>CM033469.1:322680789-323146177 GCA_019447015.1 Hymenochirus boettgeri
CAACTGACATCAAATCGGTCAGAAATATCCACCTGTGTTTCCAGGCTTTAAATACTTGTATGGTTATAATATCCCTAATGGAAAGTCATGTAGCTGCATCCTGTACAACAGACCTGGGCAAAGTAAGGCCTGTGGCCACATGCAGCCCATGGATTGCCCCTGTCTGGCCCCTCAATACTAGACCTGTACCCCAACAAGAATCTTAATATTAATTGATTGTTTCAGGCTGGATAATTGATTTATTTTTATTAACTTTATTTTATTTAAAAAAAATAATGACATGTTCAATTGATTATTTGATTTGATAAAATGTATCTAAAATATTACACAACTTGTATTAAAAATTGCAACTAATAAAAAGTCCAATAAACCATGTATATTATTTTAATCTTTTTCTGAAATCCACTTTTGCAATCGCTATAATGAGAATTAAGTAGAACCTATTAGTCCGGTTCCTACCGGCAATCCAATCATCTAATGCCCCTTGTGAAATTGAATAGCCCACCCCTGTCACTATATTTGTAAAAATAAACATCTAAACCAAAATACATAGAAATTTCAAAATGTTAGATATTTTACCACACAGATTTCAGGAACACATTACATAGTATGGTGTTTTTTGTTTCCTTTAAGCATGGTACACACCAGCAACTTTTTCTCCTGATCGACTGTTCGGCTCTTCTGATTGGTCGGCCAGGAAGAATGACAGTTTGCCGCAACCAAGCAACCAAGCATGCGGTCCACAGAGGACCACACAATGGTTTTCCGGCCTGTCTATCGTACATTCAATCGTACATTCAACCGATTCAGATGAAAGAACGGTCGTCCGGGTCCGAAAACTCATACAATTATTTTAGCCGATCGATCGATACACTAAACTATCGGTCAATAGGTGTGTACCAGCCTTTACATTTGTGTTTGCCAGATAGTTGTAAACTATAGGTTTTTTTTCAAGAGAAACACAAAGATTAAATGCTTAAGGCTCTCTATGTTTCCTAACAAGCTTTGGAACAGCTGTCTGTCCTGGTTTTGAGCAACTGTTCCCATTAAACACAACAACCATTCTGTTTTCTGTTTTTTTTTCTGTTGGTCAACTGCATGTGGCACAGATTAAATCAGTAGCAAAGAATTGTTGTTCATAGGGGCTCATTAATATTTGTGCACACAAGGTTAATCTTACATCACCTGACATTGCAGCTGGTTTTAAAATCACATGTCTGTATTCCTTTAACCAGAAGTTAGTTGAAAATAATAGTATTTTCTTACACAATCTACTTAGCCATGATCCTATATAGTTTAGAATGGGAGAAAAATACAAAAATGGCTACTCTGGATATGTCCCAAGAGCAACCATTATATTTAAAGTGACCAGTTGTAGATTTTGATAACAATACAGGCTTTGCACTCTAATTTCCAGGGGAAATAATAATAATAATAATAATGTGCCTGGGACAACAGGAACTGAATTCCACAAAATAAATCCCTTTTGCTTTATCTAAATAAATCCAGTGTAAGGGTTACTATTATTTTCAATTGGTAAAGGCTATCAGGCTCATTTACCTAGAGCCGCTATTGCTCTGGGTAAATGTTCCTTTCGCTATTCAATATCAAGTTTGCGAATCTGATTCGCAAATCTGATGCCAGGTAGCTGGCATAATAATTCTGCAGTGGGTAAATCCCTTTGCTGGCGTTAAAATCCAGCGCTAAACTAGTGCAAATGCGATATTGAATTGCGAGAGTCGGATGCCCGGGAGATTTTTGCGTAACCCGCGCATCCGTAAATATGGATTTGGTAACGAACCAGTTAGTGTGAGTTTAACTCCATATATTTGCCCAGCGAGTCTGTATGTGTGTGTGTGTTATCATAACGTTAACGTTTTAATTTCATGGAAATTGCACAAACGTAAATCGTTCCTGCGATTGCCAATGCGTTGCGTTTGAGATTTCGATTTGGTTTTTGAAGCGCATGTGATCGCCATTTTTTATCGCAATCACATGCGCTTCCACAATCAGAATTGTGTAGCAAAAACAAACGCGTTGCAATGCACAGAAATCGCAAACGCGTGTGAACGAAGCCTAAGGGTACTGCAGCAGGACAGCTACACACACAGCAATGTTTCTGAATAAGGATCACTTAATCATTTATTTAGGGAGATTCCACTTCACATCAATGGTCAGTAACTAACTGCATTTTGCACCTGTGACTTTCCCTTGGATCATTACTTTCCCCTGTGCTATTTAATTTATTAGTCTTTATTGACTTATTGCCCAGCCCCCCTGTCAGCTCCTTTCCTTTACATGTCAATCACAAAAGTGACTGTATACAAAGAAATCCAATTTGGGTGCTTTATAAATGGAAAAGATCATTATTATTGGTAGAAATCCAATGTGTAAAAGGCATTTACTGTAACTCTAGTATTTCTTGTACCAGTAGCACAAAAGCGTAGATTTCCTATATAATGCTTAGCACTATAATGCTGTGACAGCAAGTGTAAAAACTCACCCAACTGACCTCACATATTCTGTATGGGGATTGATTGTTCAGGTACGTACACATTCTTTTTGTACAGTCGATTATGTTCGTAGTTATGTAACATAAACAATGAACAGATATTTCTCTCTCTCTCTCTCTTGGTTAATCTTGAGAAAAAGCTTGTTGTGCCCTCAAGACTTGCAAAATAGACTTTGTTAATGAGACCCATATAACAAATGTTTGCTCTGTGCACAGGAAGTATCATTAATAAATCTAAGTTGTTATGTCTGGAGCATTTTAAAAGCTAAACCATAGATCCCTAACCAAATGCACAGAACACAATTAACATCCAACGTTCTGTAGTCATTTCTATAGTCATGAGCAGCAATACACTGCACATTACTGGTTAATAATATGTCATTTAATATGTATCCATTATCATACCTTTAGTATTAGATCCATTTTTCTAAGGGACTTTTTTTCCATGTTAAAACTCAATATGTTATGTTTAATATACATACTGAAAAGTTATTTATTAGAGTGGGTCTTGCTGATCCAGCATCAGAGTGTACCCATAAAAACAGAAAGTTCAAAAGTAGATTCTGAAGCAAAAATACAGTAATTAAAGTCAAATTACTTGTCAAATTAATAAACATAAAAATGATAAATAGAGAAGATACTGAATGGAGTAAAAAATGGAGATATGAAATATTAAGTGGGCCTCCTTATGCTACCTGAGGGGCCCTGGTCTTCTATTTCCTGCACCCAACACACCAGTCAGACGCTGAAACCATCTAACCTAGAGTAGCAACTACAGTATCTCCCACTGCACTCCATACAAATTACCATCTCACTGCTTTGCTTACACCTATTATTTGTATTTCTCCTAGAATTTTCTAAAGACACCTGACTAATGAGCCGATAATTAGATAATATTTTTTGGTAGCAGCATCATTAATTATTATTATGGGATATTTCACATTACCTGATGTTTCTCATATCTTCCAGTGCGAACTGGACTATTGGCAAATAGATTAGAGGTTAACAATCCATCAGGCCTGGATTGATTTATTCTGTTATTTTCGTCAAATAAAGCAAGGTTTCAAAAAAGGCAGTAGATATTTTAAATCATAAAGGCATTAAATGCAAGCATTTTAATTCTGTTTCTTCTGCTCAATTATTGAAATCATATTGCATTAAAATGTAAACCTCTGCCATATGAATTTTTGTTTATGGAGTATGATAAACTCCATTTGAAATACTTATGCAAAGCCTTTGTTATGTACGGAAACTGCAAGACCAATATTTTCAGAAATTTGGTTGGTGATGCCAAAATATCTGTGGCCCGCGACCGTCCGATGTCAGGCCAGTTCGGACAAAAGAGCAATCTTAAACGGTGGAAAATCTTGAATAATCATGCGGTCCGTAGAAAATCGCGCTGAATTATGGGATTGCTTACGTTCATCGAGACCAATATTGTTTCGGGCCAGCTGAACGATCAAATGCCAAAACATCTGCGTGTGTACACAGCTTTACATTTGTGCAACAAACTGAGATAATGACAAATGAAAGCAGCCCAGAAAAGGAAAGGGAGATCAACATCATAAATAAATATATATATATTCAGAAAAGAGCACTCCTGGGCCTTTTTAAAGGTACGGAAATATTATCTCCCACACCAGCACATTATATTAGATGGGTTACCTCCATGTGTAAGTCCAGCTAAGGAGCGCTCTTTCCTCTAAAGCAAAAGTGGGAAGAAAGAAGGAAAACGTTGCAGCATCAAGGCAGGTAAAATTAAAACCCCATTTTATTAGATACCTTTAAAAATCTCTCAGATGGTTCACAGCAGTTTGGAAGGGCTACGATAAGGATCACCATTGGGTTGGTGAGAGGAGTCCCACATCTTTGGAGATAGTAATCTATATAAGCACCAAATTTTTTGGTATTGGCGTTATATAGATGATCTTCTATTGATTTGGTCTGGTGCCCAAGATAATATCCCATCATTCATAGAGTACCTGAATACAGGGTGTGATTGGATAGTGGCTAAGAGGTGTTATAGGAACGCCCATGGTAAGGTGTCAAAACAGCATTGTACATGGCAGACAGTTGGGGGGAGGGGGTTCTTCAATAACTAAACTTCAAGTCCAGTTGATCTAATTGAATACAATGATATGTGATTGAGACTAGTGTGTAAAGTAAATTGGTAACCAGGAACACCCAGCTGCCATCCAAAACGCACTTTGAGAGGTGTGCCCTTTGGCCGGTTTGCCAGGGTTGGCATAATTGTTCAGCTGATGAAGCATTTTAAGTGGGGACTGTAGACTTAAAGAGAATTTTAGAGAGAAGCTATAGGCCCCACGATAGGAATAGGAAGTCATTGCTTTTTGATAATAAGAGACCGAAAAAGTCATAGACAGAGATCAACAGACGGGGGCATTTATATATTTTATATTAATATGAAGGTATTAAGCGTATTTTGTTCAAAGACCTACATATTCTAAAACGAGACCCAAAATTAAAGGAGATACTTAGAGATGGTCTAAAGGTGGTAGCAAGTAGAGACCCCTCATTTGGTAGGCAAGTATTGCCCAGCTTATGCTGGAACCATAGAAGACACACAGGTACAAAAACATGGCTATACACTGTGGGGCACATGTATGTAAGACTTGTAAAGTAATGTTTACAGGAACAACTTTTAAATCAAACATTAAGAATAAAGAATATAATATTCAGGCATACATAAACTTCAATACCACTAGGGTTATTTACCTTGTAACTTGTACCAAATGCAATAAACAATATGTGTGTCGGACCACACGTTCCTTGAAAGAACGAATAAGAGAACATCTCAATGCCATTGAGTCTAGAGACAAAAACATTTTTTAAAGTATCTTGTTCGCGCTTGGGGGTATGGTTAGGGGAAGGGTTAAAACAAAGAGTAAAAAAATAAATAGGTTAAGACCAAGATCTCTGTAAAAAATCAGTTTAAAATGACACTTCCATATATTAAAATTCTTAAAACACTTACTTGTACCTACCCACCACTAGGGGCACTGGGGTTTACTCTGTGCTGTTCTGATGCTTGCTTGGTCTGTGTAGCTCCCAAAAACCAGAGTAAACCCCGCAGTGCCCCTCATGGTGGATAGACACAAGTGAGTGTTTTAAGAATTTTAATATATGGAAGTGTCATTTAAAAATGATTTTTACAGAGATCTTGGTCTTATCCTATTTATTTTTTACTTTTTGTTTTAACCCTTCCTCTACCCATACCCCCAAGCACAAAGATTTTATAAACAATTCAGTGGACAAATTGCAGTGCAGCCACCCTACTCAAGCAGACATTCCCTACCACACCAGAGCGTGGAAGTAACCCCTTCTACTAGTATTAGAGACAAAACCTTTTGTATGTTGTAATAAATATCTGTCCAAAGATACGTGTTTATATTATGTTTTGATATATTTAGACATTTATGTATCTTTTCATCTATGTATCTGGATAATTATATATCTATTGTGGTTTCAACTGTTATATTGTGAATGCATTTTTCAATGAAGGAAGAGTTTCTATAAATAAAATAATAACAAAATTGGCATAAAGGTGATACTGTTATTGGTTTCAGAACATTCTACTTCCTTTATCAAGCTGGTTACCCATTCAATATGGCCAAAATCTGTGTAAAACCCACGTTAACGTGAAGTTATATTGTGTTATATATGTGTGTTTTACATGTTTTTGGAGATAGCGATGTGCGACCGATACAAACCCACCTTTCGTTATGTTTAGCGCTACCTCGTAGCACGACACTTAACTTGATTCGGTATGGGACTTTAATCCGCCACATCTTACCTATACACAATCCAACGATGCAATAACAGACGTAATCTCATTTATGTCTCGTACTGTATCGCGGGATTGCGCAAAGGTAAGTAACGTGACTGGACCATATTGAATCTCCCGGTTTGTTTTTATTGGATTTGTTTGTTTGTTTTTAAGCAAGGAAGTGGTAACGCTAGTACTTACCTATGATTAAGGACACTCTGGCTGTCTGAAACACGTAAAGGGTGATCCTTACAGTATCTTAGCCCTTCCACATTGCTGTGATCCATCTGAGAGATTTTAAAAGGTATCTAATAAAATGGGGTTTTACTTTTAACCTGCCTTGGTGCTGCAGCCTTTTATGTTCTTTCTTACCACTTTTTCAAAGGTTATTTATCTGATATGATATATTATAAATAGAAAATATTCAGACTTAAAATACATTTAAAATAACTAGTGTATATGTTGTGTTATAAGATGGAAGCACTGTTCCTATAATTGACATGGACAGTATATTTCTTTGGAGACACTGCATTTGATAGAATTGCTGATTTAACACATATCCATTTCAAAGTGCCCTCTGACAAAGCAACTTTAATCTCCTTTAAACAGGCCTATCGTGCATGGTTGCCTTTCATTGTCATGCTCCTGTGGTTTTACATGTACACAGTAGTGAGCAGGGAATCAGAAATCTCTCATAATTCTCTTGTAAAATGATCTGGATGTGGGAAGCTCTGCAGACTTTCCAATTCTGAAATTCCATTTCTTTCAAAAGTAAGAAATGACATTCCTTTACAATTACATGGTGATTAAATCAAGTGATTTGGCTGTTGCCATTTCCTGGCTACCACCTAAGGCTGTATCCTAGTGTGGTTTACTGGTGTGGTGTAACGCTATGGAAAGGGCTTTTTAACAGCAAGTAGTTACAGTAAATCAAATTAGGGGTTTTCTCTGCACAGACAAGACTGTCTTCAATTAGTGATGTTTCTAATGGAATAACATGGCAATGGATGGTTAATATATTGGTGGACTGTAAGGCACACTTTTTATCCACTTATTGCGCATATTCATTTCTCCATCTAGTTTATACCACAACTTTCTTTATATGCTATAGACAAGTCTTCACAGAGTTCATCAGATGATGTGCTGAGATTGACAGCACAGATGGGGTTAGATTCAGGGTGGATTATTGGGGATGCACAATACTTTCTCCATACAGCTGTATCTGATCCTAAAATCAACAAAGCAGTAGAGTTTGGTTGCCACACAATTAAGGAATATGTGGTGTTAATCTCTGTTGGTGATAAGTATTGTAATCATATACCAGTCCTATTAAGGCCTGTAGCTTAAGTTTCAGCCTCCCTTACATTCTCTTTCAGCCTCCACTGCTGTGCAATGTGCAAGTGCACAGACTGATGGCTGATAAAAAGATTTTTTGGGGTTTTTTCGGTACAAAAACAATAACAAGATAAATAAATTGCTAGGTCACATGACTAGATTGTGAATTCTGGGTCAGCAGCAGGTCATAGACTTGTTTGAAAATACTTTAATTGAATTGTCCACTTCATTGGCCTAAGGGTCCAGGCATGAAGTTGTTAGAGGTCAACAAGTGCCCTTCATTGGGGGACTTTATAGGGATTGTTCAATCACAATATATTTAAAGCATTGAATTCAGTTTATTTAGAAGATACCAGGGCCCCCTGGCAATACAAGCAAGTTGGGTTGGCATCAAGTAGAGATTCAAATATTGTGCAAATTTGTTTGACTGTTGCTGGTAAATAAAGGTATTGGAGATGTGAATTCAGCAACACAGCGTTATAACTTGGAGCCAGAAAATAAACCATATGGGAATGATGTAAACTGACTTGGCCCAGTAACAAACTATTTAATAATTGGTTTATTCATTTTATAAACAGCATTAATATATTTGGGTTTTGTTAGTATTCTCCCTTTACTCCCAATGTACAGGGCTCCCCCTATTACTACTATGACTGCTTTTCTTTCAGCTTAAAGGACAACTACACTATAAAAATTCCCCTTTGAAAATAAAAAGTACCAGGGGCAGTTAGGGAGGATTTATAATTCCTACACACCATATATCATTTCATTGAGGAAATATAGCACATTCGGTTTTCATCTGCCAGGTTAGTGCCTTGTACTTACCTTTATATAAGATAACACTGAAGCCAGCAGGAAGTCTGGCAACAGCAGTTTTCTTTGTGCTGGCACTCCTCATAAACACAATATTGGATGGTAGGAATTATCAATGCTACCTCCCTGCCCCAGGTACCCCTCCAGATGTTCCACCATCCCTTGCAGAAGATCCACGCTTAGCTGTTTTTAAACAGCTGATCACATGTATAATGTAAGGATATGCTTGATCAGCTGTTTAAAAGACCGGAACTGCACCAAAGGTTAGGTTCCTGACTTTTAAACAGCTGATCACGTGTATCTTTACTTCATACGTGCAGTTACGCAATTACGTGGTAATTACTATTTAAATCTCTGTTTAAACATACTTTAACTAGTGTGATGTGCAAGATTAGACACAAAATCCTCCCAAAATGGGAATAGTTTGGAAGAAGCCTTATAAAAATATTTCCTTAACGGGAACTAAATCTTAAAATAATAACTCTAAGTTAGAAATATTAACTTTAAGTTTAATCAGTATTTTGGATTGCTGTCTTAAACCTTCAAATGTTAATTTTAAAACTTTAAGTGCATTTGCAAAAAATTAGGTATATGCTGGTGTAAAGCATAGTAACTCAATAAATTGAGTTTGTGCAATTTGCTATGTAATTATAATTTCCCTTTAAAGAGATTTTTCACAGTAATACTACATATCCAGGCTTAGAGTCCAGACACTGGTGATTAAACTTTGTCAACCTGATAGTTTATTGGACTCCCCAATCACTACTATCCCCAACTATTCCTCAAGCCACTGGGTCAGGCATGCTCATGGGGATTCACCCAGGGAGAGTAGATGTCCTTTGGATTAGTAAACCATAGATGAATTATGTATATCCACTGAGGTTTGAAACATATAACAATACTGCTAATGCATTAAATGTATATATCTTAAAATTATCTATATTAACATGGATAACTCATTATTCAGTCTTCTGGTATACAGTATATTAACCCTTGTGCAGTAGTATTTCAAAATGAGTGCCAGTGGCCAGGGCCCGTGTTTGACTTTTTATAGTTTTTTTTTAGACTTTGTTGATATTAAAGGACAACTACGCCATAAAAATCAGTTACATCTACTAGGTTAGTGTCCTGGGCTTTCCTTTAGTAAAGATTAAAGTGCTGAAACACGGTGAAAGCCTGGCACAGGTTTTCCTCACATAAACAAAATTGGGAGGTAAGACATTTGACCAATCCTACCTCCCTGTGCCAGTTACTTTTTACTTTAATTGTTTGTTGAAAACTTTTATATACTCTATAGTTCTTGTTTAACAAATTAGAATTAAACTTCTCTCAACAACACAAACAATAGAAAGCATTATATTTCGTAATATTAGCCACAAGAATCAGAATTTTATAATGCTCAAAACCATTTCTCTTCCTAATTCAGTTTTTAATGTAGACACAATAATTTAATATGTAACAGCAGGCAGCAAAGCTCAATAAGTTGTACAATATAGAAAAGATGAAAAAGGTGCATATAGTAATAATCCCCAAAGGATTTGATTGGTGACAGACAATGCAGATAACTGGGCAGGATGCAGGTTATTTTCTATATTCGTTCTACATTGGAAATACCATTTAGAGTCACATTGCTAGTTGCTTTGTTTAGGTATACGGTATACCTGAATTTGTTTTTATTAGAATAATTATTAAACGGATAGTTTGGGAAAACTCTGCACACTGATATCCTGAGATTTATACACAACAGAGATAAGAAACTCTCATGGTTGTCCTACTGTACCATTGCAATTCATTAACATCTTGGACATCTACTTCCTGGTACAATGTGGCTTTGCTTTGTTTTGTCTTTGATGAACCTTCCAGTATTAAAAAAGCTGAGTTGTTATACAAGGGTCTTCTGTAAGGGTTTTTCTTAGGGGGTCTTCTCTTAGATAAGTGAAAATAATTTGTGTGTTAGTCCATAATGTCTGCCTAACAGAAGAAGGGAGGGAGAATTCCTTCTTGATCCTAAATGGTGATCAGTAAAATCCCTGGATCTACACCAACTTATTAATTAATACCACTAACTTTCTGTTTATTTAATCTCCTTCACTGTTTAATAATATAGATTAAAACAATGTACTGTACGTTATTTGATTGGCCTGTTCTACCCACCCAAACATTTGTGTACCAATAATCCAAGGTATACATTACATGTAACCAGAGGGGGAAAGTTTCAATCCAAATGTATCCTCCCAATGAGTGTGGCCATTGATTTGAAAGACAGATCTTATACAGATCTGTCTTTTCCCAATGCAGACATTTTAGATGTTTTTTTAGGGACTCAAAACATTGTGGTTTTCTTTCAGCAATAAGTGGGTGTTTAATTCATTTTCCATATCTTGCTCAAGTCATCTTGTGGGTTTCCAGCTAAAAACCAAAAAAAACATTTGTATCCAGCATGTAGACTGGTGCTGGACCAGTGTCTTTTACTGATGTGATCTACAGCTGTCTCCCTGCAGGTGTCAATATAAACAAGTGTAAGCCAGGATCCACTTTATGGTGACTGTTCCAGGTTACTATGGTATCATTTATTATTGTCCTTAGCAAGAATTTATTGCCACTCGGCAATATGATTATTGTGGAAAATAGATCAAAAGCTGGTTCAGAAATAGCCAAATGTGTAAACACTGAACTATTCTACTGGGAATAGATTTACTTGTTAGACCCTTTAAATTAAGCCCTATAGAAGTTCCCAGCTGTGTCCATACATAACACTTCATTGAAAAATACCATCAAATATCTTTAACTCTATCCTCTACTAACAGGAAATACAATATTAAATAAAAAAATCACATTAAACTTTAAATCTACTGCTTAGTGAACTTCAGGGTGAGTTTATACATTTCCCAGTGGTATGGATAACACATTAAGCCTCTGAATTGTTCATTTTGTAGGAACATTTGAACACCAGACACTCACTTTTCTGACAGTATTTAACACTGCATTGTACTGCTAACAGCTACAAATGAAGTTAATTTACTATTCCGGTATGAATCTAGTTTATTTATAGCCATCAATTAATGTATATACCAATCACAGCACATATAGAGCAATAGGCATCGCACTGAAATCACAAATTGCTTCAAAATCCATTCATTTGTATGCAGGACAGAGCACAGCCAGAAGAAAAGATTTTCCAGCCTTAAAGTTTTCCAGGCTCAGCCCAAGTAACTGAAATTCTGAAGAATCCTAATATCTCTTACCTGGCAATCAAATGATCTGTCTTGGATCAGGGATGTCCCACTGGATTTGATATTAGAATATTCATTGACCCTTAAGTACCAATAGGATACAAATGCCAAAAGATGACAAGCAGAAATGTTTTTTTTATTGTCCCTTGGAAGATAGAATGCTCCCTGCAGCAGGCAGTAAACTTCTCCTCTGTACTGGTGCTTCCCCAGCAATCAGCCTCTCTGGGGCTATGTTTTGGTTGCAGCTCCAGTCCCTGTTGTCATTTCTCATCACAGCCCCATTCAAAAGCTGAGAGGCACCCAGAGGGGGTGGGTCTAAGAGGCATCATTCCTAGGCAGCCTGCTTAGGATCTGAACATTAACATAAGGTCTGGGTCATTTTGCCTGCTCACAGGAATCAGTAGAAGTCTGATTTGGGGTGGGGGTGTTATCAACAAATCATATTTCAAGGATTTTATGATTTTATATAGTAATTATTTTCAGATAATTTTGTCCCTCCTAACTTTTAATTTCAAACATTTCTTTCCAGAACCCTATGCCCATAGCATACGTTACCTTCTAGAAATAAGGTTTGCGTGTGTTTTTACACCATCAGACAAACAGATCTGAAACACATGCAAATATAGAACTGCTGGAATAAAATATAAAATGTTACATCTTATAATGTTTGGGACAGTTAAAGGGCAAGTCCACCTCACAAATGAAAATTTATACACAGCCTAAACCCCCAAATCCCAAGACATCAATATTTACAGACCTTAAAATGTACCATGAGGCAAATCTTTATTTCAATGACCCACCCCTGGCTTGTAAAAGTTTCCACCTACTGTTAAAGCTCTAGAAATTCTTTATGAGCTCGCACATGCTCTGAGTAGTCAATCATTGGCATTAGCTGACAGTGCAGGACTATAATTTCTGCTTCACTGTCTCAAAATGTTTGGGCAGTTAAAGGGTAAGTCTACCTCCCAAATGAAAATATATACACAGCTTAATTACCCCAAACACAAAGACAACTATAGACCTGCAAGATGTACCTGCAAGACCTGCAAGATGTACCATGACTGTCTGCTGCTACCCGGAAGAACTGAGAAGCAGAGAGAAGGGGATGGAGAAAGAAGATCAGGGTGAAGATCTGCCTTCTGATATATGTTGCAGGGCTGTAAGTAATGGATGTAGTTGCCCTTTAAAGAGGTGGCAGCATTTTCCCTATTAAACTGAAAGCAATTTCTACTTACTGCATCTTTGCTGCTATTCCAGTGCATTAACTGACGTATGCAGCATATTGCATTGTGGTTCAGCGTTATCCTTTTGCATGTTTAGGGTCTGACAAAGAACTACCCCGTCTTAACTTATTTTGCATCCCCTGGGCTGTGTAACAAATAAGAATTTACCAATTTTATGCATTTACCGCACTGCAACCCTTATTACAAAAAGAAAAAATTCTTGGGTGAATGGGCTGTGGACCTACCGGGGGATTCCCCTGTAACCCAGTGGGCCAGTCCGACACCAATCATGAAGGTTTTATGCATTAGAGGTAATTATTACATCATTTTGGTTATATATTACATTATGACAGTCTTAATAATGTCAGGGAAATTCACCCAGAGCTGAACCTGTCTAGAAAAATCTCCCATAGCAGATTTACCATCTCCATAAGGATAATGCTGAACCAGAATGTAATATGCTGCACGAGTGTCTCTTCCGATACCCCCACGACCAAGCAAAACTTTAACCCTTTAAAGTGAGCTACAACGTAACTGTGCGCCCCCATAAACCCCCTCTGTGTGTGATCCTAGTTTGGTCCTCGGATGATGGAGGGATAAAATATCCACATTTAGCCTGTAATGCTGCTGCAGGCACAAAAATCCATAATAAAGCTCCATCATTGGGTGATAGAAAGGTACTTGCTTGCATAAAGGTTCTAGAAGGTGAAAAGGAAATTGATAGGGATCAGAGAGAGTAGAACGCTTAAACACGCTGAAACTGATAATGATTCAAATAATCACATTGTAGTTATAAGTGACTTGTATTAAACTATAGATCATTGATATAAATATGGATATATTGACAAAATAGAACTACTGTAGTCAGCCCAGAGTTTATATGGTAGCTCCATTTCCTCCAGTCTCGCTATGTGAATGTGTGATAACCAAATGAACTTACTCTATTTGAAACAATAGATTGCCTAGGCAGGCCTTTATATCAAACAATTATGGTGAGATCCTTTAAAGATAGTAAAATCTGATTGTATGGTATGTGTTAAGTTTAAAGGTCTGTACACATATCTGATAGGACGCACGATGCGCGACCCCTAAGAGCAAGACAGATGTCGGACGAACAGGCGTTTTGGACAATAGTCACACGTGTGTATGCGTTACCTTGAGCATTGATCCGCCATGGCGGATTGATGAAAGACACACGTTGGAACGCATACACGCGTGTTTATTGTCCGAAACGGCATTCCACGTGTGTACGATGCTTAAAAACCGAGGTCCTATTTAGCTCAAAGCAGTAAGTTCTTCACCACATGGGATCTTATTCCATTACGAAATTGAAATATTTTATATAAAGATACAGTATGTATGACGTATGAACACTGAGCTTTGGTTTAGTTCATCTGTATCAATCCAAGGTGTGATTTGTGTGGATTTCCCATGTGATTCTCATGTAAAAAAAAAGTCCCACCCCGGTTTGTAAAGATTAGCATGCAGCCGTCCAATTGGTGCACTGAAGATATTATGTCCCTTTGCAAGATGCTTTTTTTTCCCCCTTTGCAATAAAATCAAACGGGTTAAAGTTCAGGAAGCACCAAGAGCCTTTATGTTTAAAAAGAGGAGATGCACTGGAGGCAATAGCGGTTACCCTGATATTGTAAACCGGCCTATAGTATGTCTGGATTTGCTACTGTTGTGTCCCCAATTACAAAAGTAATTAAATTACTATACTAAGCAGCTCGGTGGCTCAGTGGTTAGCATTGATGCCTTGCAGCGCTGAAGTCCTAAGTTCAGTTCCACCCTTGGACACATCTGCAAGAATGTTCTCCCCGTGCTTGCATGGATTTCCTCTGGTCACTCCGGTTTCCCCACCCAATCATAAAGACATACTGATAGGTTGTATGTGTCAAATAAATGTGCTTAGATTGTAAGCTCTTTGGGGCAGGGCCTGATGTGAATGTATACTGTATACAGTACAGTATAATTGTAAAGCGCTACGGAAGATGTTGGCGCTATATAAATCCATAATAATAATATACTACACACACATATGAATATAAACAAAGTTGTGTAGCTTTGGAATCAAAGTGGTTAATTGTGTAGGAGAAATCACAGTTCTGCTTATTGGTGCAATTTGCGGCCCTTATTGTATTGTCAGATCAGGTCATTCTATCTTACATTAACCACTTTCCAAATTGGACACATCTATAGCTGGGGCTGGAGATCAGCGGAGACTCCGAGTCACTTATCATTAACTTGACAGCTGTTTGAAAGGTTCATTCCTATTACAATTTCCCTTTGCCCTGGGGCTTACACTGCGCAGTAGAAAACAATAATATAATAGCCCACAGCTACACAAAAACCTATAAGTGAAAGCAGAACAACCCACTTTGTATTTTTTTCTCTCACTGACAGATAATTTGACAGCAGAACCACCAAATATCTAAAAGGAATTTATTTCCTTTTGTAACCTGAATGTAAAGGATTCCGTTGGCTGTACTTTGCCTTGCTAAGTAGAGATTTCCCCTAAGGCTACATCTTGCAGTGTCTAAGTCTGTACTTTTGTTCTGTAATCCTTTCATGTACATCGTAGAGTCATATCCATTCATTTTCATACACTACAGTCAAATATTGATAGAATATATTCTAATGTTTCTATGATCTGCCACCGGTCTGTGACTTACCTGTCCTCCTGCCTTCATATTTATGATAGATACTGTATGTGACTCTGGGGTACAGGGTGCTGCTTAGCTCATTTATAATTATTATGGGCTATATCTCACATTGTGTGGCTATTTAATCTAAGCACTTTACTTTGTCACTATGCTGTGCTATCATATTAATTATTTGTATACCGGTATATCATTGTTACTTTAAACATTACACACTATAATGATGTACAATGATGCAATCTTTGAGTGCCCAATCTGCATTTTCTAAACTGGAACTTCCAGCATTCTTTGTCATGCAAAGCAGCTACATACTGTAAAGCTGGGTACACACAGTAACGATAAAGCCCCGATACCGTCGGATCCGACGGTATCGGGGCTTTATCGTTATGTGTGTGCGCTCGTTTCCCGAACGATCGGGTCGGCCGTACGCTCGTTCGGGAAAGGCCGAAAATTTCCATCGGCCGCGCTACACTCCCTATAGAGGAGTCTAGCGCGGCCGATGGAAACACACAGTCCCGAGCGTTCTCCTTATGAAGTTCATAGGGAGAATGCTCGGGACTGTGTGTATGCAGATCTTTGAAAGATGGCAGACAGGATCTTGCAGATCCTGTCTGTCATCTTTCAGAAATCTGTGCTGTGTGTACCTAAATAAGTCAAAGCATAACTGAAAGCCACGAGATGGATGTCTGTGATGTTGTCCTGTTAACAAAGGGAGTTAATCTTTTACACAGACCCATAATCGCACGTGTGTACGAACCTTAAGGCTCCATGTTTCTTCTTTATTTCATGAATATGTATCAGAGAATAATGTGACAATTAGACCTTGAGAGGATTGTGACTCTTTGCTGGGGTTCAAGCTGGATGGGAGTATGGATGTACCAGCACCTTGCTAGAATATATCTAGTTTTCCTAAGACCCCAAAAGTTTAATGACCCTGAAAATGAGGCAGTTAGGCCATGTACACACATCTGACTATCATTTATTGATAGAGAAACAACGCATATACACGTATGACTATCCTCTGAAACATCCATGTGTGTGGCATGCACTCGAGTGTCAAACTTCGTCCTCATAATGTGTATATAGACCTATACCTAGTAGAACTACTGACCAAGAACCAAACATTAAGGCTGAGTCACTCAGTAAACGTTGCCTAATAGGAATTGCTGCAGAACTGCATATATTTGAATATATTTTGAATATTTGATGCAAAATTGGATGAAAATGTCATTTGCAGGTGAAAATTTCGGTCGTGTGTGTACTGGCAGATCACACTGGTATCTGTCAGCAGTGTCAAGCGCAGGATTTTCAAGGGGGGGATTCCTAAATGGGTTACCACTGAACAAGCGTCAGTAAACACTATCAGTCGCCGTTTCCCTGGATCAGATGAAGGGGCAATTTGACATGCCAGTAAATCATCGCCGATTGTGTGGTCCATAGGAGACATTTGCCGTGGCCGACCACTCTATAGCGGCGAGTGGTCGTGTGTATCGAGAGAGAGAGAGAGAGAGAGAGAGAGAGAGATAGATTATAACATTATATAAAAGAATATAATGTTTACAGTTGCTATACAACCACATCCAGGATTTCCTATTGTCTCTATTCCTGCTCACTAAAGCTGCAAGATCCTGTCTGCCATCTTTCAAAGATCTGCATACACACAGTCCCAAGCGTTCTCCCTATGAACTTCATAGGGAGAACGATCAGGACTGTGTGCTTCCATCGGCCGCGCTAGACTGCTATAGGGAGTCTAGCGCGGCCGATGGAAATTTTCGGGCTTTCCCGAACGAGCGTTCGGCCAACCCGATCGCTCGGCGGCCGCTCGCTCGTTCGGGAAACGAACGTACACACATAACGATAAAGCCCTGATACCGTCGGATCCGAGTTCTGTATATAAACCCAGTGTCAGCAATCACCCCAGGCAGCTGCAGGGTTAATGTTGATACAGATCTCTATGCTGCTGTCAATCACAGGGCAGACTGGATACATTTTTGAAACATACAAATGCTTCTTCTCACTCACAGCTCAATTGACAATGTAACAATCTATGTAACAGTCTGTGAAACAGTCTATGTAACAATCTATGTAACAGTCTATGTAACAGTCTATGTAACAGTCTATGTAACAGTCTATGTAACAATCTATGTAACAATCTATGTAACAATCTATGTAATCAAACTATGTAACAATCTATGTAAACAGTCTATGTAACAGTCTATTGTAACAGTCTATGTAACATCTATTGTAACATTCTATGTAACAGTCTATGTACAATCTATGTAACAGTCTTGTAACAGTCTATGTAACAGTCTATTTAACAGTCTATGTACAGTCCCTGTGTAACAGTCTATGTAACAGTCTATTTAACAGTCTATGTACCGTCTATGTAACAGTCTATGTAACAATCTATGTAACAATCTGTGTAACAGTCTATGTAACAATCTATGTAACAGTCTGTGTAACAATCTATGTAACAATCTATGTAACAATCTAATCTATGTAACAATCTATGTACCAGTCTATGGACACCAGGAGAAGTGGAACAGCAGACTGCACTGAGCAGGCAGAAAGGGGGATTTCAGGCACCAGGAATCCCCCTCTAAACACGCCCCTGTGTCAGTACACATGTGGTGGTAATCACATACATGGCCAGGCACCTACACACATGGTTGATCGTCCCGCCGCCTGGCGAAGATTTTTTCCGTTGTTGTTGTCAGGATTGGTCTGGTATTGGCAAGGTGTAAGGAACCTTAAGGCTGTTCACACGAGTCAATTTGGTATTTCCTGATATTGCTCCTTTAGAAATACCATCCTTTGTATCTCTAATGCAATCGGGACTTTCTACAATACATTCAGTAAAAAAATTAGAATAGATGCAGTGTGTGCTGAATGATGCAATTATTATTTTGTTTGTAATGCTGATGTCTATCTGATTTACCTGTCAAAAGAACTTGATAGTTCAAACTACACAAAATACTATTATGTTCTAATATGCATCACAACTCTTTGTTTTCAGCTAAAATCTTTGACTAAATAGCTCCCTCTGTTGGTCACTTTCCAGTAAAATTGCACAATGTTTATTACCCATTATGTTTAAAGTTCTGATGTATATGAACAAATTATGCTACATTCACATTACAAAATCTAAAATGCATATAAAGAAATGCATTGCTTTCTGTGCATTTGTACATTGCTTTCTGTGCATTTGTACATTGCTTTCTGTGCATTGGCATTTTAAAGAATAGTATGTCCTCATATCCAGGAAACTGAACAGAACTGTGCAGAAATGTGTATAGTAAGAAACCCCTAGGACTAGGCCACACTAGAGCGTTTTTCACATTCATACAATTGCATTTTGTGACCCATTAGTGTGTGAGAAATGCATACCAGGCTAACAGAACGCGGGTGGCCACACTGTGTTGCAATCTGTTTTTCGGAGCGCATGTAATCACCATTTTTTTGCAAATTGCATGCGTTCTGATAATGGAAAACTAGCAGAATTTCAGGGTTTCAGTGACATTTCATGCCGTTAACGTGCATTGTGGTGTGTCCGCATCCTTATCAAGTAAAAAAATTAGAATAGATGCAGTGTGTGCTGAATGATGCAATTATTATTTTGTTTGTAATGCAGATGTCTACCTGATTTACCTGTCAAAAGAACTTGATAGTTCAAATGTACACAAAATACTATTATGTTAAGCTGCGACCCTTCCAATATGCATCACAACTCTGTTTTCAGCTAAAATCTTTGACTAAATAGCTCCCTCTGTTGGTCACTTTCCAGTAAAATTGCACAATGTTTTTTACCCATTATGTTTAAAGGAGAACTAAACCCAATTTTTTATACTCCAGAATCTGAAAACAGCCCCCCCAGAAACACCAATAAGCTATAAAGTCCACTCCATAAATTGTATTAATAAAATGTAAGCCTGTTAAGAACTGGATGAAGTATCTGTGTGTATGTGCGGTGTCAGGCCACACCTCCTGACCTCAGTCACATGCTTCCTTGCTTTATCTGTCCTGTAAAAGGATTGGCTAGAGATTATAAATGGGGTGTGACCAACTGTAACAAGTTTTCTGCCATAGCTAAGGACTGAGCATGTGCAGAACATAATGGTCATTGACCAAACTGTGTGATACTAGAATGCTGTGAAGTAAGCACAAACCATATGTTATTTAGGTAATTCCCAGCACCCGTATCATAATGAGAGGTAAGACCAGATTCTGGTTTTATATCAGGGTGCTCTGTCTTCTGGTTCAGTGTTGTTCTGAGGCTTTAGTTGTCCTTTAAAGTTCTGATGTGTATGAACAAATTACGCTACATTCACATTACAAAATCTAAAATGCATGTAAAGAAACACATTGCTTTCTGTGCATTTGCACATTGCTTTCTGTGCATTTGTACATTGCTTTCTGTGCATTTGTACATCGCATTTCTGTGCATCCTTATATCCAGGAAACTGCACAGAACTGTGCAGAAATGTGTATAGTAAGAAACCCCTAGGACTAGGCCACACTAGAGCGTTTTTCAAGTGCATACAATTGCATTTTGTGACCCATTAGTATGTGAGAAATGCATACCAGGCTAACAGAACGCGGATGGCCACACTGTGTTGCAATCTGTTTTTCGGAGCGCATGTAATCACCATTTTTTTGCAAATTGCATGCGTTCTGATAATGGAAAACTAGCAGAATTTCAGGGTTTCAGTGACATTTCATGCCGTTAACGTGCATTGTGGTGTGTCCGCATCCTTATCAAGCCTAAAAAAAAGAATACAGGATAAATTAGGGCAATACCATTTATTTTCTGTTTTTAACACGTCACACTGCATTACTTCCTATTAGCTGGCAAGGTTTAATAAATAATTTAATGTATGGCCTGGCCTTTATTTTTCCCTCTTGTATATTTTAATGTTTCAGTGACCAACACTGCATAAATAAAAGCAAATCTCTGCCTATACATGTATAATATTGACACAGTCAATATAATATAGACACAGTCAATATTTACATTTTTCATTTGTCTCCATTAGTTCCAAGAAAGATAAAAGTTTCTTAGGACTAAATGAACAAGCCTTAAAGTGCATGTTCGCTTCTCAAACGAATAATCATTTATATTTTAGGTCAGTCATATAGAAACTGATATCCACAACAGTTAGAAAGCTGACAGATATAGGCCTTACATGGTATGTGGCAAAATGTCCTTCTCCTCCCTTTCCTCTACCCCTCAAAAGGTTTCCACCTCCTCTCCAAGTTAGCACATGCTCAGAAGAGGCAGCTTGAGGAATAGGACTCAGTCATTGACTGTGATGTCATCTGTCAAATCCATGACTGACAGCTGCAACCCAAAAGACATCAGGCAGCCCTTAAAAACCCTTTGTGGGGCATGTATAAAAAGCAAACCAAATTCAAATAACATTTCTGCAACAACTGAATCATGTATGTATAATTATTTATATAGGTCCCAAACATTTCTCAGTATTATCTAATGCAACGTTTATCAGAATGCAGTAGGATGCTTCTGCAATTGGTGAGACACAAGAAGTCTCCTTAAATTAGTGATCTGCTAATCGAACCAGAATTAATTCTTTATTTCCAGCAAAATTATTCACATTTCCTTCTTAATAAGCCTTAGCCTTCTAATTACAGATAAAATGTGGATGTTTGTAACCAGCTAAACGCTCTTGAAATGAATAATTTATTTTGTATTATATTTAAATCCTCCTCCGTAATGATTACACCTAATTTCTTATTAAACATAATTACAGTAAAGTCATATCTAATTAGGAAACTGCATGTTATAAAATGATTAATTTAGCAAAATAACAAATATTTATTAAACAAAACATGGCTTTTAATTTGCTCACTAGCAGAGTTTATAACTGAGAAATTTGGTTGGAAATGTATTGTGCTATGTAAAGGCAATTGTGTTTGATAGAGAAATTCCTCCCTCACAGTCAAATTGATACATATATACCCCATACACATACACCCCCAACTCACACACACACACACCCAAAACAGGATCACAATACTCCCATCTTTCCCACCATCCCTGAAAGGAGATATTCCTCCTCATCTTCGCCATCTCTAGCTTGGGCAGTCATAGAGGAGCCAGCTTTTGGTCATAGCTTACAGCTGCTATCTGAAAGGTTGGAAAAGAAGATCACCAGAAGAGGAAGGAAATGGTCTTCTCTCTGGGACATCAGGGAAAGAGGTATCACAATATTGGGGTTTCTCAAGAGAAGACATGTTATGGACTCTAGCAGGAGGAAAAAACAGTGACTACTTTACAGATAAGTACTGTAGTGAAGCCTAGGAATGCACAGGGTTAACTTAACTCAGCATCCACACTACCCAAAACCGTCAGTGTTGCCGTCACTTATATATGTATTAACCATAAACCAGCATTCAAAGAATCAGCTTAAAGGGCACTTATACTGTAAAAATTACTTTTCCTCATCTTTATCCTATATAATCCCTAACTGCTGCGACCGTTCCGGTGTGTATGTGTGTCCTTGCAGTGTCTATGGATCAACCACTTGAGGGAGACACACACGCATGGAGGCAAGGACTCAGCACAACTACACTTACCTTACCCACTGGTGACCAATGGTTAGAAGCGTGTCTTCTCAAACACGAAGGCGGAAATGGAGTCGGAGCTGGAAAGCAAACTTTAAGTAAGTATTTCAAATCATAGACCCAGGGTAGTACTGACTGCCGAGTCTGCTGCATTGGGATGGAGGTAAGTATACTGGGTTTAGGACACTTAGTAACATAGTAACATAGTAATTAAGGTTGAATAAAGACATACGTCCATCAAGTCCAACCTATTCACCCTCTTTATTTTTTTTTCGCTCCCCCAATACAAAATGTCCATATACAGTAATCCCCACATACAGTGTCCATATACAGTAATTCCCACAATACAGTGTCCATATACAGTAATAACCCAATACAGTGTCCATATAAAGTAATCCCCAATACAATGTCCAATACAGTAAGCCCCAATACAGTGTCCATATACAGTAATCCCCCAATACAGTGTCCATATACAGTAATCCCACAATACAGTATCCATATACAGTAATCCCCAATACAGTGTCCATATACAGTAATCTCCAATACAGTATCCATATACACTAATCCCCAATACAGTGTCCATATACAGTATTCCCTAAAACAGTGTCTATATACAGTAAGCCACCAATACAGTGTCCATGTACAGTAATCACCAAATACAGTGTCCATATACAGTAATCCCCAATAAAGTGTTCATATAAAGTAAGCTCCCCCAATACAAAATGTCCATATACAGTAATCCCCAATACAGTGTCCATATACAGTAATTCACAATACAGTGTCCATATACAGTAATAACCAATACAGTGTCCATATAAAGTAATCCCCCAATACGTGTCCATATACAGTAAGCCCCCAATACAGTGTCCACATACAGTAACCCCTAATACAGTGTCATATACAGTAATCCCCCAATACAGTGTCCATATACAGTAATCCCCAATACAGTGTCCTATAAATAACCCCAACTACAGGATCCCATATACAGTAATCCCCCAATACAGTGTCCATATACAGTAATCTCCAATACAGTATCCATATACACTAATCCCCAATACAGTGTCCATATACAGTAATCCCCAATACAGTGTCCATATACAGTAATCCCCAATACAGTATCCATATACAGTAATCCCCAATACATGTCCATATACATTTAGCCCCCAATACAGTGTCCATATACAGTAATCCCCCAATACAGTGTACATATACAGTAATCCCCCAATACAGTGTCCATATACAGTAACCTCCCAATACAGTGTCCATATACAGTAACCCCCAATACAGTGTCCATAAACAGTAAGCTTCCCCAATACAAAGTGTCCATTATACAGTAATCCCCAATACAAAGTGTCATATACAGTATTCCCCTAATACAGTGTCCAATACAGTAACCCCCAAACAGTGTCCATATACAGTAAGCTCCCCCAATACAAAGTGTTATATACAGTAATCCCCCAATACAGTGTGCCATATACAGTATTCCCCTAATACAGTGTTCATATACAGTACAGTTAGCTCCCCCAATACAGTGTCCATATACAGTAAGCTTCCCCCAATACAAAGTGTCCATATACAGTAACCCCCCAATACAGTGTCCATATACAGTAAGTTCCCCCAATACAAAGTGTCCATATACAGTACAGTTAGCTCCCCAATACAGTATCCATATACAGGGCGGGACTTTGATATGGGCGACCACACAGGTTGCATTACCTGGAGGGGGCACCAATCGGGAGTCTTAAGTCACAGACCCAGGGGCGTAAAATACCAGGGAGCAAGGGGAGCAATCGCAGGGGGGCCCGGGAGCCAAGGGGGCCCCATCTTATTATTTTTCCTATGATAGATATAGCCTATCCAAGAAAACAACTGTGGTTTAAACACGGATAGGGCCCCATCACAGTTTTGCAGGGGGCCAGTGATACCTAGTTACTGCAAGGACCTGTAGGTGGAAGTTTTGCATCAGTGCCACAGCCCCCCCCCCAGTTATAGTCCTGCAGAACAAATATTGTATCAGCAGCCCCCCACACAAAGCACCAACACACATAAGCCTTACTTAAGACATCTGTATGCTGTGCTGTTCTGTCTGTGAATATCAGGGAATGCATTGAAGGCATGAAGCCACACACACCTCAGAGTAAATGTTACTTACATGTATTTTTTATAAACTAGCTGTATTAAGCCCATTAAATTAACAGGTGACGGATTGCACCTCAATGGTGATGGTGCAGCTGTTTTGGGGGAGAAGATGGCTAGGGGTTGGAGGAGATTTTAAACTAGGTATGGGGGGAGGGGAACATTGAACTACACAGGGGTAGTAAGAGAAGTTAGGGATCAGGGGGCTATTAACACACAGGAGGGAGGAGAAGGGGGAGGGGGGAGCATAGAGGATAAGGAGGCAAGTACGACCATGTATGGAAGTAAATCAATTGATAATCTAAAATGTATGTTTACAAATGCAAGAAGTCTGGCTGGAAAAACCGGCGAACTTGAAATAATAGCTTTAAAGGAAAGGTATGATGTAATTGGTATAGCAGAATCATGGCTTAATATGTATGTTAAACAGGAATTGAAGCCAAATTTAAAAGATGGAATAGATGGGGGAGTAAACGATACGGCAGAAACATTATGGGTGGAACTGTGTACAGGAAGCAAGAAGGTAGGTAAATTAAATGTGGAGTATGTTATAAGAGCCAAATGCCGGGGAGGAGGTGGAAATGAATCCCATATGCAGTTGGCGAAGGCTGCTGGTATGGGGCATGTTCTGGTCATGGGGGATTTAACTACCCTGACATAGATTGGAGTAAGGGAACTGCCAGCACCTCAAAAGGTATAAAGTTCTTAAATTTCCTATATGAGCATTTTCTTTCACAGATGGTAGAAGTTCTACTAGACAGAATGCGTTGTTGGATCTGGTGATATCTAATAACCCTGAGCTCATTTTGGAGGATGAGGGTAATGGGAAGCTTAGGGAATAGTGACCATGATATGTGTCATTTAATATAGGTTGCAAAAAACTAAAGTTCACTGGCTTAACAAAAACTTTAACTTTAGGAAAGCTAATTATGCTGTTAAAGGAATCGCTCCTGCTCATAGACTGGGGGGAACTGTTTCTAGGTAAAGATACTGAGCAGATGTGGACCACTTTAAAGGGATATTAAACTATTACATTCTAAATCGGACCTTTAAAAAAAAAAATTAGATCCAGTCCTGCATGGCTTAATGCTCAGGTAAAAAGGGAGATGGAAAAAGAAAAAGGCTTTTAAAACAGAAGGCACAGAACAGGCTTACAGGGGTACAAAAGCTGTAATAAGAGGCAAAAAAAGTAATTAAACTAGCTAAAATAGAAAAGAAATACGGATTGCCGAACAAAGCACGTCCAACCCCAAATGTTTTTTAAGTATATAAATGGTAAAAAGATGAGGAATGGAATGTGGGACCATTAAATAATGGAGCTGAGGTGGTAGTAGAGGATGCCGAAAAGGCAATCTGCTAAACCTTTTTTTACATCGGTTTTTACTGTTGAGAATCCTTGTCCTTACAGTAGGGATTGTAATAATATGCAGGGAAGAATGAAGAGTTTTCACATAGGATAACAGAGGATATGGTACGGAAACAATTAGACAAGGTTAATATCAATAAAGCGCCAGGACCAGATGGATTGCATCCTCAGATTTTAAAGGAGCTTAGTTCAGTTCTATCTAGACCACTGTTTTCATCTTTTCAGATTCGTTTGTCTGGGGATGTGCCGCTGGATTGGAAAAAAGCCAATGTAATACCAATATTCAAAAAAGTAGTCGTTCACAGCCTGGAACTATAGACCTGTAAGCCCAACATCGTGGTAGGGAAGGTGATGGAAACCTTGTTAAGGGATCATATCCTTGACTTTGTTTCAGGGACCATCTTATTAGTAGTAGTCAGCATGGATTATATGAGAAATAGATCATGCCAGACAAATTAATTGGTTTTTATGAAGAAGGGAGTAAGAAGCTAGATTCAGGCACAGCAGTGGATGTGGTATATTTGGATTTGCAAAAGCTTTTGATACTGTGACACTAAGCGACTAATGTATAAACTGAGGACTGTTGCCTTGGAGAAAAATATTTGTTCATGGATAGAGAACTGGTTATTGGAAACGCAAACAGAGAGTGGTGGTTAATAGAGCTACATCTATGTGGGCTAAAGTTCTAAGCGGAGTGCCTCAGGGTTCTGTACTGGGGCCGCTTCTGTTTAATCTGTTTATAAATGACTTAGAAGAGGGCATTGAGAGCAAGGTCTCAGTATTTGCTGATGACACTAAACTATCAGAGCTTTGGAAACTTCCAATGATGTACAAGTGCTGCAAGCAGACCTAGATAGATTATCAAAATGGGCAGCAGAATGGCAGATGAGATTCAATGTTGATAAATGTAAGGTGAACATTGGGATTTAATAATCCCTGTGCCACCTACACCATAAATAACTCTGTGTTAAGTGCATCTGTAATGGAAAAAGATTTGGGGGTTCTGGTAGATAACAGACCATAGCAAACAATGCCAGGTAGCAACGGCTAGAGCTAGCAAGATATTGTCTTGTATAAAAGGGGAATAGATTCAAGAGAGAAAAAATATTATTCTCCCTCTTTACAAGGCACTGGTAAGGCCTCATTTGGAATATGCGGTGCAATTTTGGAATCCCATATACAAAAGGGACATCTTGGAAATTGAGGCAGTTCAGAGAAGGGAACTAATTAATAAGGGGAATGGAGGGGCTCGAATATGCAGGAGATTAGACAAGTTAGGGCGTTTTACATTGGAGAAGCGACATTGCGTGGGGACATGATTACCTTACTTTTATGGCATACAATGAATTTGCAGTATAATTCTATCGAGGCATTCTAAGGTTGGAAGAAAGAAGTATCTTAGTAGAGGTTTCTTTACAGTGAGAACGGTGAAATTGTGGAACTGTCTTCCGGCAGATGTGGTAATGGCAAGTTCATTGAATAGCTTTAAAAAAGGCCTGGATAAGTTTCAAAACTAAAAAATATTGAGAATTACTGGTATTAATGCATATAGATCTGGTTGATCCAGGGATACATTCGATTGCCGTTTGGAGTCAGGAAGGAATTTCCCCCCCCCTTTTTAGCTGGGTTTTTTTTTGCCTTCCTCTGGATCAACTGTTCTTAACTGGTAGGGTTAAAAAAAAAAAAAAATTAACCCTACCAGTTAAGAACAGTTGATCCAGAGGAAGGCAAAAAAAAACCCAGCTAAAAAGGGGGGGGGAAATTCCTTCCTGACTCCAAACGGCAATCGGAATGTATCCCTGGATCAACCAGATCTATATGCATTAATACCAGTAATTCTCAATATTTTTTAGTTTTAGAAACTTATCCAGGCCTTTTTTAAAGCTATTCAATGAACTTGCCATTACCACATCTGCCGGAAGACAGTTCCACAATTTCACCGTTCTCACTGTAAAGAAACCCTTCCTAACCTGAAGATGAAACTTCTTTTCTTCCAACCTTAGAGAATGTCCACGTGTCCTCTGATATGAACTATTAGTGAACAATGCACCAGAGAGTTCATTGTATGGCCCATTTTTTTTAGTTTTAGAAACTTATCCAGGCCTTTTTTAAAGCTATTCAATGAACTTGCCATTACCACATCTGCCGGAAGACAGTTCCACAATTTCACCGTTCTCACTGTAAAGAAACCCTTCCTAACCTGAAGATTAATATATTTGTATAAGGTAATCATGTCCCCACGCAAATGTCGCTTCTCCAATGTAAACAGCCCTAACTTGTCTAATCTCCCTGCATATTCGAGCCCCTCCATTCCCCTTATTAATTTAGTTGCCCTTCTCTGAACTGCCCTCCAACCCCCTAGCCATCTTCTCCCCCAAAACAGCTGCACCATCACCATTGAGGTGCAATCCGTCACCTGTTAATTTAATGGGCTTAATACAGCTAGTTTATAAAAAATACATGTAAGTAACATTTACTCTGAGGTGTGTGTTGCTTCATGCCTTCAATGCATTCCCTGATATTCACAGACAGAACAGCACAGCATACAGATGTCTTAAGTAAGGCTTATGTGTGTTGGTGCTTTGTCTGTGGGGGGCTGCTGATACATATATTTGTTCTGCAGGACTATAACTGGGGGGGGGGCTGTGGCACTGATGCAAAACTTCCACCTACAGGTCCGTGCAGTAACTAGGTATCACTGGCCCCCCTGCAAAACTGTGATGGGGCCCCTATCCGTGTTTAAACCACAGTTGTTTTCTTGGATAAGGCTATATCTGTCATAGGAAAAATAATAAGATGGGGCCCCCTTGGCTCCCGGGCCCCCCTGCGATTGCTCCCCTTGCTCCCTGGTAGTTACGCCCCTGGGTCTGTGACTTAAGACTCCCGATTGGTGCCCCCTCCAGGTAATGCAACCTGTGTGGTCGCCCATATCAAAGTCCCGCCCTGTATATGGATACTGTATTGGGGGAGCTAACTGTACTGTATATGGACACTTTGTATTGGGGGAAGCTTACTGTATATGGACACTGTATTGGGGGGTTACTGTATATGGACACTTTGTATTGGGGGAAGCTTACTGTATATGGACACTGTATTGGGGGAGCTAACTGTAAATCAGACAGAGCGCCCCACTACACCACATTTCGAAAACTCCACCGTACCTGCTACATCTACACTACTATGCCCCTAGTCTACTCCGCACTCAGTCCTCCTCAACAAGCCAACGCACACCAGTAGTTTGACAAGATCTATTCCTCATAACATCAATGTCGATATTTTTGACCATCCCAGGTCCACCCTCACCGTCCTTGACCCAACATCCTTACCTAGAATATCCGTCCTGTTGACGAAAACTTCTCCACAGTATTTTCCCACCCCTGTAGTTCACCGTCTCCCACGGTCCCAGCTAGTAACCGGCTTGAAGACCGACGTTCTTTGAATATCACCCTCTGTTTTTTCTCTTCTTCCCCTATCCAGGACGACCCCCCGGTACACTTCCCCCCCCACGGACATTCTCACCCCGAGCCATTCACGGCCAAAACTCAGACAGAAAATGGCCTAGACTAAAAACTGATACTTAGTTCCTAAGGGACCGAGAATGTATTTTATCCGGACCAGGGGATTTATTATACTAAAATTATTAAGCTTGTTTTGCACATATCCTCGGTTAAACAAAGTGCACTGCATCTGTTACACCATTATTGTACTATACTATGCTTTCGTACTTGGATTGCATAGTCCTCGGTAACAAACTTATCCCCAATTAAATAATGGTGCCACATTTTCAGTCTTCATCTTCTTACTATTAATATACTGATTTAGGGTCAGTGATGCTTTGTTTAGCATTATAACTTCATTAATAAGAAGGTGTATGTATGTATTTTATGTCTTTACAGCACTAAATATTCCACAGCGCTTGACCAAGTTTACTCAATTCAATCTAGGCCCTGTGCTGAAGAGCTTACAATCTAATCACTTTATGTAAAAAACAACCTATCAGATGTCTTTATGATTGTGGGGGAAACCTGGAGTGCCCGGAGGAAACCCACGCAAGCACGGGGGAGGGAGAACATCCAAACTCCTTGCAGATGTGTCCAAGGGTGGAAAGAACTCAGTACCGCATGCACGGCATCTGCTAACCACTGAGCCACCGTGCTGCCCTACAGTGTGTGTGTGTATGTGAAGTCCAATTGGACAATCGACTTGTGTCAAGAATGTCGCAAGACAACAACAGAAGATTGGTACAGTGTATTTCTCTGAATCTGACTGTGACACATCTGAAAAAACATTTTGTCCAGAGAAGAAAAGGTTAACATTACAATAAATCTTGTGTCCTGAGACATGCTTTTCATCCAAGGGGTGGTCTCTCTAAAATCACAGCCACAATTAAAAGATGGTATTAGCAAGTTACTTCAAGAACAAATTCTCCCAACAATCAAGATGCAATATGGTGATGATCTCTGTTGCATTTTTGAGCAGGGAGAACTATGTCACAGTTAATTTGATAAGGAAATAACTGGAGATTGTAACAAATTAAGACCCATTGCGAGCTAACCCAGATCTTAATACCATTGAGAAATGTGGTCAGTTCTTGAAAGCAGAAGCCACATTCATGATCAGTCCACGCACTAACAATAGATCACCATGGATCAGGATTTGGCCCAGAGGCCAATATCCAGCATGCCAGAGCAAACTGAGAAGTGCTAAGAAGAAAAGTCAACACTGTAAATTTGATGTACCGTCTATAACTTGAGTATAGTCGAATTTTCAGGCTTTAAAATTAGCCTGAAAACCTAACCTCGACTTTTATACTCGAGTCAAGCCTAATTTAGATCCAAATTCTGCAATTACAGATAGTAACCAGAGGTGGCGCTGTGTAACCTGTATAGAAAGTTCAGGAGTGATCTGCCTTTACACTTCCTGCTTCCGTATTCTGGCTGCTGGACTACTCAGCACTGTCACTGGTGACTGTAATCTGATGGGGTCTCCTCCGTTTGGGCAAAAAAACAGCTGTAGCTTAGTTCAGTGCAAATGACCGCTGAAACTACAACTCTCAGGTGACATTTTTAACTGATTGGGGTCAGAGAATCCTTTATATAGGGGGTCAGATTCCTTTATGTATATGGGGTTCAGAGGGCCTTTACTATAGGGGTTCAGGAGAATTGTAAAGGGATGGTAAGCTTAATTAAAGTTTATGAACCGCCACTCCACTGTTTAGAAACTGAAACCCAGCAACAAAGCATGCTGAGAGTTGTAGTTTCCAAACATCGGAGTGCCAAAGAATTGGAGGTTACTGGTTCTGGATTTGGCTATTACTGTATGGATTCATGTATGGGAATTCTGCTGTCCATTTAAAGGGAACTAAAGCCTAAAAAACAACACAGAATCAGAAGGCAGTAGTGGTGATAATTTCCACCCCGACTATACTCGGTCAATCAGTTTTTACAAAGTTTTAGGTTAAAAATAGGTTACCTCGACCTATATATCGGATCGACTTATACTCGAGTATATACGGTATTGAAAATAAAGAAATATACCAAGAAAAAATTTAAACAATAATATAAACCTACTAAAGCAGTGAAACTTACAGGATGCTCTGGAAAATTGCTGGAGGGTGGAATACAAAACTATAAAGCATATACTGTAGTCCATACTTTGGTTTATATAGCAACTGAGATACGTCACTGTTACACCATTAGATGGACTATTTGCCTTCAGTTTGCTGCAGTGATTCACCATATGCCAGTGTTTTCTTCATTTTAAACCTAGGGTATTTATATAACATAGGAACCTACCAACATTTTTAACCTCAAATACTACCTTGCTTTATAACAGTTCATCACTCTCTTCCGTTTCCGTTTAACCTCATTGGAAAAGTTATAATATGACAAAAATATCTTATTACCAAAAATCCTCTATATTCTACATTACTCCTTGATCTATATTCCCAATTTTTTCTCCAAGCTGAATGGTCTACCGGGGAGGAAACTGCAGTACATCTAAGATAACTACGTCCCCCAAAAACAGAGCTGGGCTAGCCAGGACAGAACAAAGAATGAACGCTTCTACTTTTATACTGTATATGTGTGCACTTTAAATAAATTAAAGTTATTGTCTATGGTAATACTGATAAGATTCACAAATATATTATAACATATATGGATACACACACTGTACATATGACGAGATGCAATTTTTGCAAAAAAAATTGTTCAAGGTAATTTACCTTTGTGAACAAAGTCAACACTGGTAGTTCTTTTTGAGACACATACAGTCTTTTCATCACCAAAAATCTTGAATATTCACTTTCTGACAAATCTTAACTGGAACATCTGTAGAAAAAAATAATACACAATCAAGAGCAATGATCCTAACTGCAAGAAATTACCATTGGAAGTTCATTCTATCATCTGTATTGATGAACATAATGCACCTGTTTAAACCTGAAAACAAAGATTACATCAGCGCTTGAGATTTTTTGAGAATGGCATTATCAATGAAACCGAATAGCTTGATTAGAATATAAGGGTTAATAAAATGAACAGCTTTCAATGGTGGCATAAAGAAACATGCTAATTACCTGACCCATGGTGCAGTACCCTTGCATACTGAATATTCATCACAGATGTGTGGTCCACGTAAGTATCGTGAAGGAGCGATATTACATCACTCTGTTGGAAAATGTTTAGGGCTTCTAGAAGATAGCAAGCTTAATAGTAAGCAAACAATTCCAGAGAAGATCAATATCTTATTTGGATAAAGAGGGGTGTATGTAAATGAGAAATAACTTCATTCTCACTCTTACAAATCACTGGATAGGTCCAAGGCCTCATTGGGCACTTATCCAAATGATTTGGTGTGCCATGTTGCTGGCAGAGATTACTGTTTTAGGGGAACCTTTGTGGGCTTGGGGAACCATTGATGGGTTGGGGACAAGTTCTCCAAAAATTAGGGGCCGTCATAGTGAAGATCCAGAATGAGACTGCCGTGAGGGTTTGATATTCTTACCAAGAGGGAGACGAGATTTATTTCTGTGGCATTATGCATATGCCAGTAGCAATTTTCTAATAGGATAATGAACCAGTGAAGAAAAAGTATGTTCTTTGTAATGAATATCACGGCACAGCATGAATTCAACTATCAAGCCGACACTAAAAAATACCACCTGAAAAGCACTAGGCACGACTTTGTATAATGGATTCAAAAACAAGTTCTTTGGATCAGACCAAGCGGTCAATATTTTTTATCACCAGAAAATTGTCATAAAATACGGACATTTACAAAAATGATGGTTCAACTATTACTGTACATTGGTTTTTTGTGTTTATTACACAGAGTGTTGATCCTCTGATTTGTCTCCCTACCTTTGATAGTTTGTTTTACTCTCATGCTTCTTATTACTGTTTTCCCATTATTATATGGGATATTGATTCTGTGTTGACAGCCTATGCACTATACTTGCAAATCTTGTTACACCTATCAATTCTAATAAAAAGGGTTTGTGGGCCAAGATTATTAGGAAACTGTACAGCTCCATCTGTCCAAACCTCATCCCGGAAGAATTCAGCAGAATTACTGTGCTGGAAGCTGCTAAATAAATCACTTATTTATAAAGTGCTGGAAGCATAAATAATTGTAATTATCACATAGGGATTTAGTAATGTACATGGTAATTAGCCCACACTGTACATAATGAACACGCTTCACATTACAAAATACAAACAGTGAATAAGACATGTAGCATTGGATCTTTTATGCAGTGAAGTGCACAAAGGAGAATGGGGCCCTTTTCTCTCCCAAAGTATTCGGGTACTGAGGTAGTGGCTACCAAGCATTGCGGCTTTATACTGTTTTTTCTACCCTAGGCCATCAAGCTTGTTTCTTCCCCCACCCAATACCACAAAACATCTCCCCCCCCAAAACAAACAAAACTGTGAAACAATTATTTTAGTGCAAAGTGCCCTAATGTACCTAAAACCCACTACTTATAAAATTATAAACAAACATGGGAATCAGTTTACAGAATGTAATAAAAAAAACTAAATGTAGGAAGTACAAAACGAGTACTAGGTAACGGTGGGTACATACACTACAACTAAAATAGTTTATCAGCAATACATGGGGGGTAACTGTGCTGTGCCACCCTAGGCCTTAGCCTAGTGAGAAACCCTGACTTGATGCCAAAGTGAAGTACTAGACAGCACATAAAATCTCCTGGTTTTTCTCCACTTCACTGAATGAAATGTGCTAAGTGAGTTCTATCCAGAGAGTTGAAGAGAGAAAAAGAATCTATGAGCTTATTTGTTAAGTAAACAGTAAAGATGACACTGGCCAGTTACAAGGAAAAGGTACGGGTATGCATCACTTTAATCAGCAAGTTCTGGAATAAATACATATACATGTGTGTGTTTCCTGCGAAACACACACACACACACTTATATATACAACTTTCTTTTGCCTGAGCAAATATGATATTTCACTTTGTTAGCCTAAGCTGTTTTTGTACGTTAGGGATTTTCCAAGTACATTTGCTTAAGGAATTGTAGACATTCTGAAAAAGTAAAGCCACGCAGAGATTAAGAACTAATATTCAAAGGCAGAATTGAAGGAATAATTTATGTTGTGTGGTGTGAAGCAGAAATAGCAGCAAGCAGTGCAGTCTATGGACTAATGCACCAAAGACATGGTCTACAAGTGGGAAGAGCTGCAGCCAACGGAGCAGAACAGTCCATATAATAGGGAACGTTTTTAAGGAGATTAGTTACTAATCTTTATCAAATGATATGAGAATTGGCAGGATTTACGTATGAGCTACATTGTGATGTAGGTACTGAAGGAACTTGCCTAATGAATATTCATATTGCATATAAAAAAATGCCCTCAGATAAGACATTCACCTGCAAAAATGTAAAATTTTCTGGGCAACTGATTGTTCTTGTTTTATCATCAGTTTACCTCTGCTGCGCAGCAAGCATTATGTAGCTTCCATGATATGGAACTGATCCATGCACAGATTTCTTATTATTTGATAAGCGAACATACATATATCCTGCCGTGTGCAGAGGCTAAATTACCATGGGGGGCAACCAGGAACGCCCTCAACTTCTTACTTTTCCTAACACAGGATGCAGACCCCACCACTTATAACCATTGTAAATGAAGCAGGCAGGGGCCCCATTATAGTTTTGCTGGGGCCTCTGTGCTGTGGTACCCACTGGTCATAGCATACAGGTCCCTGGTTATCATGGGTAGGATGTTGCCAGTTGAATGGTTAAAAACATGCTTGTGCATGTTTTAAGAATTGCTTCTTTGTATCTCTACAAGTGTGGCATCTGTAGAAATGACAGAGACATAAATAGATACATGCACCTGTCCACCCCCATAGTATTAAAGATCTCAAAGCAGCGTGGTGCTGTTGATAGAGAATAATGGATAAAAAAAAAAGAAGAAAAAATATTTTGCTTTTAGCACAGCATTTAGAATTGTGTGATCTGGGCAGAGACCAGGTACGTATACGTAAAGTTAAAACATCACTTAATTAGAATACTAACACGAGGACAGGCACAGTACAAAAGTAGCCAGAAAATTATAATGATGATTTAACTTCAAACATCATTGCTTGGAAACTGTAAGGCTCAGGCGCCACTTACATGTTTGGGATTGCAATGTAAGTAATAGTTTATATTCCAATCCGTGTTCTGGAACCAATAGGCTTCATTATTGGTATCCCATGGGATATTTTATTCCAAGGTAGAGATAGGAGCTCAAAATGCATTAAAAAAACCTTAAAAAGACATGCAAGGAAACATTATAATAAATAAAACGCATTTCTGTGTCAAACTGGGGCCTGTCTTTTCAGAATGACTTGTACAAGAATCTGTGTGGCAACTAAGTACTCGGGAAAGTCCCGAATTAGCATATAACGCCAGGTGTGTTAGGGACCTTCTGAAAAAAAAGGTTGTTTTTTGGTGTTTATGACTGTAAAACTTTTTTTTGTAAAATCATTTTTGATGGTTTTGGTTGCAATGCAATAAAAAAACGGGTAGGTTGTGTTGTGAGACGTATCATAGGTGTGTGTAAACTGTGTCTATTGTGGTGTAGGGTATGCTTTTGTATTTTCGGTTAAGTGCAATCAAGAAGTCGTGATTAAGCACTTATTCCAATATATTCAGCAATAATATCATAAGATCATGAAGCATATTTTCAGTAGATTTATTTTAGAAAGATAGATTAGATAGACACACACAGACAGGTATACACAGACATACTGATAGCTGATTAAAAAAAATATGTCTGCAATTAAGAACAAGTACTGATTACATATAAAAAGTAAAAATATACATATAAGCCACCTAATACCAGTCTTATGGTATTAACTTGTGACTCCCTATCCTGTCACCTAATTCCATATATATTAGTATGCAGGAAACTTTTTTAATGACTGACTTCTAGGAAAACTGCTACTGCTAGGCACAGTAGTGGCAGCAGCAGTCTACATACAATATTTAAATTCAGAGACATAATAAATGCATCTGCTGATTTCTGATTCTGTTACCCTGGTTGCAGATTAATCGGATCTTGTTTTAAAGAGCACTGTCTTCAGTGAGAGGTGTATAGTATACAAAAAAAGGTCCCAGCAGCTTCAATATCATTATTTTTATAGAAATGGGTGCAGACTGTACGTACATCATTATCATGGGTCTCCCATAACATCGACCTATATAAGAAGATTCTATAAGATCTTCTACAAGATTTAGAAGATCTTTTGTTTAAAAAGTAAAAACCACAAAATCAAAGTAGTATTCAGTTGTATAATTAAACATTTATTCTTATGGACAGACAGTTGGGCTAACTGCACTACTGACTTAAATTACCATATTTGGCATCAATCATGAATTATTATGTCAGTTCACTATTATAGGTCTCTGTCATATGGGAATATCCAGAAGTGTTCAATATCTAGGTGGTTGCAAACATGGTAATGTGATACAAGGTTGTTAAATTAGCAGTTTAATCACCCATATAATAAAATTGGGAAAATTGTTTTGCAGCATTTGTAATTACAAGGCATGTCTACCCTAATGACCGAGCTTCTTGTGCCACATTGACATTCTAAAAGGGTAGAGCAGGACATAACCACATGTTGAGGAACACAGAATAAATGCAGCCTTGTTATAGCTACCAATTTTTTTACTTTTTTCTTGCAAGTTAACGCAGATATGGGCCTGGTTTAAACCAACAAAAAATGTTGGTGGATGAATTCAGGGTGGGTGTGCCCTATAATTATGCTAAAACACACTTTCCAGGAATAAATCCAGAAACTGCTGAGTTGAACACATTATAATTTGCCTTTTTAAGGGATCCCTACCAATAGACCCAGTAGCACAAATGAAAACTACCCAGCCACTTCCTACCTATACAGGACAAATAGATAGATGCACTCTTTACTAAAAATGGGGGATGACAAAAATGAAGTGACTGGTCTGCCTGCTCTAGGAATCTCATAACTTGCACAAGTGGATCTTTAAGGAGAAACCACTTAAAATGATTGATACATTGTTTGAATCAGATATAAAAATGGGATAAGAAGTAGAGGTTCTCAATTTTTCCCCTCCTCTGGGCACAAATAAGCTTGCATTCGCCTGAATGCCACACTTCGGCCCATGTCAATGTGTGGCCATCCAGTAGGAGACTATTATTTTTACTATAAAAATGTACTTTTAAGAATGAAAAGTACTTGGGTCAGGGATAGGAGGTACGATCTTTATGTAGGGACTATGGCCCCCGGGACTTCCTTCATTAAGATAGTGCTGAACCACCAGAAGCCTGGCAGAAGGTAGTTTTCTCTGACCATATAAAAGTATGAGCAATCGGCCAAGTTGGTTATACAGTTAGGAATGTCTTGGGATTGTTATAATATCGCTGAATGCTGGCTTCGGCCATTGCCGCATGTGTGTGGTCGCTCAGTAGGGGTTCGTTCATAGATCTGACCCGGTTTCTAGAACGACCCCCAACCGAATGACCACATGTGCAAAATCTTCTGCACTGTCCGACGGCTGATCGTTCGTTGTGCCTCATCGCGCGGTTGTACAGGCTTAGTAATGCCTAATTAAGGACTTAAAGGGGAAATGTGGTCTCCAAACAAGTTGAGTTTAAATGGAAATCCAGTTCCCTAACTTTAAAATGAGCCATCAACCACCTTCTACCTGCTCCACAGCCCAAGATATAAAGAAATGACTGACAGAAAGTTAATGGGTGGGAGGCTGACATGTGACATTCCTAAGGCTTCTCCTGCACAGTGCCGCCGGCGAGCACAGCCTCAGACTCCCTCACGTGTGTGAGGGAGCAGGACAAGTCCCTCCCTCTCCCTGCTGTGTGAAGGTAAGGGAATCTACAGCCCTTCTCTCTCACTAGTGAAAACAGCCTTTTCAGGCAGAGTTCCACTCGCCTGAAAAGGCTGTTTCCACAGTTTCGGGGGGGGGGGGGGTAGGGATGGTGTCAGAGTGGCCCACAGCACAGTGAGAGCGGGTGGGGCTTAGGCACCCGGGAGTGGCGGGGGCCACATGGGACTGTAAAGGAATGGGCCAAGCGGGGGCCTGCAACTGGAGGGACTATGGGGTCCATGAGTGGGGCTGCAAAGGGGAGGAGACATAGGGCAGATTGACTGACAGGTTTCAGAGCAGAAGTGCAAAGGGACCTGGAGATGCTGCTGCCCATATCACACACAAAATGTAAATATCTTCAAAACTATGTAAAATAAACAATGAAAAACATTGCAAAAATTCTCAGGAGAGCAATTCCTATCAATTACCAAAGTCATTTTTGGACCACAGTTCCCCTTTAATATTGTATTACTCATATTTTACGCTCTTTACAGTGAATATTGTAATCACTACATTAGCTTTGAACAAGTTAAGCCAGTGAAAATACTTCCAACTCTGCTCCCTGATGACTCACCAGTCCCCAGTTGCCCAGTCATTGTTGAGAAACCCTGTTTTACAGTATCATATCTTTAAAAGCAGATCATTCCTACTATCTATTTAGTAAGATCTAAACTAAAACCCAGCAATGGAACCACAAAAACCCATTTCCAAACTTAGTTCCCAAATAAAACAAAACACAAATATAATATTTATGTTTTACTTTACACTGTATTAAAGCAGTAAAAAATGTGAGCAACTTTGAAAAATAGCCTTTAAATAATTCAGAACCTGCGCGCTTTGTAAAACAGACAAAAAAAGGTATAATATAAGCCTACAAAGCACATGGCTTATTAAGATAAGGAGGCTCAAGTAAAGTTGACAGGAAGATTGGCATTGTTGGGTGCGAGGCAACCTTGAGGGGAGGAATTAATGTACTTGGATCAAGGCAAAGTGCCAGTTCTGTGACAGGAGCGGCTCTTCACAGGATACAGGCCAGAGATTGCAAACGTCGCATAACAACGAGTCTATTTTCTTGTAAGAATTCCAGGAAAACTGTATCTGTATACAAAAATACTATTGGCCTATACTTAATTGATTGCATTGGGCTGCATTTGTTTTACAGCTTCATCATTCAGAATTCCTATGTAGCTGAGCGATGGACAATAGCTTTTATATGGGGTTTTTTCCATATTTATCGCAGAATCTATATATTTTATCACAGAACAACACATAAAGCATATTTCTGTAAATCCTTGGCAAAAGGTGCTTATGAAAACACTGGGGTTTCAGGATTTATTTACAATTAAAATGAGAATTAACAACTTAACGGGTATGTATTCTGAAAAAAAAAAGTTTGCCCCATCTTAATCTTTAATTAAATAATATTTAATTAGCACTAACTCTGAGGTGTGTGTTGTGTGCAATAGATAACGCTACCGACGTGTTGGGAGTCTGCTACCAGTTGTGAGTCCAGTGCTTCAATCGACTCCCAATACACCTGTCTCCGATAGGCATAAGGATTCGTAAAAATACGGGGAGTATCTCCCAGAAGAAAGGCCGGCAACCAGACTCGGAGAGTGTACGTGAAGATAAAATTCAGAACTTTATTTCGACTTTTAAAAGCAAAACATGCAGGGTCCAAACAGATGTCCATGTTGTTGCATCATCCATGACTTTTGCACAGGCTCAGTATTCCCCCTCCTTCTCCTAACTGACTACTCCTTCCATATGAGCTGACTTTCTTTTAATGAGCATGCTCATTAGTCTCTATGAGCCACATGGTTAGTTAATTATCCACCATGCAATTCACAAATACCAACTGTCCCCATTCCAGTTACAGCAAATCGTTACATAGCAGATACGATTATGATAATAAGGTACTTGATTGACAGATGAAAAACAAGATATTTCAGAATGGATCTCAAAAGAAATAGGGGACAGATTATAGTTTCCAGTCATGGGAAATTTAAAAAAAAAATCTTTTACCAGTGCACATACCCTCCTTGTTAACAATAGGTCTATAATACAGCATTGATGTTAAAAATAAATAAGGGGCTTGTTTAATAAGAGGTGCAACAATTTGCCTATGCTATTGATCTGCAGCAACCAATCAAATGTTATCAAATGTTTTTCTAATTGCAATAGACCAGATAAAAGGTATCATCTGATGGTTACTGCAGATTTTTGCACCTCTTATAAAGGACAACAATACCAAAAAAACCATCACCCCCATTACATGTCCACACTTCCAGCCGCTGAAATTGCTACTCACATTTACAAGCTGTGCTGCCCTCCTTAGATATCACACACCAAATGAGTGCTAAATGCCACCTCCTAGACGGCCCAGGGCCGTATTTAACATAACATTGTTATTGGCTGGTGGGAATGTCTGTTACAACCTTCTCTCCCTCCTCTTCTCCTCCTCCGCCAGTCAAACAAACTTGAAATTGCTAGGATACAGCCTATATAATCAAGCTGATCAAAGGTGGGTGGGAGGAGTGTTTCTTGCATGCTAGCTCTGAGTGCCAGTTAAGAGGCAGACAGAATCGTTACACCCCCTTCGCAGCATGGCTAATTGAAGGCAGAGAGAGGCTCGAATCAGTAAATAAATGTATGGGGAGGCAACATACCTTGCATTGAGGCAATACAGTTATCCTTTAAAGGACAACTATACTGTTTTACTATAAAAATGTACTTTTATAAATTAGAAGTACCAGGGACAGGGAGGTATGATTGATATTTCCATATCCCAATATTGTTTTGTGAGGGGCTACAGCACACACAGTTTTAGGTTATGGCCCTGGGACTTCCTTCATTAAAGATAGGGATGAAGCAACTCAGGAAGCCTGGCAGAAGTAGTTTTCTTTCTGCTGCCTATATTGAGTTAGCAAGTACCAATCCTACCCTCCTGCCCTAGGTACTTTTTATTTTAACTGTTTTTGAAAAAAGTTTACATGCAAATAGTTCTCCATATTTCTCTGCTATAGTTTTCCAAGGTTCTCCTAAGTGCTTACATGTTCTTAAACCCTTAGCTAACCACCATTTACATAAAAAATGCACCCTCTTTTGTGAAATGAAAGGATATTAGAATTTACAGATGAGCTCCATGACCATATAAATGACCATATGAGCCAAGTTCTTTTACAGGTTAAGGAACGCCTTGGTGAATTATAATATCCTTTCAGAATAATACTGATGACATAGCAAGAGACGGTTCTAAGTTTATATTTAACATATCCATGGCAAATATGCATTGCAATGTAATATAATTAAAGGGTCACTATATTCACCGAAACAACTTTACATTTTCTGAAACTACAATTTGAGACAAGTAAAATTATGGTACACACATATTTATCTGTGCTTGCTTTGTCATTAAATTATTAAAGGGTATGTCACCCCTAAAAACAATTAATATTCTGCTCCCCCATGTCCCCCAGCCCCAACCGCATGTTTGTTTTTTTCAAAAAGCTCCCCAAACTCTACTTACCTCCCCTCGATCCTCCGCCGCACTGCCGCCCCTCTGCTTGCGAGAATGCAAGCAGAGGGGCGGGACCGGCAGTCGCGTCTGTGATTGGTGAGCGGCAGCCAATCACGGACGCGGCTGCCGGTCAATCAGTGCAGCGGAGGAAAGCGGAGAGAGGTAAGTAAGAGTTGGGGAGCTTTTTGAAAAAAAAAAACATGCGGTTGGGGCTGGGGGACATGGGGGAGAGCATATTAAGGGGGTTTAACGTAGGGGGAGGGATAGTAGAACGGGAGGGAGGGAGAGGGGGGGGGAGAGGGCTGCAGTGCGCATGGCAAATATTACCGGAGGCTAGATAGCAGGCAGAGCCTGCTATCTCCTGGTGGTAGTTTTGAGACTTTGGGGGGGGGTTTACAGGAGAACCCTATGGAGCTGGGATGTGAGGTAAGGATTAAACTACACTACATGGTGGGCCAGTAGTTGGGGGATTATAGTTTTGGGGGGTGGACATGCCCTTTAATGTTTAATGAGTACTCCTAATTTCCCCCACCCTCCCTTACTCACTGCCTTCTTTTAGTGGTCTGCGACACTTAGTGTTCGGCACAGCCTCACCATGGACACTACATTGCTTACACATCACCCCCTCCCTCCCCCTGTGTTCTTTTCTCTGCTGATTCTCTTAAATGTTGAAGAAAGTGTTCTGGCAGGCAGGCAAAGAGGTCAAGCATGGGTTACATATTATTATTTCTGCTTCTGGAGTGACAGGTCTTTCCCTGTAAATGCTGTGATTAAAATGATGATTTTCAGAATCTCCTGTTCAGATTTAAACTCTGAAAAAAGTTTGAGTTTTGGAATCTTGTTGAATCTAAAGGTACTATTTTTGAAAATGCAATTTTTTTTAAGTAAAGATACCTTTACTGTATTGTCTAAGGCTGGGTACACACATTGGAAATTATTTGTCCAGACCAAGCATTCACTACTATACAAATAACTGTCCCCATTGTTTCTCTGAATATTCAATGGCTCTAACAGTATGAATTGTATTCAAATTAAATTGTAACATACAAAGAAAAATTTACAAAAATAAGTATAAAATAATAAGTTTGTTACAATCTGAAAAATTCAGAGAAACAATGGGAGATCGGAGTTGTTACTTGATCGGAGTTGTTTACTTAACGGACAACTGTATTGTCTAAGGCTGGGACCACATTATTTGTCCAGACCGAGCGTTCACTACTATACAAATAACTGTCGGTCGTGACAATAGTGGCTGCGGCCCACAGTTGCTTGGCACCATAGGAAACTGCACAATCGCCCTTGCTTTACGAATGGGCCCAATTTGGCCACGCCACACACACAGTAAGATATTTTTGCATTATACACGGCATTATCGGTCAGTCGGAAAATATCTTACAATGTGTACCAAGCCTAAGATCCCTAGTCTGGGATTTATCCAATAAAAAGTAACGCTTTCTGCATAACGTGTCTTCTAGGCCAAAAGGGTGTGAAAATGGTATCTAAAATGGTGAGATATTTGTCTGATGAGATTACACTTGTGCTCTTAGATCATCTGTTCATCTAATAGATAGAATATATTTCCACAAAACATTGAGGCTAAACTGAGGCACTATTTAAAGGAATGTGATTAGTTTTGTGTATGCTTTCTGTGTATGCTTTCTGTGATTTTGTACTGTTAAATTGCTTTTCAGTGTAGAGTGCTGAGGCTATTTTAAGGGTCTTTTCACTTAGGCTGAGGCAACACTAATGTGCAAGCAGCACGTTGCCGTGTGTTGCTATTGCACAATTGGAGAGGATGCCATTGCGCGAGAAAAAAACGTTGATCGAATGCGCTCCAATTAACGGATTGCACTCTGTAAGCACATTACTGTGGCCCAGCCCTTAAGAATAAGAAAAAAAATCTGCAGTATGGTGGGTTATCTCAGACTCTAAAGGAGTAATGGTGGCCATACATGAAGTGATATATCACCCAATAGCTGATAACATTGCAATATTTTGCACCATTATATTATTGCTACATGTAGGCCACCTTAAGTGGTATAGGCTCGTGGTGGGGAACAGAGTATACCAGATTGTGAAAGGATGCCCTATCAGCTTTATCCATGCAAAATGTTAGTTATGTTGTGTAATGTGGGCCTTCTAAATCCAAACCTTGTTGCAAAGCCTTTATACACAAAATGATATAGTAGAAGACACATATAAAGGTCATAAAACCGCTTTACTTACAAGACAGATCAGGCCTATAGGTTTCAGGTCTTCCTGTTTGATAAGCAGTATATAAGAGTATTTGGTGCTCAGGGGACTCGAGCAGAGCTGAATGTTATAACGCTGACTTCTCTTGCTACAGACAGCCGCTACACTCTCTGGCTTTCTGGTAGCAAACTCTGGTACTCTCGTGGCATGAGTCCCACAGAGAAGGGTCCGAGTGCCAGCTTGGCACGCATGCCATAAGTTCGCCACCACTGGTATAGAGGAAGCTCTATGGATACCAAACTATTCCACATGTCTTTTTTTGCACTAGAACTTTTACATTTTAATATGAATATATAGAAATGATATTGTTGGTATTAGAGATATGTGAATTATCCAAATATTTGGACTCGACAAGACCAGGGATTTTGGATATTATTAGGGAGCAAATACCAAACACACTACAAGTTTACTTAGGAAATATACAGGGAAAAATCCATTTCTTAGACATGGAAATCTATTAGTGCATAATCCAGTCTTTTACAACTACTGTATATCAGAAATTACTGACCATAATGTAACTTATGAGGAGCTTCATTGCTGCAGCATTATTAAAGCAATACTAAAGGGCAGATAATGACTGGTAAACAGTTTAAACAACACTGTTTTGCTGTATAAAGAAGCACAATACTGAAAGGTCTACTAGTCCTTCAGAAATCACCCAGAGAAAGACATAACAACTGTGGTCACACAAGAGCCTTTCCATGTTTAAATTGTGTATGTTGCAGATTCGTAGTTAAAGGAACCCTGCAATACGATGGGTTATTATTTCTTAAGTGTCCTTGTGGAATAGGATACACAACATAAAGGGGGCATCTACACCAACAAAGCAGACTCCTGTACTGATACACTGTATCCAGACATTACCCTCTAAAATGTGATGTAAAATTTTGGGAAGTGATAATGACACTATGGAGCTGAGGCACTAATGCGCTCTGTGCACCACAAAGCACCAAAATATCTATTCTGCACTTTTAATGAGAGCAATTAGCTGGCTAAAAAGTGCTGAAATAGGTGCCACTATCGGCATATAACATTGAATGGTACACGTGACTTAAAAAAGCAGGAGTGGTGTGCCTCTCTGTACCCTATTTATATGGCCTTATTCAATGAGGTGCAAAATTTTGCCTGAGCTGTTATATACTCGAGTATAAGCCGACCCGAGTATAAGCCGAGGTACCTGTTTTAACCTGAAAAATTAGGATAAATTGATTGACTCGAGTTTTAGCGAGGTGTCGAGTAGAAATTATGACCATACTGCCTTCTGATTCAATATTATTTTGATGCTTAAATTGCCCTTTAATAGACAGCAGAATTACCATACAGATGTTTGAAAACTACAACTCCCGCAACTAAAGCATGCTGGGGTTGTAGTTTCCAAACATCTGTATGGGAATCTGCGGTCTATTTAAAGGGCGACTTAAGCCTCAAAACAATACAGAATCAGAAGGCAATCTCTGCAAGATACCTTCTTACTTCTGATTCTGTTTGAGGCTTAAGTTGCCCTTTAAACGGACAGCGCATTTCCATACAGATGTTTTGGAAACTACAACTCCCAGCATGCTTTAGTGGCTGGTAGTTGTAGTTTCCAAACAACTGTATGGGAATTCTGCAGTTAAAAGGCAACTTAATCCTGCAGTGGTAGAGCCCCTTCCCTCCCTCCCTGGAGATTCCTCCCAGTAAGTTGGTCCTTGTTGTGGGCTCCAAATCTGGCTGCCACACGCTTTGTAAGTCCTGTGGATTTGCCAGCTGATGTCACTACTCGGCGCCTCTCACTGCCCGGCGCCGAGTACTGATGTCAGCGGCAAACCCACAGGACTTACAGAGTGTGCGGCAGCTGGATTTGGACCTCGAGTATAAGCCGAGGTAAGGTATTTAGGTTATTTTAAAACCTAAAAAACTCGGCTTATACTCGAGTATATACGGTAATTTGCCTCAACCAATCAGATGTTACAATTTTACTGCTCTACTACAATTAGAAAGATTTGATTATATCTGATTTATACACACTACTATAAAATTAGGGATTTGTACAAAAAAAATAAAGGCACGATTGTAAAATAAAAGAAATCCTTTGAAATCTTGGTTCTATTAGTCTCCACATCCCCTAAATGAATATTTTGATCTATTTATTGTAACATTGTATAGTGTTATAGTTCAGTAGAAACACCACCGTGAAATAAAACTGTTGTGCAGAGCTTGAATCAATCTTCCCCCTTAAGATACAACCAATAATAGATCAATAGCAATCCAGCAGATCATTCTTAATTAAAGTTATCAGTCATCTTCCAATACTCACCCTCCCCATTAACTCACAGCTGTCACCAGGGATTCTGTTAGAGAGGAATCACTATTGGTCAATGTGTTAGACAGAGATCACTATGGTCAATGTGTTAGAGAGGGATCACTATTGGTCAATGTGTTAGAGAGGGATCACTATTGGTAGAGGAATCACTATTGGGTAATGTGTTAGAGAGGGATAACTATTGGTCAAGTTTAGAGAGGGATCACTATTGGTCAATGTGTTAGAGAGGGATCACTATTGGTCAGTGTGTTAGAGAGGGATCACTATTGGTCAGGTGTGTTAGAAAGGGATCACTATTGGTCAATGTGTTAGAGAGTGATCACTATTGGCAAAATGTGTTTAGACAGGGATCACTATGGCAAATGTGTTAGAGAGGGATCGCTATTGGTAAATGTGTTAGAGGGTCCTATTGGTAAATGTGATTAGAGGGATCCACTATTGGATAATGTAATAGAGGGATCACTATTGGTTCATGTGTTAGAGGGATCACTATTGGTAAATGTGTTAGAGAGGGATCACTATTGGTCAGTGTGTTAGAGAGGGATCCCTATTGGTAAGTGTTTAGAGAGGATCTATTGGTAAATGTTGTGTTAAAGAGGGATCACTATTGGTAAATGTGTTAAAGAGGATCACTATTGGTTAAATTTGTTAAAGAGGATCACTATGGTAAATTTGTAAAGGGTCACTATTGGTAAATGTGTTAAAGAGGGATCACTATTGGTAAATGTGATAGAGAAGGATCACTATTGGTAAATTGTGTGAGAGAGGATCACTATTGGTAAATCTGTTAGAGAGGGATCACTATTGGTAAATCTGTTAGAGAGGGATCACTATTGGTAAATGTGTTAGGGCACGGCCACACTGCAACGCAATCGCACACGGAATCGCATGCGAATTCATGTGCGATTTTGTTGCGTTTGTGCATGCGTTTTACACTAAGTATTGAAAAACGAAGAGATTGCGATTTAAAATGCGGAACGCAAATCTGAAAAAAAGCGCAAACGCAAAAAAAAAATGCAGCAGTGTGGCCTAGCCTTAGAGAGGGATCACTATTGGTAAATGTGTTAGAGAGGGATCACCATAGCAAACTGAGGTCCTATAAGAACCCAGACTATCCTGTCATGTTTCAATCTTATTACATTTATTAGTTCAGGACACAGGTTCATGGCTTCTATGGGGTCTATTGCTTAAAGGGCATGTCCACCCCCAAAACTATAATCCCCCCAACTACTGGCCCCACCATGTAGTGTAGTTTTAATCCTACCTCACATCCCAGCTCCATAGGGTTGCCTGTAGTCCCCCCCCCAAGTCCCAAAAACTGCCCACCAGGAGGTAGCAGAGTCCATATAGGGCTTGCCTGCTACCTTGCCTCCGGTAGATATTTGCCATGCGTACTGCAGCCCTTCTCCCCCCTCCCTCCCTCTCCCTCCGTTCTACTATCCCTCCCCCTAGCATAAAAACCCCTTTAATATGTTGTTCCCCATGTCTCCCAGCCCCAACCGATATTTTTATTTTCAAAAAGCTCCCCAAACTCTTACTTACCTCTCCTCTTTCCTCCTGCACTGAATGCGGCAGCCAATCCACGGACGGGCTGCTGGTCCCGCCCCTCTGCTTGCATTTTCCAGCAAACAGCAGCTCTCCTTTTTGTCTATTGGGGTGGGGGAGTTATGTGAGAGAAGAAGATGTTTTTTACTAAGACTGTCACATGTTTTACAAAGTAAGTGACATATAGTCTTGCAACTTCCTACTGACTTCCTACTTCCTACTAACACTCAGAAAATGTTTTCATTCGTTAACACTGCTGTCAATCTAATATTAAGCACACCATTGGATAACAACACTAAAAGGGAAGTGAGAAATATATTCTTTGTAAGCTTCCATTGCCTCCCTCTAAAACTTCCTGGGGTGTGGCTTAACACTCCATTTTGAAGATACCATTACAAAACAGGAGTGGGGACATGCAAGTACTTTTATTTATTTCTATATACTTTAATGTTACTACACATTTGTTAATATTGATATATCTATTGTTTAGTGCTTAAACAACACAAACACTGTCCCTATGAATATTACTTTTACCCACCCCACCAACATAGTACCTCCGAAAACCCCAATGTATTCCCCATGAAATTATAATTATTTATATAATATAAGGGATATATATTATATACAACACACACAACATAAATACACACTGACCCAAACTCACTGTGGGTTAGCTAAGCCACAAATCTGCTAAACCTTGGGTGCGCGACACAATGCAGGATTCTAGGGCAGATCTCATCAACAATAAACATACGGGACATCACAACATTTGGAAACATACCTCCCAACATTTTAAACTGCAAAAGAGGGATGCGGTGACACAGCAACATGCAAGAAAAATGTTTGGTCACCCCACTTTAAGACCACTCCCACTTTGTTTAGGTTAAACACGTTTTAAAGACCATTATTCATATTTAACATTGTACCTGTAATATTTTCAAGTGTATGATGTGGTGAAGGATTAGTGAACTATTCCATTTTTGCATAATTAAAAAATGTGAGGTAAAAGAGCTATGTCTTTATCTCCTGTTTCAATTAATGTAACAGGAGGCAGAGGAACAATGATAGAAAACATACCACGAGTGCGATCCACCACTGGCTCATGTTACATTAATTGAAGACGGTAAGATATAGCTCCCTTCAGGGCAGCCATTAGACTTTTCTGGGCACGATACTGGGTAATTACTGGGGGGCACATTACATGCACCAATGTAGATACATTACACACAGACTAAGGGCACGGCCACACTGTGCCGCAAATGCGATCGCACACGATTGCGTGAGCGATTCTGCTGCCTTGTGCATGGGATCTCTTTTTTGAGATACGAAATCGCATGCAACTGCACTTTAAAATGGTGATCGCATGTGATTGCGTATCGCAAAAGGAAAGCCAATTGCAGCATTGCCGCAATTGCAGTGTTAGAAAAATCGTATGGTTCGTCTCTGCAATCGCAAAAAAAGCGCAAGTGTGGCGTAGCCCATAAACACATATTAAACAGACACACTTTAGCCCATATATACAATTACATTTATACTACACTAAATAGTTGAAACACAGACACTGATAAAATAATTGGCACCACACTAATAACTGTTTATCAGACTCTATTAAATAGTTGGCACGCAGACACTGATAAAATCATTGGCACAGTCCCTGATAAATGGTTGGCACACAGTACTGGTTAAAACCATTGGCACAGACCCTGATAAATGGTTGGTACACTGCCACTGGTAAAATCACAGCATATGACAGCCATAGAAAATAAGCATCTATGCAGGTTTCTGTGTACAAGTACTGTATAGGATAATCCTTTTATTATTAAATTTATTTAATAATAAAGGGATTTTGTATTTTTGTATGATTGATTGAAAAAAACGACTTTGCCTCATTTTAGGGTAGGTCCACCCCCCCAAAAAAACTTTATATATTTGGTTGGCAATACCTCAAAACCTCGACCTCGCGAGGTTTATAAATTCAAAGATGCTTTCTAACAGTTCTTAGCTAGCCTCTTCCCCCAGCACGCTTCTGCTTGCTTCTGTGCCTTTTCTGTGCACTGAAGAAAGTAAAAGGGTCTGGACCGGCAGCATCTTCTGTGATTGGCTGAGACGCGATAGAAGCATCTTTGGATTTTATAAACTTTGTGAGGTCGATGTTTTGGGGGGGGGGGGTGCCAACCAAATATAAAAAGTTTTTTGGGGGTGAACATTTCCTTTATTCTTTAATGAATACATGTAAGCAGCACTTACTCTGAAGTATTTGTGTTGCTGCATGACTTTAGTCCAGTACTTGTTTTTTTAAGCTCAGTCTCTCTGTCCTCTAGCCCCCTGCCAGACTATCGAGCAAGCATGCTCAGCAATCCCTATGAGGCAGCTTGGAAGAGGGAATTTTCCACCATGCAGCTACATATTAAACTGTATCCATTCCAGCTACAGCAAAACTAGCATTATAGTAGAGTTTATGATACTAAGGCCCTTGATTGACAGCAGAAATATAATTAAGATGTTTCAAAATGGATAGCTAAAGAAATAGGGGACAGATCAACAAAAAAATGGTACGAATGGGAAGAATTATAGTTTCCAGTAATTGACAATAAAAAAATAATATTCTTTAAGCCGTATCTTTTTTAAACTAACAATGGAAAAGCGTTACGGTATTTTATTCTTGTTTGCAATATATTAAAATGTGTTACGGTTTATGTGGATACGCCACAAGATGGCAGTGTCTTCACATTATGAAGCTAGCCTCATCAATGGTGGTTCTCAAAACAATGGGACATTACGCTGAGGAACTATGATTTATTCTGTCAAGATGTAATTATGCCTTTTGAAATGCCAGATGGGTGATACTTTATTTGGGACCTTAGTATCTCAGAGGGAACAAGACCATTTTTAATGGGGGAGCATGTCACGTCTTGTTTTTTTTTAATGTTTATGGTTTTAAATTTGTGTACACGTGAGTAAAGGAACATGAAGCCCAAAATTATGCTTCATGCCTGGTTTATCAACCTACAGTTGACACAGCAGAGCCTGTGTGTGTCTCCTTATCTTGTATAGTGTGTTTTGGGGTGCTGTTAAAACCTTGTGTTGTGGTGAATATTGTACAGTTTGACATAGGCTACATGACTGACCAGCTTTTGGGAATTAAAGGACAGCAATATTGTACTTTGAACTCCCCCCTCCCTTTAAAAGTACCCAGGGTAAGGACCTAAACTACTTGGTCCTCACCCCTGAATTCAACCTTAAGTCCTGTACTTACCTATAGAATTTCTGATCACCGGCGCGCTGTTCCCGCCTCCCTTCCTCACCCGGGCTTCACCAATTGAAAACCACACATCTTTAACCGTGTGTCCTCCTATTTGCCAGCTCGCAGACATGGAGGTAGGAAGTGGAGAACAGCACACCGGTATTGGAACTTACAGGGACAGGAATTAGAAGCTGAACTCGGGGGGTGAGGTCCTAGTAGAAAGTTGGACCTCATCCTGGGTACTTTTAAAGGGCCAACAAAAATGATTGGGGCTGAGGTGAGTATAGTTGCCCTATACTCAACTGCCCCCCCAGCCCAAGACTGTTATAGTTACTTACCTCCCTTGATCCCTGTCACTGAAGTCTATAATCCATACCTTCCTCTTCAGGAAGCCAGCATCTGACAGACTTCTTCCAGATTGCAGCAGCTAGCCACTGCAGTGATTGTAACTTTATGGCTAATGACTGACTGGGTATTATTGTGAGTACATTTTATTTTAAAGCCTACTTGAAGTTATGGGACTGTGGAATCCAAATATTCCCTACTCTGGTTTTCTTGTAGGCTTTATTGGGATTGATATTACCAGCATTAGAAATAGAAAAGAAGGGAACACTGATGATAGGATACTTTTTTTGAAATGTAAAAATGATTGTGCCATTAAGGTCTAGGTCCCACTGCATCGGATTACAAAACGCGGGGCACTTTTATGTCCGCTTGTCCACGTTTCTCCATTTCTATTTACTACTGTGGGTAAAAGTATTAGAAGTGCATTGTAGTTGTTTTCCTGTGTTCCCATAGACTTGAATTGCAAAATGGACAGGAATGGGCACAAACAGACCAAAAGTGTGAATGCATAAGAATGATAAAAGGATTAAAACGCAACGCACATAGTGGGAACTGGTTCCTGCGATTTCCATTAAAAATAAAACATCATTGCAGGTCGGAAAATGCTAGGCTAGGATGAAGAAAAGCGGATAGTGCGACCTACCTTTGATCCCCCCACCACCATGTAGGTGAAGTGGGAAAAATGTTTTTGGGATGGATGGTTTGTTTGCTTATATTTGTTGCTAAACTACCTATATGTGACTGCACTGCAACAACTTAACTGCTAAGAAATATCACTGTCTCCATCCTTCTCTACTCTTGAACTACACAAGATAAAAAAAAGCTGTAAAAATGATTTATATAAAACTATTAGAAACCATTTTAAGGCATTCATTTAGAAGTTCCGTTAATTGTCTCCAGTTTTATAGAAGTAATATCTTTTGGACTGGAATCAATCACTGCCATAATATTCATGATGTTGCATTATTTAATCAAGATCTGCAGGTGAAGACCACATAATTCACAGCAAATTAAGTGGTTTTATGAAGGAAAGATCATGGCAAATCAATCATTTTTCTATGTTATTAACTTGGGCCAATCGGAGAAAACAAAAAAAAATGAAATGTATTTCAATTTTGCAAACTGCTCTCCGCGTGAAGTAACTACAGTGTTTAAACACTTATGTCTATAAAGCCATAAGGATACTTTAGACGAATGGCAAACCTGAGTGGCTGCAGATGTTTGATGAAGATCAGGTAAATTTGGAGTATAAAGTCTACCATTTTGAAATATATATAAAACTAGCAAACCCCACAGCGCACGCGCATCCCCCACCCATCCCACGCACGGAGATCGATGAAAGATGCAGCGCTTGTGCAAATGCTTCCGGATCTTGTGTATATTTACAGCCTAGTATATAAGATATTTCAAGGTAAAATCATAGCTGACTTTAGTAATTAGATCAATACATTTCCTAACAAATTGGGGTTTGTACAAGGGGGTTATTAGTGTCCAATAATATACCTTGTATTATATAATAAAATTTATATTTTTATGGAGATTGCATTGAGTTTTTAGGAGCAACTAATTAGGTGGGGTTTATAACACCATTACACATAGGAAAGGTCTATATGTATGTGTGTAATTATCACTATTTAATTAAAATCACCATATGAAATAACACTATACAAAGTATAGTACTACTACCTATACTGAATAAAAAACAAATGATATACATTTAATAAATATACTTACTTTATGGACACCCATAAGTTGGAATGGTAGGTTTAGCCACACCTCTAGGATTTTATAGGTCTCTAAAAGTAAGTGGAACACTAATAAGAAGTGGAATTGGGACACTAAGGGCTAGGCCACATGCTGCGTTTTTTTTTGCGATTGCGCTTGCGTTTTTATTGAAAGTTGAAAAAATGCGTTTTTCAGTGGTTGCGATTGCGTTTTGCATTTTTAATCGCAACATGCATGCGTTTTCCTATACTTATTGAAGAAATCGCAAGCGCAAACGCAAAAAAAATCGCACATGAATCGCATGCTATTGCGTTTGCGTTGCAGTGTGGGCTTGCCCTAAAAGGAAGTGGAATTTTACTAACATCCAATGAGGTTCTGATCTTCCACTGTTAGCAAATCAAAAAATTCTCTTAGGCACTGTACATGACAAGACAGGAAGTATAAGGAGTTCCTGTATTACACCCAGTTATGTGCTGTTTGTAAAACATGTGACATCTTAGCCAATTAGAAAATTATTCAGACTCTCACATTTACTCCCCCCCTCCCCTCTCCATAGAAAGTAATGAGACAATCCAGTTAAGGTGGCCATACATATATCTGATTTTACTACCCAACCAAGCGCTCCTGCGATATTAGATCGATCCTGCCGGAACCACCTTTACCATTCTTCTTGACACCGACAGGCGGTTCTGGCAGGATTGGTCTAATGTCGTGGGTAATGAGTAAAATCGGGATATGTATGGGCTACTTTTGATTGCCCAAAGGTGCTGTTTAGATGCTGTGTCTGTTCTCAGACCTGCAGGTTTATTCCACTAGACCCTCTATATTCTAGCTGGCAGGTAGCATAGGTAAGGGGGGGGTATAAGTGTGATGCAATTGCTTGGGTTTTTTTCAGGACCTTCAGACTAATTTTATTAGTCCTGGATGTCCCTTGGATGTTTCCTGGTGGTTCCTGTAAGCAGCGATCTACACATAGCAAAACATACACACATAATTCCACTGTGCACCAACGGCACACTTTTGCTAGTATCGGATACTAAATTATTAAGGGTAAGGAAAGCAGCATGTAAATGTAAACTAAATGGCATTAGTGTAAAAAGAAAAAAATAGGGGCTTGTTTACAGCCGCAATACGGATTAATGTTGGCAGGAGATTAACCTGAAGTATAGTGGCTCTGGGTAAATCACCTCCATATATCTAGAAGTACCCTGGTAATCCATTAAAGGAGAATACAGTGTATGTATATCAACAGAAAATACTGTATTAGCTGCCACAGTCACAAATGGAAGTCCGGATTGGAATATTCTGTAAAAAAGAAACCTTTATTTCTCATAACTTAAAAACATGGTGATCAGGCTTCGATAAATATAAGGGTCAGTAAGGGCAAGGCCACACTGCGCCGCACACACAATCGCATGCGATTGCGATTCCAGTGCATTATCATGCGTTTGCGCCTTTTTTTTAGAGATAGGAAAAAGAATGCGATTGACGCATTAAAATGCAGACCGCATGCATTTGCAAATAAGCAATCGCATTGCAACAGAAATCACACGTTTTCGGTGCATTGCTGCGATGCAATGTTTAAAAAAATGGCACGCGCAAACGCATCAAAATTGCCATAGTGTGGCCTAGCCCTAACTGAGCGTCCAACGGTTTAGGGCGAACCCTTGATCAGGGTTGTTTGCAGGGTAGGATTCGGAGCCTTTGAATACAATGTAAAGGTTACAAAGACCGTCCCCCCATTAACCAGTGAATTCTAGGTACATCACTGCAAACATGTAATTGTTACGTGAGGTGTCCACTCATAGGATATATAACAGAGCAGTTTGGTGTGGGACTCCTACCATTAGCAGGAAAACAATTGACTTCTAGAGAGCCACATGCTGCAGGCTACAGGGTGGGATTGAAGTGAACCTGATCTTAGCACAGCTCTGTATTAGTCTATCTATTAAAGGGGACTACATGGCATGGTAACAAATTCCCTTCAAGAACCACTAGAACAGTTTAAACTTTAATATGGGAATTCAATGAGTAGTAAACTGTAATTAACGTGCACCTCCTCTCTCTCTCTCTCTCTATATACAGACGTCAGGACTTCACTACAGCCTGGTCAGCACCACACACATACAAATCTCACCCACCGTGTGTAGGGTACAGGAAAAGACTCTTCACGTGCAGAAACCTGGACGTCTACTTCCTGTAACAAAGTTAGGTTGTTGGGGAGCTCTTGCCCCCTGGTGGAAAAAAGGGAAGAAATACAACATGCAGGCTCCACTAAGCTGTGTGTGCTATGAAAAATAGGACAGTGGTCTAGCTGACATTGGTTTGGTGTATGAATTAGAGTTTAGTGTAAATGTGGAGATTAAGTTGGAGGTTTGTGTTTGTTACATGTTTCCAGTGGGGCGGTGGAGACCCCTTAGTTTGCAATGCTTTAAAGAATGTGTTTATTTAACATAAGGTAGGGGGTGTGCACAGCAAAATACATACATTGCATGTTTACATACAATCCATAGCAGCCTGTATTATGCGTCTTAATTAATTGTCAAATTCATAAATATGTATCTGTCTGAACTGCTTTATGAGAGGTCTATCCAGCTGTTCTGGACGCCACATTGTATCTAGGCGAGCTTCATATAACATTAATAAAGACTAGAGATGGCCAAACTTCCTGATGTTCGGTTCGTTTCCGTACCATAAAAATTTAGTAAAAGTCTGTAGTTTAAAGGAACCCATTAAAGTCAACCGGAGGAAAATAGTTTGAAAATTCTAGTTAATTTCAAATAAAATAGCAAGTACCTGGGAAATAGTCAAGGGAACATGTCCATATCACCAAAACTGGTTTAAACACTACCTTCCCCCACCATCGGCAATTTCAATTTTCCGCATGCTGCATGCAAGGGTTATCACCAATTCGAGGGTTACCGAAAGATACATTTGTGGGTTAACGAAATTGAACATATATTCAAGGATTACCGAAATCAAACAATACATTCGAGGCTTATGAACGTTAATTCGAAGGTTAACAAAGTTGAACAATAACATCAAGCATTACTGAAATCGAACAATACATTGAAGGGTTATTGGCAAAACGGAACATTCAAGGGTTATCGCTGTATGTCGCATTGGAGGGTTTATCGCCGAACCGCAACATTTAAGGATTATGGCTGAAAAAGCACATTCAAAGGTTATCGCTGAAAAACAGTACATTTGGGGTTATGGCCAAAATCTTGGGTTAGACGAATGGCACACATTTGATAATTATCGTATTTTCAATACTTATCGAAAATACGTCTGCGAGTTTTGAAAACCCGAACTAGTTTGTGGTTTGTAAGTTCTAAAAGTCAGAGTTTGTCCAAACTATGAAAGTTCAGGTCCATCTCAGGTTCAAAGACATGTGTGCTGCTTAAAGGGTTAAATATATATCATCACTCATAGAACATAGTATGAAAACAAAAGCATATATGGAATAAAAGATTCAATTATGATTGGTTAATTTGTGATCATATGATTTCAAGCATTGAAATCTTAACCAAGCACAATTGTATTTGGTCCTTCTGCAAAACTATATAAATAATAGGTTTATATATAAAACTATAAAAAAGTCCTGCAAGTCTGGAAAATCGAATTAGTTCGAACCCAAACTAGTTTGAATAGTTCGAGTTGTTTTTTTTTTTAAAACCCTTCCTAACAGTTGATCCAGAGGAAGGCAAAAAAAAAAAAAAGGGGGGGGGGGATTCCTTCCTGACTCCAAACGGCAATCAGAAAGTATCCCTGGAGTTCAGTTCTAACTTCTAACCTTTTTTACTTTTTTACTTCCTTGTAGTGTAAGTGTCCATATAGAGTAATCACCCAATACAGTGTCCATATACAGTAATTCCCCAATACAGTGTCCATATACAGTAATTCCCCAATACAGTGTCCATATACAGTAATCCCCCAATACAGTGTCCATATAGAGTAATCCCCCAATACAGTGTCCATATACAGTAATCCCCCAATACAGTGTCCATATAGAGTAATCCCCCAATACAGTGTCCATATACAGTAATCCCCCAATACAAAGTGTCCCTATACAGTAATCCCCAATACAGTGTCATATACAGTAATCCCCCAATACAGTGTCCATATACAGTAAGATCCCCCAATACAAAGTGTCCATATAAAATAATCCCCCAATACAGTGTCCATATATAGTAAGCCCCCTACACAGTGCCCATACACAGTAAGCCCCCCCAATACACAGTGTCCATATACAGTAAGCCCACTATACAGTGTCCATGTACAGTAATCCCCAATACAGTGTCCATATACAGTAATCCCCAATACAGTGTCCATATACAGTAACCCCCCAATACAGTGTCCATATAAGTAATCCCCAATACAGTGTCCATATACAGTAATCCCCCAATACAGTGTCCATGTACAGTAATCCCCCAATACAGTGTCTATATACAGTAAGCCACCAATACAGTGTCCATGTACAGTAATCACCAAATACAGTGTCCATATACAGTAATCCCCCAATAAAGTGTTCATATAAAGTAAGCTCCCCCAATACAAAATGTCCATATACAGTAATCCCCCAATACCGTGTCCATATACAGTAATTCCACAATACAGTGTCCATATACAGTAATAACCCAATACAGTGTCCATATAAAGTAATCCCCCAATACAATGTCCATATACAGTAAGCCCCAATACAGTGTCCATATACAGTAATCCCCAATACAGTGTCATATAAAGTAATCCCAAATACAGATCCATATACAGTAATCCCCCAATACAGTGTCCATACAGTAATCTCCAATACAGTATCCATATACACTAATCCCCAATACTGTGTCCATATACAGTATTCCCCTAAAACAGTGTCTATATACAGTAAGCCACCAATACAGTGTCCATGTACAGTAATCACCAATACAGTGTCCATATACAGTAATCCCCCAATAAAGTTCATATAAAGTAAGCCCCCAATACAAAATGTCCATATACAGTAATCCCCCATACAGTGTCCATATACAGTAATTCCCACATACAGTGTCCATATATACAGTAATAACCCAATACAGTGTCCATATACAGTAATCCCCCAATACAGTGTCCATATACAGTAAGCCCCCAATACAGTGTCCATATACAGTAATCCCCTAATACAGTGTCCATATAAAGTAATCCCCCAATACAGTGTCCATATACAGTAACCCCATACAGTGTCCATATAAAGTAATCCCCATACAGTATCCATATACAGTAATCCCCATACAAGTGTCCATATACAGTAATCCCAATACAGTATCCATATACACTTAATCCCCAATACAGTGTCCATATACAGTAATCCCCCAATAACAGTGTCCATATACAGTAATCCCCAATACAGTATCCATTACAGTAATCCCAATACAGTGTCCATAAACAGTAATCCCCCAATCAGTGTCCATATACAGTAATCCCCCAATACAGTGTACCATATACAGTAATCCCCCAATACAGTGTCCAAATACAAGTAACCTCCAATACAGTGTCCATATACAGTAACCCCCAATACAGTGTCCATAAACAGTAGCTTCCCCCCAATAAAAGTGTCATATACAGTAATCCCCCAATAAGTGTCCATATACAGTATTCCCCTAATACAGTGTCATATACAGTAACCCCCAATACAGTGTCCAATACAGTAAGCTTCCCCCAATACAAAGTGTCTATATACAGTAAATCCCACCAATAGTGCAGTATACAGTATTCCCCTAATACAGTGTTCATATACAGGGATTATTGTATATGGATACTGTATTGGGGATTACTGTATATGGACACTGTATTGGGGGATTACTGTATATGGATACTGTATTTGGGATTACTTTATATGGACACTGTATTGGGGGATTACTGTATATGGACACTGTATTGGGGCTTACTGTATATGGACACTGTATTGGGGGATTACTGTATATGGACACTGTATTGGGGGATTACTGTATATGGACACTGTATTGTGAATTACTGTATATGGACCGTATTGGGGATTACTGTATATGGACATTTTGTATTGGGGAGCTTACTTTATTGAACACTTTATTGGGGGATTACTGTATATGGACACTGTATTTGGTGATTACTGTACATGGACACTGTATTGGTGGCTTACTGTATATAGACACTGTTTGGGGGATTCTGTACTGGACACTGTATTGGGGATTACTGTATATGGACACTGTATTGGGGATTACTTTATATGGACACTGTATTGGGGGGTTACTGTATATGGACACTGTATTGGGGGATTACTGTATATGACACTGTATTGGGGATTACTGTACATGGACACTGTATAGTGGGCTTACTGTATATGGACACTGTGTATTGGGGGGGCTTACTGTGTATGGGCACTGTGTAGGGGGCTTACTATATATGGACACTGTATTGGGGATTATTTTATATGGACACTTTGTATTGGGATTTACTGATATGGACACTGTATTGGGGATTACTGTATATGGACACTGTATGGGGGATTACTGTATATGGACACTTGTATTGGGGGATTACTGTATATGGACACTGTATTGGGGATTACTCTATATGGACACTGTATTGGGGGATTACTGTATATGGACACTGTATTGGGGATTACTCTATATGGACACTGTATTGGGGGATTACTGTATATGGACATGTATTGGGGGATTACTGTATATGGACACTGTATTGGGGATTACTGTATGGACACTGTATTGGATACTTATATGGACACTTCACTACAAGGAAGTAAAAAGTAAAAAAGGTTAGAAGTTAGAACTGAACTCCAGGGATACTTTCTGATTGCCGTTTGGAGTCAGGAAGGAATCCCCCCCCCCCTTTTTTTTTTTTTTTTGCCTTCCTCTGGATCAACTGTTAGGAAGGGTTTTAAAAAAAAAAACAACTCGAACTATTCAAACTAGTTTGGGTTCGAACTAATTCGATTTTCCAGACTTGCAGGACTTTTTTATAGGTTTATATATAAACCTATTATTTATATAGGTTTGCAGAAGGACCAAATACAATTGTGCTTGGTTAAGATTTCAATGCTTGAAATCATATGATCACAAATTAACCAATCATAATTGAATCTTTTATTCCATATATGCTTTTGTTTTCATACTATGTTCTATGAGTGATGAGTATATATTTAACCCTTTAAGCAGCACACATGTCTTTGAACCTGAGATGGACCTGAACTTTCATAGTTTGGACAAACTCTGACTTTTAGAACTTCACAAACCACAAACTAGTTCGGGTTTTCAAAACTCGCAGACGTATTTTCGATAAGTATTGAAAATACGATAATTATCAAATGTGTGTACCATTCGCTAACCCAAGATTTTGGCCATAACCCTCAAATGTACTGTTTCAGCGATAACCTTTGAATGTGCTGTTTCAGCCATAATCCTTAAATGTTGCGGTTCGGCGATAACCCTCCAATGCGACATACAGCGATAACCCTTGAATGTTCCGTTTTGCCAATAACCCTTCAATGTATTGTTCGATTTCAGTAATGCTTGAATGTATTGTTCAACTTTGTTAACCTTCGAATTTAACGTTCAGTAAGCCTCGAATGTATTGTTTGATTTCGGTAATCCTTGAATATATTGTTCAATTTCGTTAACCCACAAATGTATCTTTCGGTAACCCTCGAATTGGTGATAAGCCTTGCATGCAGCATGCGGAAAATTGAAAATTGCCGATGGTGGGGGAAGGTAGTGTTTAAACCAGTTTTGGTGATATGGACATGTTCCCTTGACTATTTCCCAGGTACTTGCTATTTTATTTGAAATTAACTAGAACTTTTCAAACTATTTTCTCCCGTTGACTTTAATGGGTTCCTTTAAACTACAGAACTTTTACTAAATTTTTATGGTACGGAAACGAACCGAACATCAGGAAGTTTGGCCATCTCTAGTCTTTATTAATGTTATATGAAGCTCTGCCTAGATACAATGTGGCGTCCAGAACAGCTGGATAGACCTCTCATAAAGCAGTTCAGACAGATACATATTTATGAATAATTGACAATTAATTAAGACGCATAATACAGGCTGCTATGGATTGTATGTAAACATGCAATGTATGTAATTTTGCTGTGCACACCCCCTACCTTATGTTAAAATAAACACATTCTTTAAAGCATTGCAAACATAAGGGGTCTCCACCGCCCCACTGGAAACATGTAACAAACACAAACCTCCAACTTAATCTCCACATTTACACTAAACTCTAAATTCATACACCAAACCAATGTCAGCTAGACCACTGTCCTATTTTTCATAGCACAACAGCTTAGTGGAGCCTGCATGTTGTATTCTTCCCTTTTTTCCACCAGGGGGCAAGAGCTCCCCAACAACCTGAACTTTGTTACAGGAAGTAGACGTCCAAGGTTTCTGCACGTGAAGAGTCTTTTCCTGTACCCTACACACGGTGGGTGAGATTTGTATGTGTGGTGGTGCTGACCAGGCTGTAGTGAAGTCCTGACGTCTGTATAGAGAGAGAGAGAGAGAGGTGCACGTTAAATTACCAGGTTTACTCATTGAATTCCCATATTAAAGTTTAAACTGTTCTAGTGGTTCTTGAAGGGAATTTGTTACCATGCCATGTAGCTCCCCTTTAATAGATAGACTAATACAGAGCTGTGCTAAGATCAGGTTCACTTCAATCCCCACCCTGTAGCTCTGCAGCATGTGGTCTCTAGAAGTCAATTGTTTTCCTGCTAATGTGGTAGGAGTCCCAGCACCAAACTGCTCTGTTATATATCCTATGAGTGGACACCTCACGTAACAATTACATGTTTGCAGTGATGTAACTAGAATTCACTGGTTAATGGGGGGAGCGGTCTTTGTAACCTTTACATTGTATTCAAAGGCTCCGAATCCTACCCTGCAAACAACCCTGATCAAGGGTTCGCCCTAAACGCGTTGGACGCTCAGTTAGGGCTAGGCCACACTATGGCAATTTTGATGCGTTTGCGCGTGCCATTTTTTTAAACATTGCAATCGCAGCAATGCACCGAAAACGTGTGATTTCTGTTGCAATGCGATTGCTTATTTGCAAATGCATGCGGTCTGCATTTTAATGCGCAATCGCATTCTTTTTCCTATCTCTAAAGAAAAAGGCGCAAACGCATGATAATGCACTGGAATCGCAATCGCATGCGATTGTGTGTGCGGCGCAGTGTGGCCTTGCCCTTACTGACCCTTATATTTATCGAAGCCTGATCACCATGTTTTTAAGTTATGAGAAATAAAGGTTTCTTTTTTACAGAATATTCCAATCCGGACTTCCATTTGTGACTGGTGCAGCTAATACAGTATTTTCTGTTGATATACATACACTGTATTCTCCTTTAATGGATTACCAGGGTACTTCTAGATTATGGAGGTGATTTACCCAGAGCCACTATAGCTTCAGGTTAATCTCCTGCCAACATTAATCCGTATTGCGGCTGTAAACAAGCCCCTATTTTTTTCTTTTTACACTAAATGCCATTTAGTTTACATTTACATGCTGCTTTCCTTACCCTTAATAATTTAGTATACGATACTAGCAAAAGTGTGCCCGTTGGTGCACAGTGGAAATTATGTGTGTATGTTTTGCTATGTGTAGATGCGGTGCTTACAGGAACCACCAGGAAACATCCAAGGGAAACATCCAGGACTAATAAAATTAGTCTGAAGGTCCTGAAAAAAACCCAAGCAATTGCATCACACACTTATACCCCCCTTACCTATGCTACCTGCCAGCTAGAATATAGAGGGTCTATGTGGAATAAACCTGCAGGTCTGAGAACAGACACAGGCATCTAAACAGCACCTTTGGGCAATCAAAAGTAGCCCATACATATATCCGATTTTACTCATTACCCACGACATTAGACCAATCCTGCCAGAACCGCCTGTCGGTGTCATAGAAGAATGGTAAAGGTGGTTCCGGCAGGATCGATCTAATATCGCAGGAGCGCTTGGTTGGGTAAGTAAAATCAGATATATGTATGGCCACCTTAACTGGATTGTCTCATTACTTTCTATGGAGAGGGGAGGGGGGGAGTAAATGTGAGAGTCTGAATAATTTTCTAATTGGCTAAGATGTCACATGTTTTACAAACAGCACATAACTGGGTGTAATACAGGAACTTCCTTATACTTCCTGTCTTGTCATGTACAGTGCCTAAGAGAATTTTTTGATTTGCTAACAGTGGAAGATCAGAACCTCATTGGATGTTAGTAAAATTCCACTTCCTTTTAGGGCAAGGCCACACTGCAACGCAAACGCAATAGCATGCGATTTCATGTGCGATTTTTTTGCGCTTGCGATTTCTTCAATAAGTATAGGAAAACGCATGCGATTGCGATTAAAAATGCAAAACGCAATCGCAACACACTGAAAAACGCATTTTTAAAAAACGCAAGCGCAATCGCAAAAAAAAAACACAGCAGTGTGACCTAGCCCTTAGTGTCCCAATTCCACTTCTTATTAGTGTTCCACTTACTTTTAGAGACCCATGTAGAAATCCTAGAGGTGTGGCTAAACCTACCATTCCAACTTATGGGTGTCCAGTAAAGTAAGTATACTTTATTAAATGTATATCATTTGTTTTGTTATTCAGTAATAGGTAGTAGTACTATACTTTGTATAGTGTTATTTCATATGGTGATTTTAATTAAATAGTGATAATTACACACATACATATAGACCTTTCCTATGTGTAATGGTGTTATAAACCCCACCTAATTAGTTGCTCCTAAAAACTCAATGCAATCTCCATAAAAATATAAATTTATATATATAATACAAGGGATATATTATTGGACACTAATAACCCCCTTGTACAAAACCCCAATTTGTTAGGAAATGTCTATTGATCTAATTACTAAAGTCAGCTATGATTTTACCTTGAAATATCTTATATACTAGGCTGTAAATATACACAGAATCCGGAAGCATTTGCACAAGCGCTGCATCTTTCATCGATCTCCGTGCGTGGGATGGGTGGGGGATGCGCGTGCGCTGTGGGGTTTGCTAGTTTTATTATATTTCAAAATGGTAGACTTCATACTCCAAAATTTACCTGATCTTCATCAAACATCTGCAGCCACTCAGGTTTGCCATTCGTCTAAAGTATCCTTATGGCTTTATAGACATAAGTGTTTAAACACTGTAGTTACTTCACGCGGAGAGCAGTTTGCAAAATTGAAATACATTTCATTTTTTTTGTTTTTCCGATTGGCCCAAGTTAATAACATAGAAAAATGATTGATTTGCCATGATCTTTCCTTCATAAAACCACTTAATTTGCTGTGAATTATGTGGTCTTCACCTGCAGATCTTGATTAAATAATGCAACATCATGAATATTATGGCAGTGATTGATTCCAGTCCAAAAGATATTACTTCTATAAAACTGGAGACAATTAACGGAACTTCTAAATGAATGCCTTTAAAATGGTTTCTAATAGTTTTATAAAATCATTTTTACAGCTTTTTTTTATCTTGATGTAGTTCAAGAGTAGAGAAGGATGGAGACAGTGATAGTTCTTAGCAGTTAAGTTGTTGCAGTGCAGTCACATATAGGTAGTTTAGCAAACAAATATAAGCAAAACAAACCATCCATCCCAAAAACATTTTTCCCACTTCACCTACATGGTGGTGGGGGGATCAAAGGTAGGTCGCACTATCCGCTTTTCTGTCATCCTAGCATTTTCCGACCTGCAATGATGTTTTATTTTTAATGGAAATCGCAGGAACCAGTTCCCACTATGTGCGTTGCGTTTTAATCCTTTTATCATTCGTATGCATTCACGACTTTTGGTCTGTTTGTGCCCATTCCTGTCCATTTTGCAATTCAAGTCTATGGGAACACAGGAAAACAACTACAATGCACTTCTAATACATTTTACCCACAGTAGTAAATAGAAAATGCGGAGAAACGTGGACAAGCGGACATAAAAGTGCCCCGCGTTTTGTAATCCGATGCAGTGGGACCTAGACCTTAATGGCACAATCATTTTTACATTTCAAAAAAAGTATCCTATCATCAGTGTTCCCTTTCTTTCTATTTCTAATGCTGGTAATATCAATCCCAATAAAGCCTACAAGAAAACCAGGAGTAGGGAATATTTGGATTCCACAGTCCCATAACTTCAAGTAGGCTTTAAAATAAAAATGTAACTCACAATAATACACAGTCAGTCATTAGCCATAAAGTTACAATCACTGCAGTGGCTAGCTGCTGCAATCTGGAAGAAAGCCAGCATCTGTGCAAGATGCTGGCTTCCTTGCTGAAGAGGAAGGTATGGATTATAGACTTCAGTGACAGGGATCAAGGGGAGGTAAGTAACTATAACAGTCTTGGGCTGGGGGGGCAGTTGAGTATAGGGCAACTATACTCACCTCAGCCCCAATCATTTTGTTTGGCCCTTTAAAAGTACCCAGGATGAGGTCCAACTTTTCTACTAGGACCTCACCCCCGAGTTCAGCTTCTAATTCCTGTCCCTGTAGAAGTTCCAATACCGGTGTGCTGTTCTCCACTTCCTACCTCCAGTCTGCGAGCTGGCAAATAGGAGGACACACGGTTAAAGATGTGTGGTTTTCAATTGGTGAAGCCCTGGGTGAGGAGAGGGAGGCGGGGAACAGCGCGCCGGTGATCAGAAATTCTATAGGTAAGTACAGGACTTAAAGGTTGAATTCAGGGGTGAGGACCAAGTAGTTTAGGTCCTTACCCTGGGTACTTTTAAAGGGAGGGGGGAGTTCAAAGTACAATATTGCTGTCCTTTAATTCCCAAAAGCTGGTCAGTCATGTAGCCTATGTCAAACTGTACAATATTCACCACAACACAAGGTGTTTAACAGCACCCCAAAACACACTATACAAGATGAGACACACACAGGCTCTGCTGTGTCAACTGTAGGTTGATAAACCAGGCATGAAGCATAATTTTGGGCTTCATGTTCCTTTACTCACGTGTACACAAATTTAAAACCATAAACATTAAATAAAAAACAAGACGTGACATGCTCCCCCATTAAAATGGTCTTGTTCCCTCTGAGATACTAAGGTCCCTAAATAAAGATCACCCATCTGGCATTTCAAAAGGCAATAAATTACATCTTGACAGAATAAATCCAAGTTCCTCAGCGTAATGTCCCATTGTTTTGAGAACCACCATTGATGAGGCATAGCTTCATAATGTGAAGACACTGCCATCTTGTGGCGTATCCACATAAACCGTAACACATTTTAATATATTGCAAACAAGAATAAAATACCGTAACGCTTTTCCATTGTTAGTTTAAAAAAGATACAGCTTAAAGAATATGTATTTTTTTATTGTCAATTACTGGAAACTATAATTCTTCCCATTCGTACCATTTTTTTGTTGATCTGTCCCCTATTTCTTTAGCTATCCATTTTGAAACATCTTAATTATATTTCTGCTGTCAATCAAGGGCCTTAGTATCATAAACTCTACTATAATGCATAGTTTTGCTGTAGCTGGAATGGTGACAGTTTATATGTGAGCTGCATGGTGGAAAATTCCCTCTTCCAATGCTGCCTCATAGGGATTGCTGAGCATGCTTGCTCAGATAGTCTGGCAGGGGGCTAGAGGACAGAGAGACTGAGCTTGAAAAAAACAAGTACTGGACTAAAGTCATGCAGCAACACAAATACTTCAGAGTAAGTGCTGCTTACATGTATTCATTTAAAGAATAAAGGAAATGTTCACCCCCCAAAAAACTTTTTATATTTGGTTGGCACCCCCCCTCCCCCAAAACATCGACCTCACAAAGTTTATAAAATCCAAAGATGCTTCTATCGCGTCTCAGCCAATCACAGAAGATGCTGCCGGTCCAGACCCTTTTACTTTCTTCAGTGCACAGAAAAGGCACAGAAGCAAGCAGAAGCGTGCTGGGGGAAGAGGGCTAGCTAAGAACTGTTAGAAGCATCTTTGAATTTTATAAACCTCGCGAGGTCGAGGTTTTGAGGTATTGCCAACCAAATATATAAAGTTTTTTTGGGGGGGTGGACCTACCCTTTAAAATGAGGCAAAGTCGTTTTTTCAATCAATCATACAAAAATACAAAAATCCCTTTTATTATTAAAATAAATTTAATAATAAAAGGGATTATCCTATACAGTACATTGTACACAGAAAACCTGCATAGATGCTATATTTTCTATGGCTGTCATATGCTGTGATTTTACCAGTGGCAGTGTACCAACCATTTATCAGGGTCTGTGCCAATGGTTTTACCAGTATCTGTGTGCCAACCATTTATCAGGGACTGTGCCAATGATTTTATCAGTGTCTGCGTGCCAACTATTTAATAGAGTCTGATAAACAGTTATTAGAGTGTGTGCCAATTATTTTATCAGTGTCTGTGTTTCAACTATTTAGTGTAGTATAAATGTAATTGTATATATGGGCTAAAGTGTGTCTGTTTAATATGTGTTGATGGGCTACGCCACACTGTTGCGCTTTTTTTGCGATTGCACGAACGCATACGATTTTTCTAACACTGCAATTGCGGCAATGCATGCAATTGCATTTCCTTTTGCGATACGCAATCACATGCGATCACCATTTTAAAGTGCAGTTGCATGCGATTTCGTATCTCAAAAGAAGAGATCCCATGCACAAAGGCAGCAGAATCGCTCACGCAATCGTGTGCGATCGCATTTGCGGCACAGTGTGGCCGTGCCCTTAGTCTGTGTGTAATGTATCTACATTGGTGCATGTAATGGTGCCCCCCAGTAATTTACCCAGTATCGTGCCCAGAAAAGTCTAATGGCTGCCCTGAAGGGAGCTATATCTTACCGTTCTTCAATTAATGTAACATGAGCCAGTGGTGGATCGCACTCGTGGGTATGTTTTCTATCATTGTTCCTGGCTCCTGTTACATTAATTGAAGAACAGGAGATAAAGACATAGCTCTTTTACCTCACATTTTTTAATTAATGCAAAAATGGAATAGTTCACTAATCCTTCAACCACATCATACACTTGAAAATATTACAGGTAACAATGTTAAATATGAATAATGGTCTTTAAAACGTGTTTAACCTAAACAAAGTGGGAGTGGTCTTAAAGTGGGGTGACCAAACATTTTTCTGCATGTTGCTGTGTGCACCGCATCCCTCTTTTGCAGTTTAAAATGTTGGGAGGTATGTTTCCAAATGTTGTGATGTACCGTATGTTTATTGTTGATGAGATCTGGCCTAGAATCCTGCATTGTGTCGCGCACCCAAGGTTTAGCAGATTTGTGGCTTAGCTAACCCACAGTGAGTTTGGGTCAGTGTGTATTTATGTTGTGTGTGTGTGTATATATATATATATCCCTTATATTATATAAATAAATTTATAATTTCATGGGGAATACATTGGGGTTTTCGGAGGTACTATGTTGGTGGGGGTGGGTAAAAGTAATATTCATAGGGACAGTGTTTGTGTTGTTTAAGCACTAAACAAATAGATATATCAATATTAACAAATATGTAGTAACATTAAAGTATATAGAAATAAATAAAAGTACTTGCATGTCCCCACTCCTGTTTTGTAATGGTATCTTCAAAATGGAGTGTTAAGCCACACCCCAGGAAGTTTTAGAGGGAGGCAATGGAAGCTTACAAAGGAATATATTTCTCACTTCCCTTTTAGTGTTGTTATCCAATGGTGTGCTTAATATTAGATTGACAGCAGTGTTAACGAATGAAAACATTTTCTGAGTGTTAGTAGGAAGTAGGAAGTCAGTAGGAAGTTGCAAGACTTATATGTCACTTACTTTGTAAAACATGTGACAGTCTTAGTAAAAACTATCTTCTTCCTCTCACATAACTCCACCCCACCCAATAGACAAAAAGGAGAGCTGCTGTTTGCTGGAAAATGCAAGCAGAGGGGCGGGACCAGCAGCCGCGTCCGTGATTGGCTGCCGCATTCAGTGCAGCGGAGGAAAGAGGAGAGGTAAGTAAGAGTTTGGGGAGCTTTTTGAAAATAAAAAATATGCGGTTGGGGCTGGGAGACATGGGGGAACAACATATTAAAGGGTTTTTTGCTAGGGGGAGGATAGTAGAACGGGAGGGAGAGGGAGGGAGGGAGGGAGGGGGAGAGGGCTGCGTACGCATGGCAAATATCTACCGGGAGCAAGGTAGCAGGCAGAGCCCTATATGGACTCTGCTAGCCTCCTGGTGGGCAGTTTTTGGGACTTGGGGGGGGGACTACAGGCGAACCCTATGGAGCTGGGATGTGAGGTAAGGATTAAACTACACTACATGGTGGGGCCAGTAGTTGGGGGGATTATAGTTTTGGGGGTGGACATGCCCTTTAAGCAATAGACCCCATAGAAGCCATGAACCTGTGTCCTGAACTAATAAATGTAATAAGATTGAAACATGACAGGATAGTCTGGGTTCTTTATAGGACCTCAGATTTGCTAATGGTGATCCCTCTCTAACACATTTACCAATAGTGATCCCTCTCTAAGGGCTAGGCCACACTGCTGCATTTTTTTTGCGTTTGCGCTTTTTTTCAGATTTGCGTTCCGCATTTTAAATCGCAATCTCGTTCGTTTTTCAATACTTAGTGTAAAACGCATGCACAAACGCAAAAAAAACGCATGCACAACGCAACAAAACGCATGAATTCGCATGCGATTCCGTGTGCGATTGCGTTGCAGTGTGGCCGTGCCCTAACACATTTACCAATAGTGATCCTCTCTAACAGATTTACCATAGTGATCCCTCTCTAACAGATTTACCAATAGTGATCCTCTCTAACAGATTTACCAATAGTGATCCTTCTCTATCACATTTACCAATAGTGATCCTCTTTACACATTTACCAATAGTGATCCCTCTTTACAAATTTACCAATAGTGATCCCTCTTTAACACATTTACCAATAGTGATCCCTCTTTAACACATTTACCAATAGTGATCCCTCTCTAACACATTTACCAATAGGGATCCCTCTCTAACACACTGACCAATAGTGATCCCTCTCTAACACATTTACCAATAGTGATCCCTCTAACACATTACCAATAGTGATCCCTCTATTACATTTACCAATAGTGATCTCTATCACATTCAATAGATCCCTCTAAAATTTACCAATAGCGATCCCTCTAACACATTTACCAATAGCGATCCCTCTAACACATTTCCAATAGGATCCCCTAACACATACCAATAGCGATCCCTCTCTAACACATTTACCAATAGCGATCCCTCTCTAACACATTGCCAATAGTGATCCCTGTCTAACAATTGCCAATAGTGATCACTCTCTAACACATTGACCAATAGTGTATCCCTTTCTAACACATTGACCAATAGTGATCCCTTCTAACAACATTGACCAATAGTGATCCCTCTCTAACACCACTGACCAATAGTGATCCCTTCAACACACTGACCAATAGTGATCCCTCTCTAACACATTGACCAATAGTGATCCCTCTCTAACACATTGACCAATAGTTATCCCTCTCTAACACATTAACCAATAGTGATTCCTCTACCAATAGTGATCCCTCTCTAACACATTGACCAATAGTGATCCCTCTCTAACACATTGACCAATAGTGATCTCTGTCTAACACATTGACCAATAGTGATTCCTCTCTAACAGAATCCCTGGTGACAGCTGTGAGTTAATGGGGAGGGTGAGTATTGGAAGATAGACTGATAACTTTAATTATAGAATGATCTGCTGGATCTGCTATTGATCTATTATTGGTTGTATCTTAAGGGGGAAGATTGATTCAAAATAAAAAATTGCGGTTGGGGCTGGGAGACATTGGGGAACACATATTAAAGGGGTTTTATGCTAGGGGGAGGGATAGTAGAACGGAGGGAGAGGGAGGGAGGGAGGGAGGGGGGAGAAGGGCTGCAGTACGCATGGCAAATATCTACCGGAGGCAAGGTAGCAGGCAGAGCCCTATATGGACTCTGCTAGCCTCCTGTGGGCAGTTTTTGGGACTTGGGGGGGGGGACTACAGGCGAACCCTATGGAGCTGGGATGTGAGGTAAGGATTAAACTACACTACATGGTGGGGCCAGTAGTGGGGGGATTATAGTTTTGGGGGTGGACATGCCCTTTAAGCAATAGACCCCATAGAAGCCATGAAACCTGTGTCCTGAACTAATAAATGTAATAAGATTGAAACATGACAGGATAGTCTGGGTTCTTATAGGACCTCAGATTTGCTAATGGTGATCCCTCTCTAAACATTTACCAATAGTGATCCCTCTCTAAGGGCTAGGCCACACTGCTGCATTTTTTTTTGCGTTTGCGCTTTTTTTCAGATTTGCGTTCCGCATTTTAAATCGCAATCTCGTTCGTTTTTCAATACTAGTGTAAAACGCATGCACAAACGCAACAAAATCGCACATGAATTCGCATGCGATTCCGTGTGCGATTGCGTTGCAGTGTGGCCGTGCCCTAACACATTTACCAATAGTGATCCCTCTCTAACAGATACAATAGTGATCCCTCTTAACAGATTACCAATAGTGATCCCTCTCTAAAAGATTTACCAATAGTGATCCTTCTCTATCACATTTACCAATAGTGATCCCTCTAACACATTTACCAATAGTGATTTTTTGTCCCTCTTTAACAAATTTACCAATAGTGATCCCTCTTTAACACATTTACCAATAGTGATCCCTCTTTAACACATTACCAATATGATCCCTCTCTAACACATTTACCAATAGGGATCCCTCTCTAACACACTGACCAATAGTGATCTCTCTAACACATTTACCAATAGTGATCCCTCTAACACATTTACCAATAGTGATCCCTCTATTACATTTACCAATAGTGATCCCTCTATCACATTTACCATAGTGTCCCTCTAACACATTTACAATAGCGATCCTCTAAACATTTACCAATAGCGATCCTCTACACATTTACCAATAGCGATCCCTCTAACACATTACCAATACGATCCCTCTCTAACACATTTACCAATAGCGATCCCTCTCTAACACATGCCAATAGTGATCCGTCTAACAAATTTGCCATAGTGATCCTCTCTAACACATTGACCATAGTGATCCCTTCTAACACATTGACCAATAGTGATCCTTTCTAACACATTGACCATAGTGATCCCTTTCAACACACGACCAATAGTGATCCCTCTCTAACACACTGACCAATAGTGATCCCTCTAACACACTCCAATAGTGATCCCTCTCTAACACATTGACCAATAGTGATCCCTCTCTAACACATTGACCAATAGTGATCCCTCTCTAACACTAACCAATAGTGATTCCTCTACCAATAGTGATCCCTCTCTAACACATTGACCAATAGTGATCCTCTTACACATGACCAAGATCTGTCTAACACATGACAATAGTGATTCCTCTAACAGAATCCCTGGTGACAGCTGTGAGTTAATGGGGAGGGTGAGTATTGGAAGATAGACTGATAACTTTAATTATAGAATGATCTGCTGGATCTGCTATTGATCTATTATTGGTTGTATCTAAGGGGGAAGATTGATTCAAGCTCTGCACAACAGTTGTATTTCACGGTGGTGTTTCTACTGAACTATAACACTATACAATGTTACAATAAATAGATCAAAATATTCATTTAGGGGATGTGAGACTAATAGAACCAAGATTTCAAAGGATTTCTTTATTTTTACAATCGTGCCTTTATTTTTTTTGTACAAATCCCTAAATTTTATAGTAGTGTGTATAAATCAGATATAATCAAATCTTTTCTAATTGTAGTAGAGCAGTAAAATTGTAACATCTGATTGGTTGAGGCAAATTACCGTATATACTCGAGTATAAGCCGAGGTTTTTAGGTTTTAAAATAAACCTAAATACCTTACCTCGGCTTATACTCGAGGTCCAAATCCAGCGCCGCACACTCTGTAAGTCCTGTGGGTTTGCCCGCTGACATCAGTACTCGGCGCCGGGCAGTGAGAGGCACCGAGTAGTGACATCAGCTGGCAAATCCACAGGACTTACAAAGCGTGTGGCAGCCAGATTTGGAGCCTCAGCAACAAGGACCAACTTACTGGGAGGAATCTCCAGGGAGGGAGGGAAGGGGCTCTACACTGCAGGATTAAGTTGCCTTTTAACTGCAGAATTCCCATACAGTTGTTTGGAAACTACAACTACCAGCCACTAAAGCATGCTGGGAGTTGTAGTTTCAAAACATCTGTATGGAAATGCTGCTGTCCGTTTAAAGGGCAACTTAAGCCTCAAAACAGAATCAGAAGTAAGAAGGTATCTTGCAGAAGATTGCCTTCGATTCTGTATTGTTTTGAGGCTTAGTCGCCCTTTAAATAGACCGCAGAATTCCCATACAGATGTTTGGAAACTACAACTCCCAGCATGCTTTAGTTGCTGGGAGTTGTAGTTTTCAAACATCTGTATGGAATTCTGCTGTATATTTAAAGGGCAATTTAAGCATCAAAATAATATTGAATCAGAAGGCAGTAGTGGTCATAATTTCTACCCTCGACTTAAACTCGAGTCAATCAATTTATCCTAATTTTTCAGGTTAAAAACAGGTACCTCGGCTTATACTCGGGTCGGCTTATACTCGAGTATATAACAGCTCAGGCAAAATTTTGCACCTCATTGAATAAGGCCATATAAATAGGGTACAGAGAGGCACACCACTCCTGCTTTTTTAAGTCACGCTGTACCATTCAATGTTATATGCCGATAGTGGCACCCTATTTCAGCACTTTTTAACGCCAGCTAATTGCTCTCATTAAAAGTGCAGAATAGATATTTTGGTGCTTTGTGGTGCACAGAGCGCATTAGTGCCTCAGCTCCATAGTGTCATTATCACTTCCCAAAATTTTACATCACATTTTAGAGGGTAATGTCTGGATACAGTGTATCAGTACAGGAGTCTGCTTTGTTGGTGTAGATGCCCCCTTTATGTTGTGTATCCTATTCCACAAGGACACTTAAGAAGATAAATAACCCATCGTATTGCAGGGTTCCCTTTAACTACGAATCTGCAACATACACAATTTAAACATGGAAAGGGCTCTCGTGTGACCACAGTTGTTATGTCTTTCTCTGGGTGATTTCTGAAGGACATAGTAGACCTTTCAGTATTGTGCTTCTTTTACAGCAAAACAGTGTTGTTTAAACTGTTTACCAGTCATTATCTGCCCTTTAGTATTGCTTTAATAATGCTGCAGCAATGAGAGCTCCTCATAAGTTACATTATGGTCAGTAGATTTCTGATATACAGTAGTTGTAAAAGACTGGATTATGCACTAATGAGATTTCCATGTCTAAGAAATGGATTTTCTCCCTGTATATTTCCTTAGTAAACTTGATGGTAGTGTGTTTGGTATTTGCTCCCTAAATAATATCCATAAATCCCTGGTCTTGTCGAGTCCAAATAATTTGGATCATTCACATATCTCTAATAGCCAACAATATCATTTCTATATATTCATATTAAAATGTAAAAGTTCTAGTGCAAAAAAAGACATGTGGAATAGTTTGGTATCCAATAGAGCTTCCTCTATACCAGTGGTGGCGAACTTATGGCATGCGTGCCAGAGGTGGCACTCGGAGACCTTCCTGTGGGCACTCATGCACAGCAGAGTTAACCAGAGTTTGCTACCAGAAAGCCAGAGAGAAAGTGTAGCGGCTGTCTGTAGCAGAGAGAAGTCAAGCGTTATAACATTCAGCTCTGCTCAAGGTCCCCTGAGCACCAAATACTCTTATATACTGCTTATCAAACAGGAAGACCTGAAAAACCTATAGGCCTGATCTGTCTTGTAAGAGTAAGCGGTTTTATGACCTTTATATGTGCTTCTACTATATCATTTTGTGTATAAAGGCTTTTGCACATGAGGTTTGGATTTAGAAGGCCCACATTACACAACATAAACTACGATTTTGCATGGATAAAGCTGATAGGGCATCCTTTCACAATCTGGTATACTCTGTTCCCCACCACGAGCCTATACCACTTAAGGTGGCCATACATGTAGCAATAATATAATGGTGCAAAATGTATTGCAATGTTATCAGCTATTGGGTGATAATATCACTTCATGTATGGCCACCATTACTCCTTTAGAGTCTGAGATAACCCACCATACTGCAGATTTATTTTTCTTATTCTTAAGGGCTGGGCCACAGTAATGTGCTTACAGAGTGCAATCCGTTAATTGGAGCGCATTCGATCAACGTTTTTTTCTCGCGCAATGGCATGCTCTCCAATTGTGCAATAGCAACACACGGCAACGTGCTGCTTGCACATTAGTGTTGCCTCAGCCTAAGTGAAAAGACCCTTAAAATAGCCTCAGCACTCTACACTGAAAAGCAATTTAACAGTACAAAATCACAGAAAGCATACACAGAAAGCATACACAAAACTAATCACATTCCTTTAAATAGTGCCTCAGTTTAGCCTACAATGTTTTGTGGAAATATATTCTATCTATTAGATGAACAGATGATCTAAGAGCACAAGTGTAAATCTCAGACAAATATCTCACCATTTTAGTACCATTTTCACCCCTTTTGGCCTAGAAGACACGTTATGCAGAAAGCGTTACTTTTTATTGGATAAATCCCAGACTAAGGGATCTTAGGCTTGGTACACATTGTAAGATATTTTCCGACTGACCGATAATGCCGTGTATAATGCAGAAAATATCTTACTGTGTGTGTGGCGTGGCCAAAATTGGGCCCATTCGTAAAGCAAGGGCGATTGTGCAGTTTCCTATGGTGCCAAGCAAACTGTGGGCCGCAGCCACTATTGTCACGACCGACAGTTATTTGTATAGTAGTGAACGCTCGGTCTGGACAAATAATGTGGTACTCAGCCTTAGACAATACAGTTGTCCGTTAAGTAAACAACTCCGATCAAGTAAACAACTCCGATCTCCCATTGTTTCTCTGAATTTTTCAGATTGTAACAAACTTATTATATTTTATACTTATTTTTGTAAATTTTTCTTTGTATGTTACAATTTAATTTGAATACAATTCATACTGTTAGAGCCATGAATATTCAGAGAAACAATGGGGACAGTTATTTGTATAGTAGTGAATGCTTGGTCTGGACAAATAATTTCCAATGTGTGTACCCAGCCTTAGACAATACAGTAAAGGTATCTTTACTTAAAAAAAATTGCATTTTCAAAAATAGTACCTTTAGATTCAACAAGATTCCAAAACTCAAACTTTTTTCAGAGTTTAAATCTGAACAGGAGATTCTGAGAAATCATCATTTTAATCACAGCATTTACAGGGAAAGACCTGTCACTCCAGAAGCAGAAATTATAATATGTAACCCATGCTTGACCTCTTTGCCTGCCTGCCAGAACACTTTCTTCAACATTTAAGAGAATCAGCAGAGAAAAGACAACAGGGGGAGGGAGGGGGTGATGTGTAAGCAATGTAGTGTCCATGGTGAGGCTGTGCCGAACACATAAGTGTCGCAGACACTAAAAGAAGGCAGTGAGTAAGGGAGGGTGGGGGGAAATTAGGAGTACTCATTAAACATTAAAGGGCATGTCCACCCCCAAAACTATAATCCCCCCAACTACTGGCCCCACCATGTAGTGTAGTTTAATCCTTACCTCACATCCCAGCTCCATAGGGTTCTCCTGTAAACCCCACCCCAAAGTCTCAAAACAACCACCAGGAGGATAGCAGGTCTTGCCTGCTATCTAGCCTCCGGTAGATATTTGCCATGCGCACTGCAGCCCTTCTCCCCCCTCCTCCCTCCTCTCCCTCCCTCCCGTTTTACTACCCTCCCCCTAGCGTTAAACCCCTTAATATGCTGCTCCCCCATGTCCCCCAGCCCCAACCGCATTTTTTTTTTTTCAAAAAGCTCCCCAAACTCTTACTTACCTCTCCGCTTTCCTCCGCTGCACTGATTGACCGGCAGCCGCGTCCGTGATTGGCTGCCGCTCAGCCAATCACAGACGCGACTGCCGGTCCCGCCCCTCTGCTTGCATTCTCGCAAGCAGAGGGGCGGCAGTGCGGCGGAGGATCGAGGGGAGGTAAGTAAGAGTTTGGGAGCTTTTTGAAAAAAACAACATGCGGTTGGGGCTGGGGGACATGGGGGAGCAGAATATTAAGTGTGTTTTAGGGGTGGACATACCCTTTAATAATTTAATGACAAAGCAAGCACAGATAAATATGTGTGTACCATAATTTTACTTGTCTCAAATTGTAGTTTCAGAAAATGTAAAGTTGTTTCGGTGAATATAGTGACCCTTTAATTATATTACATTGCAATGCATATTTGCCATGGATATGTTGTAAATTATAAACTTAGAACCGTCTCTTTGCTATGTCATCAGTATTATTCTGATAAGGATATTATAATTCACCAAGGCGTTCCTTAACCTGTATAAAAGAACTTGGCTCATATGGTCATTTATATGGTCATGGAGCTCATCTGTAAATTCTAATATCCTTTCATTTCACAAAAGAGGGTGCATTTTTTATGTAAATGGTGGTTAGCTAAGGGTTTAAGAACATGTAAGCACTTAGGAGAACCTTGGAAAACTATAGCAGAGAAATATAGGAGAACTATATTGCATGTAAACTTTTTTCAAAAACAGTTAAAATAAAAAGTACCTAGGGCAGGAGGGTAGGATTGGTACTTGCTAACTCAATATAGGCAGCAGAAAGAAAACTACTTCTGCCAGGCTTCCTGAGTGCTTCATCCCTATCTTTAATGAAGGAAGTCCCAGGGCCATAACCTAAAACTGTGTGTGCTGTAGCCCCTCAACAAAACAATATTGGGATATGGAAATATCAATCATACCTCCCTGTCCCTGGTACTTCTAATTTATAAAAGTACATTTTTATAGTAAAACAGTATAGTTGTCCTTTAAAGGATAACTGTATTGCCTCAATGCAAGGTATGTTGCCCTCCCCATACATTTATTTACTGATTTCGAGCCTCTCTCTGCCTTCAATTAGCCATGCTGCGAAGGGGGTGTAACGATTCTGTCTGCCTCTAACTGGCACTCAGAGCTAGCATGCAAGAAAACACTCCTCCACCCACCTTTGATCAGCTTGATTATATAGGCTGTATCCTAGCAATTTCAAGTTTGTTTGACTGGCGGAGGAGGAGAAGAGGAGGAGGAGAAAGGTTGTAACAGACATTCCCACCAGCCAATAACAAATGTTATGTTAATCACGGCCCTGGGCCGTCTAGGAGGTGGCATTTAGCACTCATTTTGGTGTGTGATATCTAAGGGAGGGCAGCACAGCTGTAAATGTGAGTTAGCAATTTCAGCTGCTGGAAGTGTGGACATGTAATGGGGGTGATGGTTTTTTTGGTATTGTTGTCCTTTAATAAGAGGTGCAAAAATCTGCAGTAACCATCAGATGATACCTTTTATCTGGTCTATTGCAATTAGAAAACATTTGATAACATTTGATTGGTTGCTGCAGATCAATAGCATAGGCAAATTGTTGCACCTCTTATTAAACAAGCCCCTTATTTATTTTTAACATCAATGCTGTATTATAGACCTATTGTTAATCAAGGAGGGTATGTGCACTGGTAAAAGATTTTTTTTTTAAATTTCCCATGACTGGAAACTATAATCTGTCCCCTATTTCTTTTGAGATCCATTCTGAAATATCTTGTTTTTCATCTGTCAATCAAGTACCTTATTATCATAATCGTATCTGCTATGTAACGATTTGCTGTAACTGGAATGGGGACAGTTGGTATGTGTGAATTGCATGGTGGATAATTAACTAACCAAGTGCTGGCTCATAGAGACTAATGAGCATGCTCATTAAAAGAAAGTCAGCTCATATGGAAGGAGTAGTCAGTTAGGAGAAGGAGGGGGAATACTGAGCCTGTGCAAAACATGTACTGGATTGATGCAACAACACATGGTACATCTGTTTGGACCCTGCATGTTTTGCTTTTAAAAGTCGAAATAAAGTTCTGAATTTTATCTTCACGTACACTCTCCGAGTCTGGTTGCCGGCCTTTCTTCTGGGAGATACTCCCCGTATTTTTACGAATCCTTATGCCTATCGGGAGACAGGTGTATTTGGGAGTCGATTGAAGCACTGGACTCACAACTGGTAGCAGACGCTCCCAACACGTGCAGGTACGTTATCTATTGCAACAACACACACCTCAGAGTTAGTGCTAATTAAATATATTTAATTAAAGATTAAGATGGGGCAAAGACTTTTTTTTTCAGAATACATACCCGTTAAGTTGTTAATTCTCATTTTAATTGTAAATAGAATCCTGAAACCCCAGTGTTTTCATAAGCACCTTTTGCCAAGGATTTACAGAAATATGCTTTATGTGTTGTTCTGTTATAAAATATATGTTCTGCAATAAATATGGAAAGAAACCCCATATTAAAAGCTATTTGTCACTACTCCTCAGCTATTCATAGGAATTCTGATTATGTATGCAGTAGAACAAATGCAACAAGCCAAATGCAAATCAAATAAGTATAGGCCATATTGTTTTTTGTATACAAGAAATCCTAGTATTTTCCTGGTGAATTCTATAGCTAAGAAATAGAACTCTTTGTATAATAGCATGTTATGCAATCTCTGGCACTGTGTATTCCTGTGAAAGGAGCCTGATCTGTCCATGTTCCACAGAACTGGCACTTTGCCTTGATCCAAAGTTTGACATTAATTCTCCTCCCCTTCAAGGTTGCTCTTCGCTATTTCCAACATATGCCAATCTTCCTGTTTCAACTTTACTTGAATCAAGTCCTTTATCTTTAATAAGCCATGTGCTTTGTAGGCTTATATTATACCTTTTTTTGTCTGTTTTAACAAAGCGGCAGGTTCTGAATTATTTAAAGGCTATTTTTCAAAGTTGCTCACATTTTTTACTGCTTTAATACAGTGTAAAGTAAAAACATAAATATTATATTTGTGTTTTGTTTTATTTTGGAAAACTAAGTTTGGAAAATGGGTTTTGGTGGTTCCATTGCTGGGTTTTTAGTTTAGATCTTACTAAATAGATAGTAGGAATGATCTGCTTTTAAAGATATGATACTGTAATACAGGGTTTCTCAAACTGACTGGGCACACTGGGGACTGGTGAGTCATCAGGGAGCAGAGTTGGAAGTATTTTCACTGGCTTAACTTGTTCAAAATAGCTAATGTAGTGATTACAATATTCACTGTAAAGAGCGTAAAATATGAGTAATAACAATATTAAAGGGGAACTGTGGTCCAAAAATGATTTAGGTAAATTGATAGGAATTGCTCTCCTGAGAATTTTTGCAATGTATTTTCATTGTTTATTTTACATAGTTTTGAAGATATTTACATTTTTGTGTGTGATATGGCAGCAGCATCTCCAGGTCCCTTGCACTTCTTGCTCTGAAACCTGTCAGTCAATCTGCCCTATGTCTCCTCCCCTTTGCAGCCCCACTCATGGACCCCATAGTCCCTCCAGTTGCAGGCCCCGCTTGGCCCATTCCTTTACAGTCCCATGTGGCCCCGCCACTCCCGGGTGCCTAAGCCCCACCCGCTCACATGTGCTGTGGGCCACTCTGACACCATCCCTCCCCCCCCCCCCCCCCGAAACTCTGTGGAAACAGCCTTTTCAGGCAGAGTGAGAACTCTGCCTGAAAAGGCTGTTTTCACATAGTGAGAGAGAAGGGCTGTAGATTCCCTTACCTTCACACAGCAGGGAGAGGGAGGGACTTCCTGTCTCCCTCACACACTGAGGGAGTCTGAGGCTGTGCTCGCCGGCGGCACTGTGCAGGAGAAGCCTTAGGAATGTCACATGTCAGCCTCCCACCCATTAACTTTCTGGTCAGTCATTTCTTTATATCTTGGGCTGTGGAGCAGGTAGAGAGGTGGTTGATGGCTCATTTTAAAGGTAGGGAACTGGATTTCCATTTAAACTCAACTTGTTTGGAGACCACATTTCCCCTTTAAGTCCTTAATTAGGCATTACTAAAGCCTTGTACAACCGCGCGAATGAGGCACAACGAACGATCAGCCGTCGGACATGTGCAGAAGATTTTGCACATGTGGTCATTCGGTTGGGGGTCGTTCATAGAACCGGGTCAGATCTATGAACGAACCCCTACTGAGCGACCACACACATGCGGCAATGGCCGAAGCCAGCATTCAGCGATATTATAAATCACCAAGACATTCCTTAACCTGTATAAACGAACTTGGCCTATTGGCTCATACTTTTATATGGTCAAGAAAACTACTTCTGCCAGGCTTCCTGAGTGGTTCAGCACTATCTTTAATGAAGGAAGTCCCGGGGCCATAGTCCCTCAATAATCAATCGTACCTCCCTGACCCAAGTACTTTTCATTTCTTAAAAGTACATTTTTATAGTAAAAAATTATAGTTCTCCTACTGAGTGGCCACACATGTGACAATGGCCGAAGTTTGCATTCAGCGAATGCCAAGCTTATTTGTGCCACAGAAAGAAAATTGAGAACCTCTACTTCTTATCCCATTTTATATTCTGATTCAAACAATGTATCAATCATTTTTAAGTGGTTTCTCCTTAAAGATCCACTTGTGCAAGTTAATGAGATTCTAGAGCAGGCAGACCAGTCACTTCATTTTTGTCATCCCCCATTTTTAGTAAAGAGTGCATCTATCTAGTTTGCCTGTATAGGTAAGGAAGTGGCTGGGTAGTTTCAATGTGCTACTGGGTCTATGGGTAGGGATCCCTTAAAAAGGCAAATTATAATGTGTTCAACTCAGCAGTTTCTGGATTTATTCCTGGAAAGTGTGTTTTAGCATTAATTATAGGGCACACCCACCCTGAAATTCATCCACCAACATTTTTTGTTGTTTTAAACCAGGCCCAATATCTGCGTTAACTTGCAAGAAAAAAGTAAAAAAATTGGTAGCTATAACAAGGCTGCAGTTATTCTGTGTCTCCTCAACAATGTGGTTATGTCCGCTCTACCCCTTTAGAATGTCAATGTGCACAAGAAGCTCGGTCATTAGGGTAGACATGCCTTGTAAATTACAAATGCTGCAACAATTTTCCCAATTTTATTATATGGGGATTTAAACTGCTAATTTAACAACCTTGTATCACATTACACATGTTTGCAACCACCTAGATATTGGAAACACTTCTGGATATTCCCATATGACAGAGACCTATAATAGTGAACTGACATAATAATTCATGTGATGCCAAATATGGTAATTTAAGTCAGTAGTGCAGTTAGCCCAACTGTCTGTCCATAAGAATAAATGTTTAATTTACTAAACTGAATACTACTTTGATTTTGTGGGTTTTACTTTTTAAACAAAAGATCTTCTAAAATCTTGTAGAAGATCTTATAGAATCTTCTTATATAGGTCGATGTTATGGGAGACCCATTGATAATGATGTACGTACAGTCTGCACCCATTTCTATAAAAAATAATGATATGTGAAGCTGCTGGGACCTTTTTTTGTATATCTATACAACTCTCACTGAAGACAGTGCTCTTTAAACCAAGATCCGATTATCTGCAACCAGGGTAACAGAATCAGAAATCAGCAGATGCATTTATTATGTCTCTGAATTTAAATATTGTATGTAGACTGCTGCTGCCACTACTGTGCCTAGCAGTAAGCAGTTTTCCTAGAAAGTCAGTCATTAAAAAGTTTCTGCATACTATATATATGGAATTAGGTGACAGGATAGGGAGTCACAAGTTAATACCATAAGACTGGTATTAGGTGGCTTATATGTAATATTTTTACTTTTTATATGTAATCAGTACTTGTTCTAATTGCAGACATATTTTTTTAATCTAGCTATCAGTATGTCTGTGTATACCTGTCTGTGTGTGTCTATCTAATCTATCTTTCTAAATAAATCTACTGAAAATATGCTTCATGATCTTATGATATTATTGCTGAATATCATTGGAATAAGTTGCTTAATCACGACCTTCTTGATTGCACTTAACCGAAAATACAAAAGCATACCCCTAACACCACATAGACACAGTTACACACACCTAATGATACAGTCTCACAACACAACCTACCCTTGTTTTTATTGCATTGCAACCAAAACCATCAAAAATGATTTTACAAAAAAAAGTTTTACAGTCATAAACACAAAAACACCTTTTTTTCAGAAGGTCCCTAACACCTGGCTGTTATATGCTAATTCGGACTTTCCCGAGTACTTAGTTGCCAACAGATTCTTGTACAAGTCATTCTGAAAAGACAAGGCCCCAGTTTGACACAGAAATGCGTTTTATTTATTATAATGTTTCCTTGCATGTCTTTTTAAGGTTTTTTTAATGCATTTTGAGCTCCTATCTCTATCCTTTGGAATAAATATCCCATGGGATACCAAATATGATGAACCTATTGGTTCCAGAAACGGATTGGAATATAAACATATTACATTACATTGCAATCCCAAACATGTAAGTTGCGCCTGAGCCTTACAGTTTCCAAGCAATGATGTTTGAAGTTTAATCATCATTATAATTTTCTGGCTACTTTTGTTACTGTGCCTGTCTCGTGTTAGTATTCTAATTAAGTGTATGTTTTAACTTTACGTATAACGTACCTGGCTCTCTGCCCAGATCACACAATTCTAAATGCTGTGCTAAAAGCAAAATATTTTTTCTCTTTTTTTTTTATCCATTATTATCTATATACAGCCACGCTGCTTTGAGATCTTTAATACTAATGGGGGTGGACAGGTAGCATGTATCTATTTATGTCTCTGTCATTTCTACAGATGCCACACTTGTAGAGGATACAAAGAAGCAATTACTTAAAACATGCACAAGCATGTTTTAACCATTCACTGGCAACATCCTACCCATGATAACCAGGGACCTGTATGCTATGACCAGTGGTAACCACAGCACAGAGGCCCCAGCAAAACTATAATGGGGCCCCTGCCTGCTTCATTTACAATGGTTATAAGTGGTGGGGGTCTGCATCTGTGTTAGGAAAAGTAAGAAGTTGAGGGCGTTCCTGGTTGCCCCCATGGTAATTTAGCCTCTGCACACGGCAGGATATATGTATGTTCAGCTTATTCAAATAATAAGAAATCTGTGCATGGATCAGGTTCCATATCAGTGGAAGCTACCATAATGCTTGCTGCAGCAGAGGTAAACTGATGATAAAACAAGAACATCAGTTGCCAGAAAATTTTACATTTTTGCAGGTGAATGTCATTAGCTGAGGCAGTTTTTATATGCAATATGAATATGCATTAGGCAAGTTCCTTCAGTACCTACATTACAATGTTAGCTCATACAGTAATCCTGCCAATTCTACAGATTCATTTGATAAAGATTAGTAACTAATCTCCTTAAAAACGTTCCCTAGTATAGGGACTGTTGCTGCTCCTGTTGGCTGCAGCTCTTCACACTTGTAGACCATGTCTGTCTGGTGCATTAGTCCATAGACTGCACTGCTTGCTGCTATTTCTGCTTCACCACACAACATAAATTATTCCTTCAATTCTGCCTGTGAATATTAGTTCTTAATCTCTGCGTGGCTTTACTTTTTCAGAATGTCTACATTCCTTAAGCAAATGTACTTGGAAAATCCCTAACGTACAAAAACAGCTTAGCTAACAAAGTGAAATATCATATTTGCTCAGGCAAAAGAAAGTTGTATATATAAGTGTGTGTGTGTGTGTTCGCAAGGAAACACACACATGTATATGTATGTATTCCAGAACTTGCTGATTAAAGTGATGCAATACCCGTACCTTTTCCTTGTAAACTGGCCAGTGTCATCTTTACTGTTTACTTAACAAATAAGCTCATAGATTCTTTTTCTCTCTTCAACTCTCTGGATAGAACTCACTTAGCACATTTCATTCAGTGAATGTGGAGGAAAAACCCAGGAGATTTATGTGCTGTCTAGTACTTCACTTTGGCATCAAGTCAGGGTTTCTCACTAGGCTAAGGCCTAGGGTGGCACAGCACAGTTACCCCCCATGTATTGCATGATAAACTATTTTAGTTGTAGTGTATGTACCCACGTGTACCTAGTACCTGCGTTTTGTACTTCCTTACATTTAGTTTTTTTTTATTACATTCTTGTAAATGATTCCATGTTTGTTTATAATTTATTATAAGTAGTGTGTTTTAGGTACATTAGGGCACTTTTGCACTAAAATAATTGTTCACAGTTTTGTTTGTTTTGGGGGGGGAGATGTTTGTGGTATTGGGGTGGGGGAAGAAACAAGCTTGATGGCCTAGGGTAGAAAAAACAGTATAAAGCCAGCAATGCTTGGTAGCCACATACCTCAGTACCCAGAATACTTTGGGAGAGAAGAAGGGCCCATTATCCCTTTGTGCACTTCACTGCATAAAAGATCCAATGCTACATGTCTTATTCACTGTGTTGTATTTTGTAATGTGAAGCGTGTTTCATTATGTACAGTGTGGGGCTAATTACCAGGTACATTACTAAATCCCTATTGATAATTACAATTATTTATGCTTCCAGCACTTTATAAATAAGTGATTTATTTAGCAGTCTTCCAGCACAGTAATTCTGCTGAAATTCTCCAGGGATGAGGTTTGACAGAGGAGCTGTACAGTTTCCTAATAAATCTTTGGCCCACAAAACCCTTTTTATTAGAATTGATAGGTGTAACAAGATTTGCAAGTATAGTGCATAGGCTGTCAACACAGAACAATATCCCAGATAATAATGGGAAAACAGTAAATAGAGAAGCATGAGAGTAAAACAAAACTATCAAAGGTAGGGATGACAAATCAGAGGATCAAACTCTGTGTAAATAAACACAAAAACCAATGTACAGTAATAGTTGACCACTCATTTTGTAAATGTACCGTATTTTATGACAATTTTCTGGTGATAAAAAATATTGATCCGCTTGGTCTGATCCAAAGACTTGTTTTTGAATCCATTATACAAAGTCGTGCCTAGTGCTTTTCAGGGTGTATTTTTTAGTGTCTGCTTGATAGTTGAATTCATGCTGTGCCTGTGATATTCATTACAAAGAGACATACTTTTTCTTCACTGGTTCATTACCTATTAGAATATTGCTACTGGCATATGCATAATGCCACAGAAATAAATCTCGTCTCCCTCTTGGTAAGAATATCAAACCCTGCACGGCAGTCATCATTCTGGATCTTCACTATGACGGCCCCTAATTTTTGAGAACTTGTCCCCAAGCCCATCAAATGGTTCCCCAAGCCCACAAATGGTTCCCCTAAATACAGTAATTCTCTGCCAGCAACATGGCAACCCCAAATCATTTGGATAAGGTCCAAATGAGGCCTTGGACCTTATCCAGTGATTTGTAAAGAGTGAGAATAAGTTATTTCTCCATTTACACCCCTCTTTATCCAAAATAAGATATTGATCTCTGGAATTGTTTGCTACTATTAAGCTTGCTATCTTCTAGAAGCCCTAGAACATTTTCCAACAGAGTGATGTAATATCGCTCCTTCACGATACTTACGTGACCACACATCTGTGATGCAATAATCAGTATGCAAGGGTACTGCACCATGGGTCAGGTAAGTAGCATGTTTCTTTATGCCACCATTGAAAAGCTGTTCAATTTTATTAACCCTTATATTCATAATCAAGCTATTCGGTTCATTTGATAATGCCATTCTCTAAAAAATCTCAAGCTCTGTGATGTAATCTTTGTTTTCAGGTTTAAACAGGTGCATTAGTAATACAATACAGATGATAGAATGAACTTCTCAATGGTAATTCTTGCAGTTAGGATCATTGCTCTTGATTGTGTATTATTTTTTCTACAGATGTTCCAGTTAAGATTTTGTCAGAAAGTGAAATATTCAAGATTTTTGGTGATGAAAAGACTGTATGTGTCTCAAAAAGAACTACCAGTGTTGACTTTGTTCACAAAGGTAAATTACCTTGAACAATTTTTTTGCAAAAATTGCATGCACGTCAATATGTACAGTGTGTGTATACATATATGTATATAATATATTTGTGAATCTTATCAGTAGTACATAGACAATAACTTTAATTTATTTAAAGTGCACACATATACAGTATAAAGTAAAGAAGGCGGTCATTCTTTGTTCTGTCCTGGCTAGCCCAGCTCTGTTTTTGGGGGACAGTAGTTATCTTAGATGTACTGCAGTTTCCCCGGAGACCATTCAGCTTGGAGAAAAAATTGGGAATATAGATCAAGGAGTAATGTAGAATATAGAGGATTTTTGGTAATAAGAATATTTTTGTCATATTAACTTTTCCAATGAGGTTAAACGGAAGAAGAGTGAAGTGACGTGTGATAAAGCAGAGGTAGTATATTGAGGTTAAAAATGTTGGTAGGTTCCTATGTTATATAAATACCTAGGTTTAAATGAAGAAAACACTGGCATATGGTGAATCACTGCAGCAAACTGAAGGCAATAGTCATCTAATGGGTGTAACAGTGACGTATCTCAGTTGCTATATAAACCAAAGTATGGACTACAGTATATGCTTTATAGTTTGTATTGCCACCTCCAGCAATTTTCCAGAGGCATCCTAGTAAAGTTTCACTGCTTTAGTAGGTTTAGATATTATTTTAAATTTTCTTTGGTATATTTCTTTATTTTCAAATACCGTATATACTCGAGTATAAGTCGATCCGAGTATAAGTCGAGGTACCTATTTTTACCTGAAAAATTTGTAAAAACTGATTGACTCGAGTATAAGTCGAGGGTGGAAATTATCACCACTACTGCCTTCTGATTCTGTGTTGTTTTTAGGCTTTAGTTGCCCTTTAAATGGACAGCAGAATTCCCATACATGAATCCCATACAGTAATAGCCAAATCCAGAACCAGTAACCTCCAATTCTTTGGCACTCCAGATGTTTGGAAACTACAACTCTCAGCATGCTTTGTTGCTGGGAGTTTCAGTTTCTAAACATGTGGAGTGGCAAGGTTCAGTAAACTTTTAATTAAGCTTACCATCATTTACAATTCTCCTGAACCCCATATAGTAAAGGGCCCTCTGAACCCCATATAATAAAGGGAACTCTGACCCCCATATAGTAAAGGATTCTCTGACCCCAATAGTTAAAAATGTCACCTGAGAGTTGTAGTTTCAAGCGGTCATTTGCACTGAACTAGCAGCTGTTTTTTGCCCCAAACTGAGGAGACCCATCAGATTTACAGCATCCAGTGACAGTGCTGAGTGAGTCCAGCAGGCAGAATACAGGAAGCAGGAAGTGTAAAGGCAGATCAGCTCCTGTAACTTTCTATACAGGTTAACACAGCGCCACCTACTGGTTACTATCTGTAATTGCAGAATTTGGATCTAAATTAGGACTTGACTCGAGTATAAGTCGAGGTTAGGTTTTCAGGCTAATTTTAAAGCCTGAAAAATTCGACTTATACTCAAGTATATACGGTACATCAAATTTACAGTGTTGACTTTTCTTCTTAGCACTTCTTCAGTTTGCTCTGGCATGCTGGATATTGGCCTCTGGGCCAAATCCTGATCCATGGTGATCTATTGTTAGTGCGTGGACTTGATCATGAATTGTGGGCTTCTGCTTTTCAAGAACTGACCACATGTTCTCAATGGTATTAAGATCTGGGTTAGCTCGCAATGGGTCTTAATTTGTTACAATCTCCAAGTTATTTCCTTATCAAATTAACTTTGTGACATAGTTCTCCACTATGCTCAAAAATGCACAGATCATCACCATATTGCATCTTGATTGTTGGGAGAATTTGTTCTTGAAGTAACTGCTAATACCATTCTTTAATTGTGGCTGTGATTTTAGAATGAGACCACCTCCTTGGATGAAAAGCATGTCTCAGGACACAAGATTTATTGTAATGTTAACCTTTTCTTCTCTGGACAAAATGTTTTTCAGATGTGTCAAAGTCAGATTCAGAGAAAATAACTGTACCAATCTTCTGTTGTTGTCTTTGCTGACATTCTTGACACAAGTCGATTGTCCAATTGGACATTCACATACACACACACACATGTAGGCAGCACGGTGGCTCAGTGGTTAGCACGGATGCCTTGCAGTGCTGAGGTACTGAGTTCGATTCCACCCTTGGACACATCTGCAAGGAGTTTGTATGTTCTCCCCGTGCTTGCGTGGGTTTCCTCCGGGCACTCCAGTTTCCCCCACAATCATAAAGACATACTGATAGGTTGTATGTTTACATAAAGTGATTAGATTGTAAGCTCTTCAGCACAGGGCCTAATTTGAATTGAGTAAACAATTGTAAAGCGCTGTGGAATATTTAGTGCTGTATAAGAAATAAAATACATACATACACCTGCTTATTAATGAAGTTAGGATGCTAAACAAAGCATCACTGACCCTAAATCAAGTATATTAATAGTAAGAAGATGAAGACTGAAAATGTGGCACCATTATTTATTGGGGATAAGTTTGTTACCGAGGACTATTGACAATCCAAGTACAGAAAGCATAGTATAGTAGCAATAATGGTGTAACAGATGCAAGTGCACTTTGGTTAACCGAGGATATGGTGCAGAAACAACTTAATAAGGTTAGTAATAATAAATCCCCTGGTCCGGATAAAATACATTCTCGGGTCCTTAGGGAACTAAGTTCAGTTTTATCTAGGCCATTGTTTCTGATTTTTGCAGATTCTCTCATGTCTGGAAGTGTACCTCCTGGATAGGAAAAAAACAGTATATTCAAAAACGGTAGTCTTCACAGCCGGGTTAATACAGGCCTTTAAGTTTAACTACAGTGGTGGGAAAGATACTGGAAAGTTTGATACAGGAACATATTCTAGAGTATGTTTCAAGGACTGACCTTTTAAAAAAATAATCAACATTGATTTATGAGGAATAGATCTTGTCAAACTACTTTGCTTGGCTTTTATGAGGAAATGAGTAGGAATTTAGACTATGGCATAGTAGTAGATGTAGCATACTTGGATTTTTCAATGTGTTAGGGCCTCTTCTATTTAATCTGTTTATTAATGATTGGAGGTGGGTATTTTCAGCAAGGTTTCCCTGTTTGCTGAAGACATAACTTTGTCGACCATTAAAAACTTCAGAGGATGTGCAGTCATTGCAGGTGGATCTAGATAGATTGTCACATTGGGCTGCTAAGTGGCAGATGACATTCAATGTTGGTAAATGTAAGGTGAAGCATTTTGGACCTAAAAATCCTTGTGCTGCTTATACTATAAATGGCACTGTGTTAAGTAAATCCCTGTTGGAATAGGATCTTGTAGTTTTGGTTGATAACAAACTGGATTCAAGGTAGAAAAATGTTATTCTCCCTCTTTACAAAGCATTGGCAAGGCTTCATTTGGAATATACAGTGCAATTTTGAGATACCGAGAAAGAATATCTTGGAAAAGGAAAGGGTTTAGAGAAGGGCAACTAAAATAATAAAGGGAATGGGAGAGCTACATTAACGGGCCATACAATAAACTATCTTTGGCATTGTTCACCAATAGAGCATGTCAGAGGGCATGTGGACATCCCTTAAGAAAAGAAGTTTAGTCTTCAAGTTCGAAAAGGGTTTTTCACTGGGAAAATGGTAAAACTATGGAACTGTCTTCAAAAGAAAGCTGGATGATTTTCTGAAAACAAGGAATTTTGCAAGTTACTGGTATTGATACATAAAGTAGAATTGATCCAGGGATAGTTCCGATTGCCCCTGAAGGAATTTTTTTCCCCTTCATAATTCTGCTGGGTTTTTTTTTTGCCTTCCTCTATATCAACAGTTAGGCAGGAAATGTGGGTATTGCTGAGTAGGTTGGACATGATGGACATATGTCTTTATTCAAGCTCAAATACTATACACAGAAAAGGCCCCAAGCGATTATTGAAACTGTCCATTGAACCCACTATTACAACTTTTTTCTGGAAGACTATGGCATGTTTATTTATTTGTTTTGAGTGACCATATCACCAACTTCCCAACTTTATTTTCTCCAATGTGAATTACCTATTTTAGTTCCTATCCAAATAACTGAGCTATCCCCTCCTTGGTTTTCATTTTCTCTTGTTGTATAATATCCTTTTCACTGGATTCCAAAACTGAATTATATATGGAGCCTTACCAGAGCTTTGTAATGGGGGAGAATCGCTCAGGCTGTTGCTGTCAGACATTTGTTTGCTACAACTTTAACCTGGCCATACACTAGTAAGATGTTAAAACTGATTTAATGTTTATTCCGATAATTGTCGAATCGACATCTTGTTGCCTGGTGGTTCTTCTATTACAGCTGTGGACATAAAGTTTAGCCTAAGCTTGCTATCTATCAATAAATCTAGGACATTTATTTGCACAGAGCTGTTTAGGGCTGGGCCCCACTAAGCTATCTTGGTGTGCGCTGTGTTTGCGCTCGGGGCACACCAATAGAAGAGGATGGGGATGGCCCCACTATCTCCGCTGACCAGAACTGCGCTAACCATTTTTGGTGCACATCGCATTCGCTGCGATAGATTAACATCAATGGAATCTCAGCGCATGTGCAGGGTAGCACACATGAATCTCGTGACATTGCAAGTTTGCTGCATCATTTTGTGTGCTGCCTAGTGTGGGGCCTTACTCTTAAACTTTGCTGCCCATTTCAGCACACTGTATGGGTCTGTTTTAGACATTGCACATCATACATAGATTTAAGTTTGTGGTATACATTCATTCTGTTAAATGTTAAAGGAAAGCTCCCTGGTAAATCACATTTATAGCTCAGAAACTGCTGATTAAACAATTTATCACTTGGTTTTCTAAGAGCCAAGTTCCAAAATGACATCTGTTTTCCCAGAGAAACGTTTTTATCTAGTACCCGCTTGCATTCCGATGTAGTCCATTTTCCAAACACATGTTCAACATTTTCTGTGCTGACTGCATGCTTTTTAATGTTAATGTTTAAAATAGGAAACACAAATGCACAGAAAAACAAAAAAATATTGTTGATAAAAGGAGAACAAAAGTTAAAATGATCCTCCATTAAGCTGTACCCTAGGTAAGGACAGTTTTAGGGAGCACATCTGGTAGTTTGAATACTTACTTATAGCTCGGCAAGAAGCACATCTTACCAATGGGTCAAATTCATAGTCTTCATAAAGATTGTTCAGTATAAAGAATACAGAGATCGGACGCTCTTGTGTTTGCTAAGCAGGCAAGTTTACGATCATATTCTGAAGTAGCATGTATATTGCCAGCTTTAGTAATGCCTATCATTTTAGGTCCACACCCTGGGTACATTCAAAGGAAGGGAAGTGGGTTTGGGAGTATGATTGTCCTTTTACCATTTAACATTTTTTAGCTTTTCAAAATTTTACAAACTTTGCTTTGTATTCTCCTGGTGAAGATAGGGAATTTAGCTTGAGTGGTCCACTGGTCACCAGCTCAGTCTAGCTTCATCTGCTGCTAGCATGTCCACCCCTACCACGTTTAAAACCAGATCAAGCACTGCTTAATAGAGATAGACCAGATTGCGGATCTGAACCGCGGATCTGAACCCAGTTCTAAGACAGATTTCTGAGATCCGTGTATTTAGTGGATTTTCCTGGAATTTTACTTTCTGAATTTTTTCGAACCGCATTCGGAATTTTAAGAAAATTCAAAGATTTTCAAAATCATTGAATGTTCAGGGAATTTATGAATATTTGTGAATTTTTGGAAACGATCCAGCCACATGTCCCAAAGTCTGACGCTGTAGGAGTTTGAGAGGTTTTTTGTGCTGTTCCATGTAAAAGTTTGAAAAAAAAAAAGATTTAATTTTTTATTTAGTTGTCCTTTACATAGGTTTGCCATGGAAATGGAAGAATGGGTCAGTAGGTGTGTTTATCTGTGTCTGTGTGGGTATCATTTTGCATTTATGAGTGTTAAAATAACTGACCCATTCTTTTTAATTTTAAAGTTACCCTTTAAATAGGGATATTCTAGAATAATATAATAAGATAAGAATAATAATGTAATAACCAGTGAATGAGAAATAGAATGAAACTAAATCTCTCTCTCAAGCCAAATTAATGGATTTGTGAAGGATTTAAAGAAAAAGAATATATATTTTAATTAGAATAAAGTGAATTGTATTATTTTACTACTTAATTACTTCAATACAGTAATAATATAAAGAATACTAGCATTCCATCTATTGCTGGACGGCATTAATGAAACAAGGCCTATGCCTTTTAAGGTCTGACCACTGACTCTGGAGGGCCAAGACAATGGTCTGGATACCAAAACACTGCACCAGAGTTACAGTGTGCTTACGCTGCTGTACATGCCTGGTGCACATTCGGAAAGCATCATATTCCTTGTCCAGGAGATGTAGTGCTGCCTCCCAAAATTTGCCATTATAATAAAAACCTGCCTTTTTATGGGGGAGTTGGGAGAATCTATATACCTAAAATAAGAGTAAAATAAGGTTTTACACTGACTTTGGGGCACTGCGTTTTTTTAAAATATTTTTGGAAACAGCTCAGCGCACCCAATCCAATTTTTAAAGTGTTAGGTTTTGCACTACCTTGTAGCATGAAACTTCTTACCTTTATTCGATCCCATGATGCAATACCAGACATACGGTAATCTCGTTTACGTCTGCTATTGTATTGCTGGATTGTGCAAAGGTAAGGAACAAATTTAGAAAAAATAGAAAAAAGCATTATCGAATATCTGTTTCTGATCCAATTTTTGTAAATATTTAGAATTTTCGATATTTCGATAGGAAGCATAAATTAAGGTGTGTACACACACTAATGATAAAGGCTCGATACTTTATTTGTTAGTGTGCTGCTCATTTCCGAGTGCTCCTGATGCTAACAAATATTCAATGTTGGCCCCATAATTGTTCAAAAATGCCCGAAAAATGCCTGAAAGTACCTTGCAGTGTAAAACTAAACACTGAGTTGGATTGGGTCTTTAAACCCACGCAACTCACGGCTTCTTTGCCCGGTATTTTATCTCGGGATCGAGCAAAGGTAAGTAGCAATAAGTTAAGTTTTAATATTGAATCTCCCCATTTATGTACCTGAAGCAAAAACTTGGACTTCATTTCTCATTTTTTGTTTTTTTTTCAAAATCTCTGAATTAAAACCCCTTTATTTCTTAAGGTTTGCATATGTGCAATTGCGGGTGCCGATAAAGTGCCGTGCGATTATCGTCCGTAATGGCCGTTCGTTCACATCCTGCATCGCGGGTCGGCAACTGCAATCGCACGTGTGTAGCGTGCATTTCTGAACGTTCCCGAGGCTGCCAATGAGGCCGCCAAACACTCACTGTCAGCCTCACGATCGTTCGGAAATGTCTGAAATTTTCCATCAGCCATGGTCATCTCCCTGTACTTAAAGTATATGGAGTAGAGATGGACCCATACCTGGTTCCGAAGTGGATTTCACAGATCTGCCAGAACTCGAACTTTGACGATTTCTGACTTTTTCGGATTTTTCTGAACCGTGGAACTATTTTCGAAAATCCCTTGTAGCGTGAAACTTAACACTGAGTTGGATTGGGTCTTTAAACCCTCGCAACTCCTGGTTTCTTACCTTTTTGCAATCCCATGATGCAATACCAGACGTAATCTCATTTGAAATTCAAAAATTACAAATTTTTGTAATATATATGCCCAATGCCAAAACAGGAAGCGCATGAAGTTTCCAGTACTGGACGGTGTTTTTTTTTTTAAGATTCTAGGCATTGATACATGTTTCCTAGACCATTTCCCAGGTCCCTCGGCCATTAACAGTAAGTTACCATTGATATTTATACCTTTATTTTACACAGAAATTTTCGGATTTATTTTCCTATTGACTTTAATGGTTCCGCTCAAGGATTTTCGATCTGGGAAGGGATTTTCAGAAGTTTGTCCAACTCATCTGCTTAAGTCCATACACAACAGCGACATTACATTGATTAGACATTCGATCTGAAATTAATGTCAAATCGATTGTAATAACAAGTGGAGCAGAGGTTTTACCTGCAGATGTTTCCTATCAGGATTGTGATAATTATTGATTGCAAAATTAACAGGTCAGGTGGTTATTGGAAAATTGCTTGAATGACGGGAGGTAAGTTTGTAGTGTATGGCCAGCATAACAAACACCTGTTATTGGATGCCTGTGCTTAACATATTTCTTTGTAATTGTTTATTATGCTGGAAAGCACCTCATATGAACATTGAAAATGTGTATTGTCGGTTGTAAATGATATCATGTGTGTAATGGTGGCCATACACATGTTCGATTTTACATACCCGACCAAGAGCTCCCACGACATTCGATCGATCCTGCCGGAACTGCCTCTCCCGTTCTTCTATGCGACCGACACGCAGGATCGATCGAATGTTGCGGGAGCGCTCGGTCAGGTAAGTAAAATGGAACATATGTATGGCCACCATTTTGTAAAGCAAGAATCCTTCTTTGTACAAATGCTTGTCAGATATATGCATTATTGCCTTTGCTTCTAAATGTGCTCTAGTCTTTATTTGGTTTATTATCATTATCTTTGGTTGTAATCAGTGGGAAAGGAATAGTCTTTTAACTGACTGTGATTGACTTATAAAAGGAAGAACTGATATGATAAGACATTATCAGGTGTTTGTAAAGATTACAATGCTGACAACATTCTTCTACCACTGTCTATTTCCCTTTTAAATCCCCTTTATTTTGAAAGATGAATGTTTACAAAACACAAAACTGTTTTCAGGTAACCCATCCCTCCCAATAAAAAGGATTTATTTTTCCTTGTCCCATAATGTCAGTGTTAATAGATACCAGGAACCCAGTCCAGGAATTCATTTCTTAATAATTGTCTTATACTGAATTTTCTTTATTCTGTTTTCTCTATTTAGGATCTGTGTCCACTTTGTGATGAAGCAAAAGAAGCTCTTGTACCTTATATGGATAGGGTAATGTATATATATGGATAGGGTAATGTATATATAAATAGGATAATGTATATATAGATAGTGTCTTGATGACGGCTTCTTTGGTAGCCGAAATGCATTGATCCCTGAAGTTCCGACACTTAGTTTGGTATGATTATGCTTGATGAGAAGACCTATGAGTGCCCTCATTGCGGTGAGTTGTATAGATAGGGTAATGTATATATGGATAGAATAATGTATATATGGATAGAATAATGTATATATAGATAGGGTAATGTATATATATATATATATGGATAGGGTAATGTATATATAAATAGGGTTATGTATATATATGGATAGGGTAATGTATATATGGATAGGGTAATGTGTATATATAGATAGGGTAATGTGTATATATAAATAGGGTAATGTATATGTATGGATAGGGTCATGTTTATATAAATAGGGCTATGTATATATAGATAGGGTAGTGTGTATATATATGGATAGGGTAATGTATATATAAATAGGGTAATGTGTGTGTGTGTGTATATATATATATATATATATATATATATATATATATATGGATGGGGTAATGTATATATGGATGGGGTAATGTATATATGGATAGGTTAATGTGTATATATAGATAGGGTAATGTGTATATATAAATAGGGTAATATATATAAATATATATATATATATATATATGGATAGGGTAATGTATATATAAATAGGGTAATATATATGTATGGATAGGGTAATGTATATATGGATAGGGTAATGTTTATATAAATAGGGCAATGTATATATATATATATGGATGGGGTAATGTATATATGAATGGGGTAATGTATATATGGATAGGGTAATGTATATATGGATAGGGTAATGTATATATGGATAGGGCAATGTATATATATATATATATATATATATATATATATATAGGTATTGTAAAAACGAGCACACTCGTGGGTCTTCTTACAAACATCAAAAGCGTGTTTATTCACAACGTGAAAGTTGACATGTTTCCGCCCCAAACACAGGGCCGTCTTCAGAACATCTGAAACAAATCTCAGTGAGCGTTTAAAACCCAACCAACACCAATCGGGACGAGTGTGGGAGTGTCAGAGGCGTGTATCCATGATCACATCATAGGACTGCCCCAGAAAAGGGATAAAAGGGAAAGTGGTTTAAAGTACCATCACAAAAGAAAATAAACAAAGGAATAATAAAAAGGCACTACGAAAAGTGACTAAGTGCATATAAAGTGACTAAATGCATACAAAGTGTCAAGTGCGAATCACAGTACCTGGAGGCTAGAACGGGAGCCACTCGAAGGTGCATAGTGCAATGGTAAAAAGACAATAATACAGTGTACATAAAAACATCATACATCACTGACCAAAATATCTATAAAGTATCTATCAGAGATTAAACATCAAATTGTACGGAGGCTAAATATCTAGGGGAAAATGGGAAGGATTCCCGCACCAAAATAAGTTGGGAGGGAACAGCGCATCTCTAGTGCTACAGGGTAGAGTTATATCGAAAGCTCCCCTGACTATAGTGTCAGCGGGGTTGGCCGGTGTAGGAACCGGAGACTATATTCAATGTAAAAGGGAACCGATCAAAAGATCCCTCTATCAAATAATATCTAATCTGTATCAAAGCTAGGCCATACACCCAGTGTACTAATGTTTAAACATTAAAATCTATATGAGAGCCAAATAATGATCAGGATGCTACTCCTGTCAAACTGTGTTCAAGACTCCACTGATGTATGTAGATAAAGGGGAAGATAACATTAGGAAACACCGGAAAAACTCAATCAAGGAGTATGAGGGGCTGCCACATAATGTAAGGGGAAGAGGATGACTCCAGCAAAATCTAGGTAGCACTAGGTAGTGGACGGGCATCGGTGACAACCTATTAAACAGCCTGAACATCACCATACAGGGTGGTCTACTGAGTGTAGCCATCTAGGGTTCTAGGAAACCATCTGGGGTTATAAGAAACATTGGAGCGACCATTGTTCATTAAGTCCTCGCGGGGTGAGTGTGCCAAGGCGATGAATCCACTTGGCCTCACGGCGTAATAGCAAAGTTTCAATATCCATTCTCTGAGTTAGATGGGCAGGGAAACCATCGATAATCATCCATCTTAAACTACCAATAGAATGGTTCTGTGGGTAAATTAATTGTTCGGGTATATTATAAGCCGCCAAATGCCAGTAAGGATGTGGAGATAAATCTCCATGTGCAGTTGGCAAAGGCTGCTGGTATGGGCATGTTCTGGTTATTGGGAATTTCAATTACCCTGACATAGATTGGAGTAGAGGAACTGCCAGCACCTCAAAAGGTACCAAGTTCTTAAATCTCCTCTATGAGCATTTTCTTTCACAGATGGTAGAAGTTTCTACTAGACAGGATGCATTGTTGGATCTGGTGATATCTAATAACCCTGAGCTCTTTTTAGTGATGAAGGTAATGGGAAGCTTAGGGAATAGTGATCATGATATAGTGTCATTTAATATAGGTTGCAAAAAACAAATGTGCACTCGGTTAACAAAAACTTATAACTTTAGGAAAGCTTATTTTATGTTGTTGAAGGAATCACTCCTGCTCATAGACTGGGGGGATTTGTTCCTAGGTAAGGATATTGAGCAGAAGTGGACCGCTTTTAAAGGGATATTAAACCATTACATTTCTAAATTTATACCTTTAGGGAACAAGCATAAAGAAAAATAGGACTTCTCCTGCCTGGCTTAATGCCCAGGTAAAAAGGGAACTGGGAAAAAAAGAAAAGGGCTTTTAAAAATTTTAAATCGTAGGGAACCGAAAAGGCATACAGGGAGTATAAAAGATGTAATAATGAGTGCAAAAAATCAATTAAACTAGCTAAAATAGAAAATGAAATACGACCTCTGAGGCCTTTGAGGAAGTGACTCTGATGTCACGAAACGCGTAAGGCAGTGCCACGCTCACACCATGCTCCTCTCCTCTTATGTATCCATGTTTCCAGTGGTATAATGCCATTAGTGTTTTTTACTTCGTATGATTAATAAAGACTACAGTTTTGGTATGTACGTTGTAGCTCACTGATTTTCTTAAATTTACTGGAAAATAAAATACGGATAGCAGAACAAAGCAAGTTTAACCCCAAAATGTTTTTTAAACACTTCAATAGTAAAAAGATGAGGACCGAGAATGTTGGACCATTAAATAATGGGGCGGAGAGATGGTAACAGAGGATGCTGAGAAGGCTAATGTGCTAAACCATTTTTTTCCCTCTGTATTCACTTTAGAGAATCCTAGTCCTTGTAGTAGGGACTATAATAAAATGAAGTTTATAAATGAGGAATAGCCACACTGGCTGACAGAGGATATGGTGCGAAAACAATTAGACAAAGTTAACATCAATAAAGCCCCAGGACTGGATGGAATACATCCTTGGTTCTTAAGAGAGCTTAGTTCAGTTTTATCTAGACCACTCTTTCTTATCTTTTCAGATTCACTTTTGTCTGGTGATGTGCAGCTGGATTAGAAAAAATCCAATGTAATACCAATATTCAAAAAAGGTAGTCGTTCCCAACCTGGTAACTATAGACCTGTAAGCTTAACATCAGTAGTAGGGAAGGTGGTGGAAACTTTGTTAGGGGATCATATCCTTGACTTTGTCTCCAGTACTGATCTTATTATTAGTAGTCAGCATGGATTTATGAGAAATAGATTGTGCCAGACAAATTTACTTGGTTTTTATGAAGAAGTGAGTAAGAATTTAGATTCTGGCATAGCAGTAGAAGTGGTATACTTGTAATTTGCTAAAGCTTTTGATACTGTGCCACATAGGCGACTACTGTGTAAACTGAGAACTGCTGGCCCAGAAAAAAACATTTGTACATGGATAGAGAATTGGTTATTGGATCGCAAACAGAGAGTGGTGGTCAATGGGGCTACATCTATGTGGGCTAAAGTTTTAAGTGTAGTGCCTCAGGGTTCCGTACTGGGGCCACTTCTTTTTAATTTGTTTATAAATGACTTAGAAGGGGGCATTTAGAGCAAGGTCTCTGTTTGCTGATGACACTAAACTATCTGCATAGTTTAGTGTCATCAGCAAACACAGAGACCTTGCTCTCAATGCCCCCTTCTAAGTCATTTATAAACAGATTAAAAAGGTTTTTTTGAAGCTTTGGAAACGTCAAATGATGTGCAAGTGCTGCAAGACCTAGATAGATTATCAAAGTGGGCAGCAGTATAGCAGATGAGATTCAATGTTGATAAATGTAAGGTGATGCATTTAGGGTTTAACAATCCTTGTGCCTCCTACACCATAAATAACTCAAGATTTGGGGGTCCTGGTAGATAACAGTCTTAGCTGTAGCAAACAATGCCAGGTAGCAACGGCTAGAGCTAGCAAGATATTGTCTTGTATAAAGAGGGGAATGGATTCAAGAGAAAAAAATATTATTCTCCCTCTTTACAAGGCACAGGTAAGACCTGATTTGGAATATGCGGTGCAGTTTTGGAATCCCATATACAAAAGGGACATCTTGGAAATGAAAGCAACAGCAACTTAAATAATAAAGAGAATAGAGAGGCTTGACTATGCAGGCAGATTAAACTAGTTAAGGCTGTTTACATTAGAGAAGCGATGTTTGCGTGAGGATATGATCACTTTACACAAATATATTAATAGGCCATACAATGAACTCTCTGGTGCATTGTTTACTAATCGGTCATATCAGAGGACACGTGGACATCCTTTAAAATTGCAAGAAAAGAAGTTTCATTTTCAGGTTAGGAAAGGTTTCTTTACAGTGAGAACTGTTGAACTGTCTTCCAGCAAATGTGGTAATGGTAAGTTCATTGAATAGCTTTTAAAGTGGGCTAGATAAGTTTCTAAAACGAAAAAATATTGAGAATTACTGGTATTAATTCATATACTGCAGTTCTGGTTGATCCAGGGATATTTCCGATTGCCATTTGGAGTCAGGAAGGATTTTTTCCCCCCCTTTTTTAGCCGGTTTTTTTTTTTGCCTTCCTCTGGATCAACTGTTAGGTAGGGTAAAAAAGGAGGGTGAAAAGGTTGTACTTGAGGGATGCATGTCTTTATTCAGCCTCAATTAATTTGTTACTATGTTAATGGTAATACTCTGCTGGCACTTAAGTGTTAATGGCAATACCCTGGGAAAGTGCTGGCACTGAAAGTGTTAACTCTTGGAGGGCTAAGCCACTTGACTGCGCTTTTTAATCGTGATCGGATTGCAGTTCACGCTAGGGCATAAAGATGGCTAGAAACAACCCTGGCTATATGAATGGCATGAGGTACGGACTTTTCTTGAAACTTCTTGGACAGCAAAAGTGGAGTTTCTGTTTGCCAACGAGAAACAATTGTGTAGGACTATAGGCTCAGTGGGTGCAAGATATAAAATAGATATAAAAGTGGCTAAACCACCTGTAAATCCAGAAGAAATAACTGTATATATAACGCAGTTATAAAAACATGTAGATACAATACATCTGGTCAAATAAATAAAACAATAGTTTGTGTTACTCTGATCGATATAAAGTGTCCAGTGCCAATAAAGTGACAAGTATCCAAAAGTAGAATGTCTGATTCGGTAGCAGTACAAAACAAGTCAGACGTACTGAACAAAGTAAGTTTACCCCTGCCCCACCAGTCGCCACCAACACCACTGACCATTTTTCTCCACGATCTCTACAGATGTCTCCCCTGCTGGTCTTTCTCAGGACTTGCTGCTATCTAGAACCACACTCTGAACACAACCACACTGGTATATGTTGTGGGGTTCCTTGCATAGGTAGACGCTAGGACTACCTAATTTTCGCCCCAGTCCCACCGCAACCGACATACAGATAGCATAGGACTTCAGTCAGTTGCAGATGTCTCGACTTTGCAAAGCAATTTACATCAGTTATACACCAAATAGAATAGTGTTAGGAACTGTATCAATTGATAAGGAATAGGGAATAATATAACATTTTTACTCTAAGAAATGTCAGGTGGTGTCCATTAAAGCAAATTAAATGTTTCATAGAATGTATATAGAAGGAGGAAAGCATAATTTTGCATGTGTATAGATCCCTTATCATGCTTTACCTTAATTATGCTGTGCAGTTTTGCCCACCAGTCCATAGAAAGCATATAAATTAATTGGAAAGGGTGCAGACAGTGGAATGGGCAAAATGTGCTATAAAGGTAGAATAAACAGAAATATTGTAGTAGGCACTAGGCACCTCTCATCTACTGATTTCCTAAATGAAGGTCTGTTAGTAGATGGCAGAGTTATTTGCACTTTAGAGAACCTGGTAAGTTGCCACACTCAAGGGCGAACGAATAGAGTTAAAATGTTTTCTATTCAAAAGAGACGTTTGCAAGGGGATAAAATAGCCAAATACACATAACGTTAGAGGGAATTACAGACAATTATCAGGGCATCTTTTTCACACAGGGGTTAGCAAAGAAATAAGAACACCCCTTGAGATTGAGAAAAGCCACTTACTGCCCTCACTTAATGTGAGGGCAGAAAGGTTGTGAAATGCTCTGAGATGGAGGAATGTCAATGCCAACAGGCAGAATATCTGGTGTTACAGCTAATTATCTACAGTACATTTCTGATTTATTAGCTACATCTAGAACCTGTTAGTGTAGTTGTCCCATGTGTGCCAGCTTTTGCCTGCTAAATCTTTATAGGTTTAATTATTGCATCCTCCTATTGGTGTATATTTTTCATACTATACAACAGTATCTTGATTTAGGTGCTTGTTACGTCTCATGTTTTTGAACAATTTAACACTCCAATATCTGTTTTTTTGCAAGGTCTCAGTTCTCAACATTGATTTTTCAGCTGGTATAGGGCAACTTTAATATTTCTACCACACACTGGAGCAGTCTCAGGACACAGCTCTGATTGTTAACAATTGCACACATCCATTGAAAAAACAAAGCTGAAGGAAATAAACCTTTTTACAATAAAGCAACTTTCTGCCAATGTAAAGAAATCAAAATCTTTTCACCACTAAATGGAGAAGTCTCTGGGCGCTGATTTGACTGTCACTAGTAGTTCAACCATTTTAAGCTGATGAAAGAAGCTGAGGAAGATTTAATTTTATAAGCAAGTGTTGTCTTTTAGCTGCTATGGTATTATTTAAATATTTTCAGAAGGGAACCTTGTCTAGTTTTACTTATACATTAGAAGTATGGGGATGAGGTAGATTTCTTTTTACTAAATAATAGATATTAGTTGAATTTTCACAGTGGAGATGTAAGTGGGCAGTAGTTTACATGTTTAATACATATCCTAAGCAGCAGAATAATTACTGGGTAAAGTCCTTGTTTCTGTAGATGATATTTCTTCATCTATTCCTGTTTTGTCTCACTGGGTCTTCTTTCTCTGTTTTCACATATAGGCAGTGCTTTGCTCTTTAGACTTTAGCTGTCAACAGTTCTCCCAGTAGTCGAGTTCACAGTCTGATCTCTCTAACAGGTTTATAGTCTCTATTCCTCTGGAAATATTCTGTTCTGAGCATGTTTGAAAGATTAATCACCTGCTCATTCCTCATTCATTCCATTAGATGCAGAGATAAATACCTTATATTTTATTATGCAGGGTCTTACTAGACAAAACCTATTATATGTTAATAAACTTTTACAAATGTTATACCATTAGATTTTAGGTTATTTCTCTACCCAACTGCTTATTTTAGGCAGGCATCCTCTTCTTCTTTTTGTGCTCTTGAAATACATAAAATATTAAACACCCCATCTTAGGTATTAGTCTTCATAAAGGATCACTTTGATGTACCTTGCATTCCACAATCATCTGTGGATATTTCATTGCTTTCTACCTTTGGCAGTGCCTGTTTGTCAGTATTTATAAAACTAATGTTTTGAATCCAAACTGCTTAAGCAACACCACAGTGTCTGAAAACATTTAGATTTAGGGCACTGCCCTTTTCACTCTCATTTACTTAATGAATTGCTTCTTTCTATGGCACCGAATCATTAGATTGTAAGCTCTTTAACACAGGCTCTTTATATTGATGTGTTAGGACATGCTGTGTAATTGCATATCTATGTCACTCTCTTAATGATTGGGAATTGCTTTTGTCAACTGTTTCTCGATTTTAAAATTTGTTTCAGTTTGTTCTAGAACAAGTGGATATAACTCTGCCGGAGAACTTGGCCTGGTGTGACCGTTATAAGCACGACATTCCCGTTTTTCATTTCAATAGACATTTCCTAATGATGCACAGAGTGAACCTTAAGAAACTGGAAATGTATCTTAATAAATTTGAACAAGAAAATAGCAAAATAAAGTGAAAATAATGAATGTAAGACTGTCGCGTTTTATTCCAACATAAGTAAATTGTGCTCCGGTGTATACATTTGTTTAAAGGACACAAATAGATTCTATACATTAATGTGTAAAATTTTGAGAGCTAAAATATCCCCACATTGTAAAATATATGGCTATTGGAAGTCAACAAAGAAAGCCATATAAAAGCATGAAGCTATAAGTGACTGTTGGAAAGGAACAGATACTTGCTCCTTAGTACAAAAGAATTATCTTTGCTAACGTTTTTAGATGGGCAATGCTAGTAGTTAGTGGATGTTAGAAAACAGGAGCAAAAAACTACTGAATTGCCCTTAGAATTATTTTATAAAACAAATGAGGATATTCTGATGTGAATGTAAACTATATATTTTCACCAAGAGCCACTGCCGCTTTACATTATCCAATGTAATAAACTGATATCGGGACTCGGTGTATTGTAATTCCGTCATTAACACACACATAAAATGCAGACCAAGAGATATTTAGTAAAAAAAATTGATTTTAAAAAGGCAGTTGGACTATTTGCCCACGATAAAATAGTCTCATTTTGAGAGTTATAGCTCTGTGAGAAGGGTTCTTCTCTACATGAGATAGTACTTCCTAGGAATCCATTCAATAACCTTTCTGCTTATGTTCTTGTTGCCCATGGTAATGGTGCAGATTGGAGGCTTCTGATTAAAGGGCAACTGTGGTCTCAAAACAAGTTAGGGTTAAATAGAAGTCTGCAGTATCTCTTTTATAATGAGCCGATAATTACATCTCTGGCTAGAGGCTGTGAGACATAATATTGGGGTGAATGTTCAAACTTCCAGCTTTCAGTAGGTTGAGTGACATCTCCTGACTTCGTCCCTGCCCATCCTCCCCGGGGGGGAGCATGCTCAGTTAAGACTTAATGCTGGGTAAATCAGGAAGTACCTGGGGGGGGAAATTTACAGTTGAGAAGGGGAGCCTATTAATGCAGGCAGAGGCTGGTCACATGACTACAAGCTGGTCACATGGCTGAAAACAGGAAGTGTTTAACCAGGAAGTAATGCTGCTGAACCTTTCCAGCAATAGCTTCTCACAAATTTTATCTAGAGATGTGATTTAGGTTTTATTTTGAAGGTACATTGGAAGGTTTTTTATATCATTCTTACTAGTTTGGAAGAATTCCAGACCACAGTTACCCTTTAACATCCCTTTTCCAAACTGGGAGCCCAAACCAAACTAAATTTAATAAAAAATCGATACCCTCAATTAATGTCACTTGTGTTGCAGCCCTGTTTATCATGAAAGTGGAAGCATGATTGCTTTAATAGGTCTTATTTAAATCTCATAGCGACATAGTTTTACATGGACAACATAAAGCAGCTTTTAGTGCTATTTCTTTGGTCTATAAAATGTTGAAGAGTTCTTATTGTTACAAATAGTGCTAGTTTTGCCCCAACCAATCAAATATTAGCTACCATTTTTAAGCCAATATATTATTGGTTGGGGCATAATTAGCACCATTTTTAATGATGTGAACTTTTATTACATAGGCCTGATGGTTTTTTTAGTTATCACTATGAGCAAATGTATCCCAACCAATCAGTCACAAGCTTTCCCATATCCCATGATGTGCATATTATTTATTAAACCATCTGCACACATTTTTTTTGTTCTTTTTTCCATGACAAAACTCCATCCTTCCACCAATTACTGAACTCTCAGACATGTGAAGCACTTTGTCCCATGACAGAAAAGCACTATTGAAATGTTATTGTATTGTAATTAATTTCGCTATTGTATCTGGGAGAGCCACATGCACTGGTGCAAGGACATCCATGTTTGATGCAGATAAGATTGCTCTGACCAAATACAGACATTGTGACCATTCCAGCAAAAAACTGCCAAACAATGAAATATAGCTGCTGAAAAGGTTGTAAAGCTAGCTACTATGATAGGGAGACGTTTGATAATTATCGAATTTACGAAGTTTGGGTCCGTTCGAACTCATAAAGTTCGAGTTCTAGTCCATCCCTAGTGCAGTGTTATATATCCTAATAAAAACCTACTAACTACGTAGTTAAGAGGTTTTTATAAGGATATAGTCCACTGTACCTCCCCATTTAAAGTTCAGAACCTTATGTATTATATATATATATATATATATATATATATATATACAACATCAAGTCAAAAGAGGGAAAGGTTGCACTCTCGGGGCTTAGATAAAAACATAATATTTTATTATAACATATTAAAAAAGAGATGCGTGATCTACGCGTTTCAGCAACATGCGTGCCGTCATCAGGATATTGCATCGTCATTAACTGAGTACTTTTCTATAGAGTCACTAATACAAACCACACCTCCACCATTATTACAAAACACCCATTAAAAACAATTAAAATAATCAAGCAAGGCATCTTAACATATACAAGTGCTGAGTTAGTTTCTCCAAGACTTGTATAAATCACTCATATCACATTTAGTGGTAACTATTAGAAGCATATTAATCAAAATATATATAAAAATATGTATAACTGTTTGACTTCCTTCACAAAACCACAGGAGCTGCTGTTACCTGCAAGTGTATAGCAATCAAGATCCTTTAACACATTACACATTAGCAGTTCATCATAAAAATACAATGTAATGACCACTGCTCATTCAAACCTCTTGGAGACTGTGTATCCAAGTGGAAAATTGGCCTCCAATTGCAGGAGCAGTCTGTCTTTATCAGCATTGGATTTTTGCATTCTTTCACTTAACCCATCAATGACCATACACTTGAGACTAGCAAGGGAATGACCCTGTGGCGGGCAACAGCCAAATACCCAAATTTGGAGCATATGGCAGATTCATTTTTTACCCCCAATGCTTGTCTTATGGATGCACGATGATTGGCCATACTTTCTTTAAATGAGGTTTTTGTTTTGCCCACATAATATGACCCACATGGACAGACCAAAAAATATACCACATATTTGCTTGTACAAGAAAAATGCTGTCGAATTGGGATGCGTTTACCGGTATGCGGATGGGCAAAATGTAATGCAGTTCAGACAGCGATAACAACCAAATTTTTTGGGACTCCATATCCCTTGGTTGATATCTTTATGTGGCCTTTCAATATCGGTCTGCAATAAATAATTGGCCAAATTATGGGCCCTTCTGTACGTATTACGGATTCTGGTCTGAGCAAATGTCAGTTGTCTATCTTTTTTTAGGATATCCCAATGTTTTGGGGTACTTTCCTGTAGTGTGGTGCTATAGGGATTATAGATGGTACACCAATTAACAAAGTCCTCATTACTGGACATGGGTGGCGACTGCATGTTACACTCCCTGTTAACATAGAGCTTGGCTCTATCCAATTGTCTGTGCACCAACTCCGGATGATACCCTCTATGTATCAGTCTGTCAAACATTTCTTTCAGTTGGGTATCAGCTTTTTGACTCTCGGTATTGTTTCTGAGGACACATACAAACTGACTATATACTAATCCATTTTTAGTGCTGTTTGGATGACAGCTAGTGCCATATAAAATTGAATCTCTATCCGTGTCCTTGCGAAACAACGTGTTTCCCAATTTGTTATCATTTTGGAAAATTCGAATATCAAGAAATCAATGTAGTTTGTGCTACAGGAAAATTTAACAGGAGTGGGAAGAGCATTTAACCCATGCACAAAGAGCTCCGCCTCACTTTGTGAAGAACTGATGCCTTTTTATCTACTAATCCAATCTCGCTGAATTGTTTTCCAAAGCTAAAATGTAAAAATCACATTTGTTACGTTCCGTGACTTTAGGACCGGTGTGCTAAAGGGAACACTTTAAATTCATATATAGGTAAAGAAAAGGGGTTAGTGTTGGGAGTGTCTTGTGATCTTCTAAATGGTTTCTTAATGGTTATTAAAATAACACAGGATAATAAAAACAGTTGGTATTCAGTTTATACACCAACATCCCCAACAATTCTGTATTTTGGTTAGACATGTAAAACCTTTACATATTATTAACATGGTTATCAAAGTTGTTAGTTAGTCCTGAGTTCTTATTATTACTTGCTATAAGGAATGGGTTGGGTTCTCCTGGCCTGTGTGTTAATGACGGATGATGTAGACCATGTTAAACGCTCTAGTTACCGCCAAATGCAAATCAATTAGGGTTCCCTACAAAAAGTATTTAATACATTAACACCCCCCCCCCATGCCCAAAAGTCTATTTTTCTGTCCTATCCAGTCTCCTGTATATATTCTGGTGATCTGTATATGGGAGTTGTGCAGTTGCTATAGGTGCGTTCACTGTAAGCCAATATCTTAACACAACCACATTGTTAACCATATGAAAAATAAGCACTGTATTAATAATATATTGTGGGTGTAACTAGGTTATTAAACACTGCTAAAAAAAATGTAGGTAGATAAAAAAAAGGTTGATATATCAAATAGCCCATTGCCTCTGCGACTGTTTCCAGTTTCACTTAAAGCACGCATGCTCGCTATAGTTAAGAAAACCCGCAAACGGTCGGAACCGGTCAGAGAATCTGGTGGTGGGTCGCGCACGGGGTAAATTTCTTTAGCTTTCTGTTCAATTAATTGAAGAACGGCAGGTAAGGCATAGCTCCTTAACCCTTCAATGAATGCATTAAAGGGTATGTCCACCAATTTTTAAAGTATTTTTATTCAGTTTAACCGAAGAACAGGAGGTAAATGACCTGTGTCTTAGCTTTCATTCTTCAGTAAAACCTGCAGGAGAGAAAAACTTACTGCAGATCGCTCCAGCGCTGCTGACAGTCTTCAATGACTCTAGAGACATGCTTGGCCAGTCTGGCACCTTTACCCTCAGTTTCTATAGAAAAGCAATGGTCAACTTGGAGGTGTGTTAAGGGTCCTTTATCATGTTGGAATACTGCCCTGTGGCCCCAACCCATCATACTTGACTGTAGACATGACCCACTTTCCTTTGTACTCCTCACCTGCTTGATATCATCTGAACCAAACAAGTTTAACTCATCAGATCAGTACACAGTTCCAGTAATCCATTTACTTGTCTCCTTGTCTTCATCAAACTGCAGACTTTCTTGTTTGTCATCTTTAGAAGAGGCTTCCTTCTGGGACAACAGACATGCAAACCAATTTGATGCAGTGTGTGGCGCATTGTCCCTCCCACCCCTTTATCCTATGCAGCAATGGAGGCAGCACTCATCAGTGGCGTCACTATGTTAAAACATTTGGGGCCCTGGATCTTTGGCAAAGTTTTAACATCTCACCTGATAGAGGTTCTCCGAATATTCTTTTCCCAGTAGTCCTTTGCGGCTCCGCGATGACGTTATTGTGGGCGCCAGTGCGATGATATCATCACACAACATGTGAAGGACTATTGGGAACTGCCACCCCTGCGCTGCATGACTGCAAAAAATCCCCTCCTCCTGCGGCTCCACTAAACTTGGGGTAAGTAAAAGCTTCCCCACTATATAATGAAATAGCCAGTTTGCTGGTATTTTGTGATGAAATGCATTTCAATACATACTGAAAGCCTGTACACTGACTATTTTACATTGTATCAAAGTGTCATAGCTTCAGTATTGTCTCATGGAAAGATTTAATACAATATTTACAAAAGTAAGTGTACTCAAGTAAAAGTGTACTCAAGTAAAAGTTCTTATTGTTAAAAATGGTGCTAATTTTGCCCCAACCAATCAGATGTTAGCTTTCAAATGTTAAATAAAATCTGATTGGTTGGGGCAAAATTAGCACCATTTTTAACAATAAGAACTTTTATTGAATAACCCTGTATATGTATTTAATCAGAATGATTTGTGATATGAAAACTACTTTTATTGCTCTAGAAATGTTATTTGAAACCCGCAGCAAACGGACGTACATTCCCTTCCGAAATGCTTTAAATGTATACCCTTATTTCTCTTTCTGGTTGTCATTTTGTTAAATTAAGAACACTATTGCTTTCCTATTTCCCATGGTCCTTAGTGAATGTGTGTCTGTACTTTTTTCTGGGGGAAAACCTGCCTGCATGACTCTGGACCAGCCAGGTACATTGGGCAGGTGCTGTTGCTATTATGGGGTATGATACATTGTGTATGACATCTTTACTTGCCCTTTAAATTTCATTCACATATGCCCATAATGCTTTTTCTTTTAAAATAACCAATATGTAGATTTCATTTTAATTTCTTTTTCAGATATGAACTCATTTAATTTTTCTGCATTCAGATTGGTAAATTGATCACATTTCTTCCCGAAAGTGTCAATAAAACCTTAGCACGATGCAATGCGCAAATCCCTAATGTGATAGGTGCAGGGGAGGAGTGTTCTGGAGACCTGCCAGCAGCCAGAACAATGAATTCACCTGCGACCTTCAGTGCCTTGTGCTGAGAGTGATGTAGATATGAAGTGACAATTCGCTCTCCAAGTTAATGCTGATGATCAAAACAACATTTTAAGTTTCTTAAAGGTTTATTCTTTATATATTAATTTAAATGACAGCTCCTTGCAGTTTAGTGTGAGAAGGCACAGAAGGGGTTAACTGATGTTTTCCCTCTTCCATTTATGGTTTTATGAGTGCACAGTAGCAATTGAGAGTGGTGACAGAAGTCATCTTTATATACACACATTAGAGTAATAAATGATTATACCCACTGACATGAGCATGTCATAATATAAACACACACACACAAGGACACCTACTAGTAAGTAGAGTAATTAACATGATGGATAAGAGTTACAAACCTGCATAATATTGCTCATTAAAAGCCTTAAGGTTCGTACACACACTCAATATGGTCCCTACCCGCAACCCCCGACGCCGAAGGCTACACGTAACGAAGGGAAATTTACGGACTTTCCCGAACGTTCGGTGACCACACCCTTGTTCGGAAAAGCGGCCACACACAGTGCCAATAACAGATGGTATCTGGGCTTTATCAGTACTGTGTGTACCTAGCTTTAGGCAGTGTACACATCATCAGTGCCGTGTATCGGTCGGTCGACCAGAAATATCTAATTTAATTTAAATATCTTTTCGGACGAACAAGTGATTGGGACTGACGGTAAATCACGGCCGATCCTGCGGTTCCCTATTGCCGCGACTGACAGTCATTTGTCCCGACTGACCGATCGCAAGTAGCGAATGTTCGGTCGGGACAAAAACTCGGCTGGTGTGTACCCATCCTTAATGGTCAATGTCTCCACCATCTTCTTTAGAATTAGAAAACTATACTACTGCACTGGGATTTTCAGTTAGATTCTTGTTACTACAGAGTTTTCAGTGGATTTCATTAGTTTCATTACAGGATCTCATTCTAGCATATTAATCAATGAGAAATTCTCCCTGGATCATCACATTACCTCATTTAAATGTTTAATTGAAAGCGAAATTTCTGCTCTTCTGTCTGGCCTATCCGATATACAGTAGGAACCAAGCAAACGCGTTAATTAAATGTGCTAGACAGAGAGCTGAGAATTTCCATAATATCATTGGTCTTTAGAGAAACTCTTTCAATTATGTGTTGCTTATCTGCTTACCTGATAGCGAATATTCCCTTACAGATTTCATTCAGTTGTTATGTGTGAAAAATGGTTATACAGCTATTAAGGAAAAAGAGACGCGTCTATCCAGTAAATAATATGCTTATAAACAGCTCTCGGCTCATCAGGATAATGTAAGGATATTATAATTTACTGCAGTTCTGCTCACGTACGGTCGCATATTTTACAGTAGGAGGTACATTGTTCTCTTTATTATACTTGTATTTTAATAAAAAAACTCAGTTATATATAATATATACTGAATCTTGTTTAACCTGTAAACAGAACTATACGGACCTCCATTAGTTTATCTCCTCAGTGACTTCTTATGTCCTAGTAAATTATTATGAGAAGAACAGTGCCCCATATAGAATATGGCCGCACTAGCACATTTCTCACACATACAATTGTGTTTTGCAATCCATTTGCGCATGCTTTTTTCATGTGTTAACATGAGCCTAAGAAGTCAACTTTGCCCAGCACGTTCAGGGTTTCCATGTTGCTCTTCTAGAGATCTGTAAAGACTATGGTTCCCTGTGCTGCCTGCTGTCTGTTCTGTTACTTGTCTTACATAGATTGGGGATCGCTTATTGTCCCATGACTTATGCTGACAGTATTTACCCTTTACATATGGATGAAATCCAAAAGGGGGGAATCCTGCACACACCTAGATAATTTAGATAGACAACATGCTGGGTGCTCAATGGCCGACCAAGGCAAACTAGTCACAGATATAGAGAAAGTATTAAAGCCATGCACACCAGACCTAAGATAGCCATGTGTATTTATTGCTTCACACACAGGTACATCAAGGTGACGTTTCGGTAACAAAGTACCTTTTCAGACAAAATATTTTAAAATAAATATTTGTCTGAAGAAGGTACTTTGTACCGAAACGTCACCTTGATGTACCTGTGTGTGAAGCAATAAAATACAACAGGACTATCTTAGGTCTGGTGTGCATGGCTTTAATACTTTCTCTTTACATATGGATAGCTAGGTACTGTTTTGAGTCTAAAGACTGTGAATAGGGGTTTTGGAATATGTATACATGTATCATATCCAGAGCTTTATACAGGGCCACATCTACAATTAGGCAGAGTGAGACATTTGTCTCAGGCTGTACATCTTCACTGAAGAAGTAAGGCGGCAGACAAGCAGTGGTGAAAAAAAAATTCCCTTTAACCGGCAAACATGCACGAGAAGTGTGAGCGCCGCCCGCATGACTCCAATACACGGTACCTTGAAGTTGCTTCAACTCCACTTCAACATTTTATATGGTTAGGTTAGCTTTAGTTTGTTAGGCTAGGTAAGTCTAGTTATGCTAGTTGGGGCTTGAAGTGGTGGCAGGCTTACAAATCTTTTGTCTAAATTCTTTTATACTACAGAAAGTATGGCATTTCTTATGTATTGTAACAGTTGAACCAACATATATAGCACAGGCTATAAAAGAAGTAATTTTAATCAACTAAAATCTGAAAGGAGCAATATGTTAGTGGTAAAACAAGCTGAGAAAGATGTAATACCTGTTTCTAGTACTTTACATTATTGGTAATTGACTGAGGAACTGTTTAAAATTTAAATACCTTTGTGATAGGAATCTTAAAATTTTATCCACGCCCACCAGCGAAGCCACGGCCATTGGCATAACCACACCAACTTTAACTTGGCGGAGCACAAAGGGCAGCATTCAAAAGTTTGGCTCAGGCAGGAAAAACCCTAGAAGTGCCCCAGGCTTTATATACAATGTTAAAGGTATACCTGTAGCAACCATGTGTTTTATGGGCTGTTTTTAACATGTTCACTCTTTAAAAACTATTTTCCAGAGTCTTATTAAAGGAATCTGAAATAACATAATAGAGTATGCATGATTTATTCAGGTCTGTTTTCTGCATAGTTTATTATACAGTGTATGGTATCAGCTTACATTTATGGCTGTATCATTTAATTTATCTAGCAGCAATATTATAATCCAAAAGGTCAAAAAAGGGGGCAAAAATATAAATAATTAAAAACATAAATTATTATGTACATTAATACATATTCGAGTGCTTAAACCTCACAAGTTTATCTCTATTATTTCTTATCTACTTGTACTACTTTTCACTTAAAAAATAAAAAATAATTAAGGAGAGGCATTTGCAGAAAATGGTGTGTTGGCCATGTTTAGCTAAATCAAAGGGTGTAGCATATAGAACAATCTTCTAGTAGAAGGGTCACTATACTCACTGAAACAACTTTACATTTTCTGAAACTACTATTGAAAACAAGTAAAATATCTTAATGTGCTTGCTTTGTAATTAAATTATTAATGTTTAATGAGTGCCCCTAATTCTCTCCACCCTCCCTTACTCACTGCCTTCTTATTGTGTCTGCGACACTAATAAGTTCTGCACAGCCTCACTATAGTCCCTGCTCTGCTTACACATCTCCCTCCTCCCTTCTTTCTTTTCTCTGCTGATTCTCTTAAATGTTTCAGAAAGTGTGCTGGCAGGCAGGAAAAGAGGTCAAGCATGGGTCACATATTATAATTTCTGCTTCTGGAGTGACCGGTCTTTCCCTGTAAATGCTATGATTAAAATGATGATTTCTCAGGATCTACAGCTCAGATTTAAAATGCAAAAAAAGTTTTGGAGTAGTGGGATCTTGCTGTATCTACTATTTACTGTTTGAAAATTCCATTTTTTAGACTAAAGATACCCTTTAAGGGCTAGGACACACTAGCGCGTTTTTTGTGCGCGTTTGTGCACAGGTTTTTATGCTCGCGATTGTGCTCGTGATTTTCGCTAAAATGGAAATTCACACAATTTTTGATGCAGATGCAAGTGCACGTCCGTGCGCGTTTTAATAACGCATGCGTTCACCATTTTTGGTGCATAAACACATGCGTTTCCAGAACATAAAACAACGAAATCGCATGCGCATACAATCGCATGCAAAAAACGCTTGCGATTCTGTGCACGATTTGGTGCATTGTAGTGTGGCTTAAATGTTCTTGGAAGGCAATATTTGTTTATCCCATGTTGTGGATGGATGAGCACAGGGGATTGCACAGTCGGTACTGATTTTCGGACAAGTCCGATCTTCTGTTCGTTTGATCCAGGCAAATAGGAGACAAGATGGGTCACAGACACCCATAAATACACCATCCAATTTTTCAGACCGATGCACAGTAAAATCCACTATGCCACACTAGCACGTTCCTAATATACCTCCGATCATGATTTGCAGTCCGTTTCTGCATGCGAAACAAAGCGCAGTGCATGTCAATGTGGTTTGCCACACTGAATGTTCTGCTTTGCGCTGCAATACATTTTTTTGCAATCTCAATTTTTTGCGAATGATGATGATCAGATTAAACATCATTGCATCCCTTCTCTGTGTGCTGTGATGATGAGAAGGTTTTAGCACAATGTAGACCTTCTCTAACCATATAGAAGTATAATTAATTCTCAATAGTACTTTTATAGAATTGAATAGTTTTGTCTGTGCTCGTTATCATCTAATAATAGGAGTATATTTAGTATCACCAGTTTATTATTATTATATTAAGTATGACCTTTCCAATAACTTATTTCCATAGTAATTAATAATGCCTTAAGATAAGTGTTCTAATTTGTGTTCCCAATGTTAGAAGTTGAAGAAAATGATGCAAGATATAGATAGCAGGCTGGAGGAATTTGTGGGAATTGGTTGCTGGGAAACTGGAACCTACTGTTAAATATTATAACAATACAGAATGGTCATGCACACCTCTGTTATATCAATGGGTAAATATCAGTATGATTTGCTGGGTGCTGCAAGGCAGTCAGGAAATATATCCAAAATGGAAATGAAAACCTGGGCACTCCAGTCTTAATAAACTGACTCATTTATTTAGTCATTAAAGGGTATCTCCACTGCTAAAATCACTGCTAAAAAACCTGAATTTTCAAAAATAGTACCTTTAGATACAGCAAGATTCCAAAACTTTTTTCAGAGTTTAAATTTGAGCAGTAGATTCTGAGAAATCATCATTTTAATCACAGCATTTACAGGGAAAGACCTGTCACTCCAGAAGCAGAAATTATAATATGTGACCCATGCCTGACCTCTTTTCCTGCCTGCCAGCACACTTTCTGCAACATTTAAGAGAATCAGCAGAGAAAAGACAGCAGGGGGGGGAGGGGGAGACGTGTAAGCAATGCAGTGTCCATGGTGAGGCTGTGCAGAACACAGGCATCCCACCTCTCCCTAAAGTTTAGGGAGTATCCCTGATTTTAATGGCAGCTCCCTGACTCCCTGAAATAATATACAATCTCACTGAAATATGTTGTTTTGAATTAGAGTGAGGGAGCACAATGATGTCAGAGTCTTTTAGCGGTTAACAAGTGACAAAAACACATAATGACATGACTTGTTGTAAGCATGTGTGTCTGACTGTTTTCATGAGTGTGTGTGTGTTGAGATGCATGTGTTTGTGTGCAAAAGTGTCTGAATGTATACATGTGTGGGTCTGTATGCATGAATTATGTGTTAATCTTGGGGTGGGGCATTAGGGAGTGGTTATCCTCCCTGAAATTAGTTTTGGCAGGGTGGGAGGTCTAAGAACACATAAGTGTCGCAGACACTAAAAGAAGGCAGTGAGTAAGGGAGGGATGCACTAAACATTAATAATTTAAAGGGGAACTGTGGTCCAAAAATGAGTTTAAGTAAACTGACAGGAATTGCTCTCCTGAGAAGTTTTGCAATTTATTGTCATTATTTATTTTGCATAGTTTTGAAGATATTTACATATTTGTATGTGATATGGCAGCAGCATCACCAGCTCCCCTGCACTTCCTGCTTCCTGCTCTGAAACCATGTCAGTCAATTTGCCCTGTGTCTCCTCCTCCCCTTTGCAGCTCCCCTGGTCCCTCCCACTCCAGTTGCAGGCCCCCCTTGGCCCATTCTCTTACACCCACCCGTGGGTGCCGTGGCCCTGCCCACTCGTGGGTGCATAAGCCCTGCCCACTCGCGGGTGCTGTGGGCCACTCAGACACCCCCCCTACAGAAAACTCAGTGGAAACCGCCTTTTCAGGCAGAGTGAGAACTCTGCACTGAAAAGTCTGTTTTCACATAGTGGGAAAGAAGGGCTGTAGATTCCCTTACCTACTCTGTCAGGACTTCACACAGCAGAGAGGAGGAGGGACTTCCTGTCTCCCTCACGCACTGAGGAAGTCTGAGGCTGTGCTCACCGGCTGCACTGTGCTGGAGAAGCCTTAGGAATGTCACATGTCAGCCTCCCACCTATTAACTTTCTGGTCAGTCATTTCTTTATATCTTGGGCTGTGGAGCATGTAGAAAGGTGGTTGATGGCTAGGAAACTTGTTTGGAGACCACAGTTCCCCTATAATGACAAAGCAAGCATAGATAATATGTGAGTACCATAATTTTACTTGTCTCAAATTGTAATTTCAGAAAATGTAAAGTTGTTTCAGTGAGTATAGTGACCCTTTAATAAAACCATCAGGAGCAGGGAAAGAAGTTAAAGAACTTACCCGGTCTCTCGCTTCTCCGCCATTATATATATATATGTCCTATGATGTGACATCTCTCTTCACCTGTATACCCACCAAGGAGGCTGTTTATATGGTGAGAAAATGGCTAGGCCAAGACAGCACCCTTACCAGCAAAATTGATCTTAACCCAGAACAGGTGTGTTCCCTACTAGTGTTCCCTACTAGGCCTGAATACCGCCTATTTCAAATACAGGGAAAAGTTTTATAAGCAAAAACATGGATGTACTATGGAATCTCCAGTTTCACCCATTGTGGCCAACCTTAATACCTTTAAGGGCATAGCACCCAGCCACTGGTTCGGATACATGGATGACACCTGGGTAAAATCCACCAGGATTCACAGAACACATTAATGCTGTAGACCAGAACATCAAATTTACAAGACAAAAGGTACAAACAACACACTGGCTTTCTTGGACTGCATGGTAGAAGTCAGGGAAAATGGTAAACTGGAAGAAGAGGTTTACAGAAAACCAACCCACACAGACCAGTATTTGATGTTTGACTCCCACCACCCTTTAGATCACAAGCTGGGTGTCATCAGAACCCTGCAACACAGAGCAGAGAGCATCTCCACTAGCACAGAGGTGAAGGCTAAAGAAATAAAACCTCAGAGGAGCCCTTAAAACTCGTGGATATCCAGACTGGGCCTTTGTCAAAAGAAGGAAAGAAGGAAAGAAAAGAACACAAATAGCAACAGTGAAGGGGAAACAAGACAGGAGGAAGAACATGGTCATCCCATATGTAGCAGGGGTCTCCAAGAAATTAAGGAGAATTTTCAAAAAACACCGTATCCCTGTCTGCTTTAAACCAAACAACACACTGAGGCAGCAATAGGTACATCCGAAAGACCCAATGCCGAAACACAAGAAAAGCGACATCATATAAGCAGTGCAGTGCAGTGAAGAATGCTCTCCTTTGTACGTGGGGGAGTCCAAACAGCAACTGCACCAACGTATGGCCCAGCACAGAGGAGCCAATCCCTCGGGTCAGGACTCAGCCGTGTACCTGCATCTTAAGGATAAAGGACATACATTTGAAGAGTGTAATGTTAACAAATTGGCAAAGGAACATGACTGGTTCAAGAGAGGTGTCAAGGAGGCCATTTATGTGAAAATAGAAGGCCGGGGGACACTGGCAAACTTACCTTATCTGCGCTCCACTCGCGGCTGCTCCTTAGCTGTCAGCCGCACTGCCCGATTGCGAGCCTATGTTTTGTATTGCATGTGCAGATAATAGGCGCTTGGTCGGGACAGCACTCCTGACAGTGAAGTAGCCGAGTGGAGCGCCGGTAAGGTAAGTGTTGTAGTGTCCCCGGGTGTTCTATTATTCACAGGGAGGTGTGACTAATAAGTGTTCTCGCCTCCCTGTGAAAAATATAAACAGATTTTATGTATTTAACAGAGTACATAAAATCTGTTTAGTGTCCCTTTAAACCTATGGTTCAGGGGCTGGTCTTATAGTAAATTTCAATATGATATTGTTTCTAAATAAAAAACAACCTGTGAGGGAAAGCTTGGAAACATCTTAATATTGATAAAAATAGCTGTTATATTTCATTACTGGAATATAGTGTACACACTAAATGTTACTAATAACATTACTATGTTACTAATAACATTACTGTTACTGTGTTACCATGTTACTATGTTACTAATAACATTACTATATTACTAATAACATCACTATGTTACTAATAACATCACTATGTTACTAGTAACATTACTATGTTACTATGTTACTAATAACATTACTGTGTTATTATGTTACTAATAACATTACTATGTTACTAATAACATTACTATGCTAGTATGTTACTAATAACATTACTATGCTACTATGTTACTAATAACATTACTACGTTACAATGTTACTAATAACATTACTATGTTACATTGTTACTAATAACATTACTATGTTACTAATAATATTACTGTTACTGTGTCACTAATAACATTACTATGTTACTATGTTACTAATAATATTACTATGTTATTATGTTACTAATAACTTTACTATGTTACTATGTTACTAATAACATTACTGTTACTATGTTACTAACAACATTACTATGTTACTAATAATAGTACTATGTTACTAATAACTTTACTATGTTACTAGTAATATTACTGTTACTATGCTACTAATAACATTACTATGTTACTAATAACATTACTATGTTACTATGTTACTAATAACATTGCTGTTACTATGTTACCATGTTACTATGTTACTAATAACATTACTATGTTACTAATAACATTACTGTTACTATGTTACTAATAACATTACTATGTTACTATGTTACTAATAACATTACTACTGTATGTTACTATGTTACTAATAACATTACTATGTTACTAATATTATGTCCATAAATCGCAGATGATAGTTTCCAGGTGCTTTTAGTAGTTCTATTTTATCTGCTTTAGAGACACAGTTGAGATGCAGTCAATTTTTATTAAGAAAAATGCTCTTTTTAAATCATTTTGGTGCAAGTCTTACTGAAGAAGGAATAATAATAATTAGAAAAGTCTATAAACCATATTGACAGGGACAGTACAGGGACAGAGACACCTTGGGGAGAGAAACGTAGAATTCAAACAGTAAAAACGTTCACTTCTCCTGACCATGGAATCAGCTTTGTAAATTTCCCAGGGTCCGATTATCTACCAGGGCCTGATTATCTACAAGGGCCAGATTATCTACCAGGGCCTGATTATCTACAAGGGTCAAATTATCTACAAGGGCCAGATTATCTACAAGGGCCAGATTATCTACAAGGGCCAGATTATCTACAAGGGCCAGATTATCTACAAGGGCCAGGCTCCTGCCTAGGGCTCAGGAAATGTTGTGGGGCCCAGTTCCTGATAGGATTTACTTGGATTATTTGGTGATGGGAACTAGAGCTGTGTATGCAGTGGTGACAGAAACTAAAGCTGTACATACAGTGGTGATGGGTAGAGATGGCCGAACTATATAAAGTTCGGTCCGTTTTCAAACTTTCGAACTTCAGAGAAAGTTCGAAAGTTCTAATTCGGACCCATTCGAATTTGGACCCATTCAAGTCAACGGAGGAGTGATAGTTCGAAAGGTCCAAGTGTTTTACAGCTAAACTAACAATGATAACTAGCTCTAAATGGCTGTGGCACCTGGGAAATGGTCTGGGGAACATGTCATGATCACCAAAACTTGTTAAACCACCTGTGGAACACGAGTGGGCAATTGTCAGGTTTTTACCCCAATGCGAGGGTTACCGAATGATACTTTCAAGGGTTACCGAAATAGGCCACTACTTTCGAGGGTTAACGAAAATGAACGATACCTTCGAGGGTTAGTGAACGATACATTTGAGGGTTGGCGAAAACAATCCACACATTCGAGGGTTAACGAAATCGGCTGTTACTTTCAAGGGTTACCGAAAATGAACAATACTTTTGAGGGTTAGTGAACGAATTTACGATAATTATCGAAAATACAGCTGCAAGTCTGAAAAAAACGAACTAGTGCAAATAGCTCGAGTTCGTCCGAACTAATAAAGTTCGGCTCGAACTTGGGTTTGAGAAAGTTCTAGTCCATCCCTAGTGATGGGAACTAGAGCCCTGCATGCAGTGGTGATGGTAACTAGAGCTGTGCGTGCAGAGGTGATGGGAACTAGAGCTGTGTATGCAGTGGTGATGGGAACTAGAGCCCTGCATGAAGTGGTGATGGGAACTAGAGCTGTACATGCAGTGGTGATGGGAACTAGAACTGTGCATGCAGGGAACTAGAGCCGTGCATGCAGTGGTGATGAGAACTAGAGCTGTGCATGCAGTGGTGATGGGAACTAGAGCTGTGTATGGAGTGGGGACAGAAACTAAAGCTGTGCATGCAGTGATGGTGGGAACTAGAGCTGTGCATGCAGTGGCGGTGGGAACTAGAGCTTGCATGCAGTGGCGGTGGGAACTAGAGCTGTGCATGCAGTGGTGGTGGGAACTAGAGCTGTGCATGCAGTGGCGGTGGGAACTAGAGCTATGCATGCAGAGGTGATGGAAACTAAAGCTGTGCATGCAGTGGTGGTGTGAACTAGAGCTGTGCATGCAGTGGTGACAGAAACTAAAGCTGTGCGTGCAGTGGTTGTGAGAACTAGAACTGTACATGCAGTAGTAGTGGGAAGTTGGGAACTAGAGCCCTGCATGCAGTAGTGATGGGAACTAGTGTTGTGGATGCAGTGGTGAAGAGAAATAGAGCTGTGCATGCAGTGGTGGTGGGAACTGGAGCTGTGTATGCAGTGGTGATGGGAACTAGAGCTGTGCATGCAGTGGCGGTGGGAACTAGAGCTTGCATGCAGTGGTGATGGGAACTAGAGCTGTGCATGCAGTAGCGATGGGAACTAGAGTTGTGCATGCAGTGGCGGTGGGAACTAGAGCTGTGCATGCAGTGGTGGTGGGAACTAGAGCTGTGCATGCAGTGGTGGTGGGAACTAGAGCTGTGCATGTAGTGGTAGTGGGAACTAGAGCTGTGCAGGCAGTGGCGGTGGGAACTAGAGCTGTGGTGACAGAAACTAAAGCTGTGCATGCAGTGGTTGTAAGAACTAGAGCTGTACATGCAGTAGTGATGGAAAGTTGGGAACTAGAGCCCTACATGCAGTGGTGATGGGAACTAGAGTTGTGCATGCAGTGGTGATGGGAAGTTGGGAACTAGAGCCCTGCGTGCAGTGGTGATGGGAACTAGAGTTTTGCATGCAGTAGTGATGGGAACTAGAGTTGTGCATGCAGTGGTGATGGGAACTTCCCTGACATGGACACAAGACTTCCTTATATTATATTCAGAATTATTGGTTACTTTTGTATAGTTTGGATTTTCTATAAAAGCCAAAGTGATTCCTGGAAGGAGCTGTTCATTTTATTGTATTTAATTAACCATTCGGGATTTAAACCACATTAATAGATCTCATACTTGTATTTATGTAATCTCCCTGGACTTTTTATAGAGTGTAGATATTATCATGTCCACTGAAAAACCCTCCCTGTCAACAGCCCAGTAAATTTCACATTCACAGCTGTGCCATTGCCAAGTTTCACCGTTTGTTAAATAAATTTATGAGAGATTGTGTAAATTTTCTAACCGCAGGGTTTTTTTTTATTAGCCATTCGTTTTTATTGAGTGGAAGGGAATAAGGTGCTACAAGCTCAGTCTCACTCAAACATATTAAAAATATTTTCCTCAATCATAGTGGAGATTCTTTTCTCCATACATTTGCTGCATTGATTTATCACCATTGTACATGGAAACCATCTGTCACCTTGTAGTAGCCATGGCTTTTGTGCAATTCCCATTTGTAAGAAAGCTGTGATAAGGTATAAAGATAAAGAATGTTGTAATCAAGGCTAATTTCAGTTTTGGCAGTCTGGGTTGGCTGCCTAATACAGATTCATATACAGCACCATGGTCAAATTCACAGTAAAGCCGACCTTTAGTGCAAAATTTAACTTAGGCTTTATTGTATTGGGTGTGCCGGGCTGTTTCCAAAAAGCTTCGGGATCCCCAGAGACCCCCATTTATTAGTGTATAACCCATATTGTGTAGCCTGGGGTTTTTTTCATCGCCCCCTAGTGTGATAACAAAAGAATGGACAGGAGAACGTACATTACATATACATATATTCTAAATATATTGTGCTGCTTTGAGAAACAGAACCTTGGAGCTGTTAAAACATTGAGATTAAGTTAATGCCGAAGGGTGGGGCCATCTTATTTCACTTTATCAGTTTGACAAATTCACGTTATATATTTAGATTTTTCTGGTATTTGTATAAAACTTCCAAAACTAGCCCCACATTCAGATCACCATAGATATACTGTACTAGCCACCCAGGGAGCAGTGGGGGTCTCCCACTAATATAAGGCACCTCTTCAGCAGCCACTATACATGGCCCAGTTCTTTCTAGTTGCATCCCTTATGAGTGTGCTGATTTATTCTCTCAACCAGTGGTGTAATTTGAAATAACCGGGGACCCCAGCAAAACAATTTCTGGGCCCCTTCCTGGTTCATTTACGTCAGTTGAATGTGTATGTATTTGTGGTAGGAAAAGTTAGACGCTGGGCCGCTCATACAGCCACTAATCCTGGTAATAGTTCTGCCTTTGCCTGTAACTGTGCTTAGATCCATTCTTGCCTTAAGTTTATATGTACTTATGGAATACAATTTTCTGTGCCTCCAAACTAGAAGTGCATATCTTTAGTTAGGAATGACATAAGAAGGGAATATACTGTATTGTTTTAATTGGCAGTTTCAGAGACATGGAGTCTACTGCTCCCTGATACACATGGCATTTTGGCTAAAATTTCCTTGGAGGAAATTTCTCTAGCCAAAAGTTGAAACCAAAAACACCACAAAATCACTTCCTCATGGCACTCATGGTCGATCGGCCTGAAAATATCTCCTGATGTGGGGCGGCTGGCCACGACCGTCCTCAATCGTCTGTTCGTCCGGATCGGACATGTCGAAAAATCCTGATCGATCATGTGGTTCCCTGTGGGAGCGCACGGTCGATCGTGTGCAAATTCTGCCACCGACAAATTAGCCACGACCGACGGACATTTGTCCTGGCCGAGCGCTTGCTCGTAGCGAGCACTCAGTCAGGACAAATAATCCCTCCGTGTGTACCCAGCCTTAGGGAATGTTGCAAAATGGCTACACATTCCCCCGAGATGTACAAAGCAACAACAATAGATGTGCCATTTTTATTTTATTCCAGTAAGTCCATTGTTTCTTACAATAGGTTGTTTACGGCTTTCCTTTCTTAACATCCTTTTAGGTGCTATTTATTTTCTATTTCTGTGTGATTTAAACCATAGTAATGTAGACTTTATGCAGGTTCTTCATTCTCTGTATCAAGCTGAATAATATGTGAAAAGGCCTCTGTTCCTTGCATGCATTAGTCCACCTTATTGGGTTTCGCCGTCTTTTGCTCAAGGTCACAGACATGACTGGAAGTGCTGCGCCAGGTGCTATATTTTTCGTTTTTTACATTGTTATAGCTGTAGGCATCAGAAGAGCCATACATATAAAACCATCGTTTAATGGCTAGCCTATATAAGTTATTTATACTAAAAAGGGGAATGCTGGATGTCCATCAGGCAGTAAAGCCACTGATGTGGTGAAAAACAAACAATATTTGATTGGGTCGTTAATGTGTATAGTGTATCTTCTGTCCAAACAGATCAGCACTAAAAGCTCAATTAACCTTCATTTCCAGAAAAATAACCAGGCAGCTATTATGCTCCACTTTAAAAGTCCCATGTGTTCCCTTGGTTTGTTCTCAAATTGTCTTTAGTAAAAATACAAATCATTAGGGCCACAAGATCATCTAACCCATTTTCCATTAAACAACTACAGTTGGCCATGTACTGTGGATAGGAAGGTAAGAACAGATAGAGATGGCCCCTTTAATAAGTAAAAATATATATATACATATCTAGGACCCCACCTGCTGTGATCAACACAACCTCAACCTTGTACCACATATAATAAGTGCCTATCGCTAAAATAAAATCTTAAAGGGCATGTTCTACCCTCAAATTAAAAATATTTAAATCACTCCCCAGACCCTAAGGCTGGGTACACACCAGCAGATATTTTCGGCCGATAGACCGATTGACGGCAGTTTCGGACAGTCAAAAATATCTGCTGGTGTGGGGCAGCCGGCCGCAGCCAACCTCAATCGTTCATTTGTCCAGGTCGGATGAACAAATGATCGGACGTGTCAGTAAATTCTGATCGATTGTGCGGTTCCCTATGGGGCCACACAAAAGATCCTTTGCAAGTTCGCCCGCAGCCGAATTTGCCGCAACCGATAGACATTTTTCCAGGCCGAACGCTCGCTTGTAGTGAGCGCTCGGTCGGGACAAATAGTCCCCCAGTGTGTACCCAGCCTAAAACTGCAGTAGTTGGAAATCTGAAAGATGTAAGTCTAACCTGAAATTCTGCCTGATCTGTTACCTCTTTCTGCTTCCTGGTTCTTCTAGTTAGCATCTGTCAGTAGTGTTCCCTCTAAGCTGTGCGCTCGTGCACACGCACTAAACTCTGCAGGCCTGCACACACAGGTTAAAGTGGTGCCCAAAAAAAAATTTGTCTGGAATATAATTGCTGTGGTAGGGAGAACACAAAATGTTATTTTATATGCGCACAGAAAATATATTTCTGCGCACACAGCCGATTTATAATTAGAGGGACCATTGTCTGTCAGTCATCGATGTAACATATGACATGACAGCCAATGACTGAATGTTATTCCCCTAGCTTCACTTGTAAAAAAAACAATAAATTTAAGAGGAGGCGTAAACTTTTGCGAGGCAGAGGGAAGGAGTAGAACATTATCTAGCTGAAACAGATTAGCCCTACATCCATTATATATATATAGATATTTGTATTTTTTATTTGAGGAGAAATGATCACTAAAACGAAATTCTTAGTACCATATATAAAATGAATGAGTGGAACTGCTGTAGAAACAGCAGTCCTGACGGAGAACTAAAGTCTAGTAATATTTAAATATGCTTCCCTGTGTTATAAGAATCCAATCTGCCATATTTGTAACTTAAAAATGACTGATACATAACTTTTCTTCTATTTCCCCTGTTCCACTGCAACTGGTGATGGCAGCCCCATAGTAGTTATGGGAAATCTTAACTACGCTGTAGGTACATTTTTACTAATAAAAAATGCAGACGATACAGAAATCTACTTGTCAACACCTACGCTAACTCCTGACATCCAATCACATGTCTCCGACTGCCTCCTTGCCATGTCCTCCTGAATGTCTCAACACTACCTCAAATTAAGTCTTTCTAAAACTGAACTGATCATTTTCCCACCTAAACCTGGTCCTGTCCCATCTTTCTCCATCTCTGTTGACAATACCTCCATTTCGCCTATCCAATCGGCACGCTGCCTAGGGGTAACTATTGACTCCTCTCTCTCCTTTTCTAACCGCATTAACTATGTTGCGAAAACCTGCCGCTTCTTCCTTTGCAATATAGCCAAAATTTGCAGGTTCCTTTCTCTCCCGACCACTGCTATGCTTATGCATGCTCTCATCCTATCGTGCTTGGACTATTGCAACCTACTGCTCCCCACCTCTCTCCCCTTCAGTCTATAATTAACTCCGCTACACGTATTGTTTTGCTCTCTAATAAACCGGATCCCAAATCTCCTCTGTACAGGACAACAACCTGGATTCCCGTTAAACAGCGCATTGTATACAAAATCCTTCTCCTAACATTTAAATCCCTTCGCTCTGCTGCTCCTCCTTATATTTCCTCTCTAGTCTCCCCATATGTTCCTGCCCGTACCCTCTGCTCATCGCAGAACCAGCTCCTGTACAGAACCCCCACTCAGACTGCTTTCTCTCGCCTTAAACCTTTTTCTCTTGTGGCTCCCATCCTCTGGAATTCTATTCTCCTCTCTCTACGTCAAGAAACCTCAATTAGCAGGTTTGAATCTATCCTTACATCCTACCTATCTGGTAACCAGCACAGTATATCATTGTTTTATTTGCACTGCATACATCTCACTGCAGCACTTATACCCATTCCATTGTATCTGTATGTTACCCGCCTAACTAGATTGTAAGCTCTATGGGGCAGGGACCTCCTTTCCTCGTGTGGCAAAGCCCTAGTCTATTTATATAATTTATATATTTATGTACTGAACTATCTATGTATTTGTTCCCCTTGTATGACATTATTGTATTTTGTTACTGTACAGCGCTGCGTCCCCAAGTGGCACTTTATAAATAAACTATACATACATACATACAAAATGTTAAAGAGATATTGTTGCACAAAAAAATGAACCGCATTGCATTACAATAAAGCACACATATGCTAGTGATGATAAGAGTCCGTTGTTGGTAAAATCAGCACTAAGAACATCTATTTAATTGGTAATACACTGAAATCTCTGAAAATGGCTAATTTCTACCGTATATACTCGAGTATAAGCCGAGGTTTTTAGGTTTTAAAATAAACCTAAAAACCTTACCTCGGCTTATACTCGAGTCAAGGTCTTCCCTACCGCAATCGAGGTTGCTGAGGCTCCAAGTCCTGTGGGTTTGCCGTCTGACGTCAGTACTCGGCGCCGGGCAGTGAGGACCAACTTACTGGGAGGAATCTCCAGGGAGGGAGGGAGGGGGCTCTACACTGAAGGATTAAGTTGCCTTTTAACTTCAGAATTCCCATACAGTTGTTTGGAAACTACAATTCCGAGCCACTAAAGCATGCTGGGAGTTGTAGTTTCCAAAACATCTGTATGGAAATTCTGCTGTCCATTTAAAGGGCAACTTAACTTCAAGCAATAAAGAATCAGAAGGAAAAGGTATCATAGCAGAAGATTGCCTTCTGACCTGTATTGTTTTGAGGCTTAAGTTGCCCTTTAAATAGACAGCAGAATTCCCATACAGATATTTGGAAACTACAACTCCTAGATGCTGGGAGTTGTAGTTTTCAAACATCTGTATGGGAATTCTGCAGTAGTGGTCATATTTCTACCCTCGACTTATACTCGGTTAATCAATTTATTCTAAATTTCAGGTAAAAACAGGTACCTCGCGCTTATCGGTCGGCTTATACTAGGCCTGCGTTACGGAGTTCAGATTTCACCGAATTACTTGAACACACTCACAATGAGTCTCTGGACATTTATGTCAGGCCAGAGACCTTTCTAGCCATTTTAGTGGTAAATTCCCCACCGAGATTAATCAGACCGACTCAGAAGCTCTTTAGATACCCCAACTTAGGGCTCCCAGATCAGAGGACGCCAATTAAAAATATATGCAGCAAGACTGAGTTAGCGGTAATGCAATCTGAATGTGGAAATTCAGGCACGTTAGCATGTCAATGTTAGGCACCTCCCTAAATTATTGGCTCTGCAGTTCTCTAACTAGCAGAATTATAGCTGTTGGTATTGGTAAAAGTATGAATACCGGTAAGTATTTCCTGTAATAGTTAAAAGCATAATCAACTCTTAAAGTTTCCTTTGGCTTAGTGGAGAATAGCACAATCTGTTATGTAACATGGTAACCTGAGTTATTTCCAATATGTGTCCATTGCTCATTGCTGTCCCAAAATTATATACGCTGGCATTAAATGTCATGAAAAAGTGTCTGCTATTGCTTTATTGCGCCTGCATTCGAAAGATTTTCATTGTTCCATTTGCTCCATTTGCGCAGTAGAGGCAGTTCCTTGCAACGCCCCTATTCTAATGGAATGTGTGCCAAACTCCTTTGGATTAAGCCAATTCGACACAAGGAGACCTTTAAAAATTAGATTCAAATTGGTAGCGGGTGAGGGGAGCCCCCCGAGGTGGGACAAAAAGAATGGCGAAGGAGCCCGCATTGCTGGTGAAATCTTTTATCGCAGAAACTGGGGCAGAAACTCCCTTTATTGGAAGGATCGAAAACCAAGCCCCGGAGCCAAAAACGTCCGTCTTTGATCTGTTTATGTGGGACCCTGATCCTACCATTCATTACACATACGTCCTCCAAGAGTAAACTCCTGTCCTTTAGCACCAGGGGGAACAGCTCACCCACCCGCATGGCTCCGAAAAATGCTAAGGAAAAACAGCCTTGAAAAAGAGATGCCTCGTACATGGATTTCAAGCAGAAGGAAGGACCTCTATGAGCCTAATCAGAACCGAAACGAAATAGGGCGCCTGGCCTCTTTGGGTATATTATTCCTTTTTCCAACCCCTAAGCTTGACTGTATCAGGAAATCCTTTGTTATGTCCTGCCAACCCAATAGTCGAAGAAAAGAAAAAGGAAATACCCTGCAATCTCCTCTGTGCCACTAGCCCGAACAACGAGGAATTTCTAAGGTTCACTAGATATTCTAAAAGAACTCACTTCCTAATGCTGGGTAACTCTTGGACATCTCTTTCACCAGCCATAGCTACCCACTCCTTCCAGCCATTACCATGATTCTGCCACGTTGAGGGTACCACTGATGCCTGTACCATGGCCATCAGTTGTTGTCCGCTATCTCCCACAGAAAGGAAATTGGCCAATGTGTCCCCTCCAAACTCTGCCTCTGGAGCCAACCGCGGAAGTCTTCCCACTGAAAAACGGAGAGAGAGAGAGCCAGCAATCTTGTTATCAATGCCGGGGAACATGCTTGGCCCTAAACCAGATGTTTAAGCTGTAAGACAAGAGAGAACTAGATGTCGCATAAGAGCGAGAACTGGTGGAGAAGATGAAGATTGTTATTAATTACATGGACCACGCTTTCATTGTTTGTCCAAAAACAAATGGCTTTGTTAGACATCCTGTCACCCCACAATTCCACTGCCACTATGATGGGAAAAAATTCCAGCAAAGTAATGTTCCTAACAACGATCCGAAGCCAACCAGCTGATGGGCCAATGCCCAGCACTCCAAGACCTCCAAAGATGGCTCCAAAAGCCCAGCGAGCCAGCTGCATCAGTGTGTAAATGCAAATCCTCGCTAGACTGTTCCGCCTTCTGGATCAGCGACTTCTCGTTGTAGGACCCTAAAAAAGACTCCCATACTTTTAGGTCTTCTTTAAGCTGCCTGGTTAACCTAATGTGATGATGAGGAGCTTTTGCCCCGCATGTGGCCAAGATAACTGCCTGCAAAAGACCCCTTCCATAGGTAATATTCTACAAGCAAAATTCAGTAAACTAATAGGGATTGTAACTGCCTGAGAGTAATCTTATTGGCCATTAGGCAAAACCTAATTCCCTTCAGTAAATCTGACAGCTTGTCTGAGGGAGTCTGCATTCCATTTTGATAGAATCTATCTCAATACCAGAAATGAAAGAGTGGTCATAGGGCCTACCGTTTTTTCGGCGACAGAGGGACTCCAAACCTAGCCATCAAATACCTGAATTATTGTAGTAAAAAGGAGCATTGTTCTGACTCCTTGGGACCCACAAAAAGAAAATCATCCAGGTAGTGAAGGACAAATTTGGAGCCCGTCTCGAATTGAACTGCCCATTCAAGGAATGTACTGAAAGTTTCGAAAAAGGCGCATGAGATCGCACACCCCATGGGGAGACACATGTCATAATAGTAAAGCCCATCCAGGCTGCAACCCAAAAGATGGAAACAGTCCCTATGCACCGGTGGTAACAGGCGAAAAGTGGCCTCGATGTCCAACTTCGCCATCAATGCTCCGACTCCTGCTTTTTGTACTAGCGATGCCGCTCTGTCAAACGATACATAGGATACCGAAGCCGCCTCAGGGCTTATGCCATCATTAACTGACCCCCTTTTGGGTAAGACGGTGATGTATCAATCTGAATTATCCGGTTCCTTCTTTGGTACAAGGCCCAAAGGGGAGGAAACCGAATATTGGGGAATGGCAGGTCGAAGAAAGGGGCCCGCCATCCGACCCAATTGGATCTCAGCCTGAAATTTCTGCCTCGCCATTTGAGGTGCCTCCCTAACGGACTTCAAATTTTTTGAAAAAACTGAGGAAGGGCAAAATTGAAAAGGAATAAAGAAAACCATGTACAAAACCATTTTTTATTATCTCGGCGGCCTCCCTTCTTGGGTATTTATCTAGCCAAGGCCCCATCTCGCCCACGCTCACTAAGGTCCTCGGGCCTCGTTGTACTGGGCTTTTTGGCAGTTGCCTTCCCTTTTCTGAAGCACTTTGCTGCAGAGTGCCCCCCCCCACAAAAAGAAAATTCGTGGCAAAATGGCTGCCCCAAATTTGCATTGGCCCTCATATGAAAAGCCAGCCAGCATGGGCCTGCTTTCTGGCTATGAAGGGGGTACCGAAACCTAACGACAAGGGGTACTTCCGGTGTTAGGTGTCATCCCCGAGGCCCTATGTGACATCATGATCCTAATCCATGAGTCGGAAGCCTTAGTGTTCCATCCTACCTCAGGGTGCACTGCCAGCCTACGTCAAAACTCCTCGTCGTAATGCCACCAAGCCGCTCCCCATAAACTTATATGCCCCGAAGATAAGGTCAAGGTAAACAAATAAGTCGGAACATTTTTGTGGGAATTTTTTACCAATGACCCCTGCCAGTACACAGAAGGCCTGCACCCAATTACCAAAGGTTTTGGCCACTTTTGTTTTTTTCTCCTTACCTGCCTCTGGTGCTGGCTGATGTACTGATTGTGGAGGACGATGATCGCCTGCTTCTTTGGAGCCATGCCGTCCTTTGTGCCTTTGTTGTGGGACTTTGACTGGCTTCTAGACCTCCTGTGACCCCTCTCTGCCTACGCCTTTTTTGTGAATGGTGAGCATGGCTAGATTCTGACTCTGACGATGAGTATCTGCGACCCCTCGTACTCCTTCCCCTGTCTCCGCTGCCTCTCTTGCTAGCTCTCCCCACACGGTGCTCCCTATCATCACTCCTGGCCCCCAAACTTCCCCGACTGGGCGATGCTGTCTCTAACGCGGATATAGCCCCCGCCCCTTCTTCTCCCAATTACTCTCCTCGCTCTGAGCGTCCCTGGGTCTAGCGGCCGCTGACCTGCTACCTCCGTGGACGTTTTCTCTCCCACCCTGTGAGCTCGATCTGGTAGCTGCCTCGCTTCCCCCACTGTGGTAGGGGCCTCCCTGGCTTGACCACTGGCCCAATTCTCCAACCACCTTGCTCCCTTGGACCTGCCTGTGCCTGCTGCGACAATTGGTTGTCTACCTGCACTAGGGTGGGTTCCTGTTCTTGTGAGTGAGGTTCCCTCCCCCTGACCCCCATCTGGGTTGGATGAGGATGAGGCCTCTTCCTCCTGTGGCCTAGACCTAAAAATGGCACTAATGGCCCCAACAAGCCCCTTCCTCTGGGTTCCTGCCTTTTTCCTGCCCCTTTAGCTGGGGCCTTGCCCTCTTTTTTCTTCTTGGCAGGATGGGGAGGACTAGGACTCAGCCGGTCTGGTGGGCGGAATGTGCGCACTGGCCTAACCCTAAGGCCCAGCCGGGCGCCCTGCAGGAGGGATACCTTCCCTTGAGTTGTGGGATGCTGTTCCCCCTTAGCAATAGGGCTTGAAGCCACCCCGCCCCCTCCCTGCTGCCATCTACCCTCACCTGCTGCATTATTTCTTCCTCCAATATTCGATTAATTTTTTAGTGTGCCTTTTACTCCTGCTCCGATGAGCTGTTCCCAGGTCACCGGCTGCTCTGTAATGGCGCCTGTGACCGCGTGCGCCAATCTTAAATACTAGACGCGGCGCGGCGTGATGATGTCACGCCGGCGCCGCGTCTCGCGAGACTTAGCTCGCGCGCAGATTGGAGAAGGAGGGGGCAGACCTGGAGGAGACTGCACTAACTAGAGCTCCCGCCACGGTCAGACGCCCCATCCACTAACCTGTGGCGGGGCTCCCACTTTGTTGTTACAGAGTTGAGCTGCTGCTGACTATAGGCCTTAGTGATCTTGGGAGTCCACATATACATGGATGTGCCTCACCAGGGGAGAGGCGATTTATACATTGCTCAATCAATGGCTTATACTTTTGAAGGTGTGTGTAGTAAGCAACTTCACCAACGTATGACCCAGCACAGAAGAGCCAATTCCTCGGGTCATGCCCTTTAATTACAGGTGAAAACATTTTACAGTGATGTTAATTTGCATCAACCAATCGATTACTTCTTTTTACAGTAAGAAAACATTTATTGGTTGTTGCAGATTAACAGCACAGGCTAAGTTTTAGCCTCAAGAGTAGAGATAAATTAATGTTAAAGGGGGAGTTGAAATGTTGAGTTGGGTCCCTTAACATTTACTGGCATTTCCCAACACACCAGTCTGACACTGCATGTATTGTTGTTATAGATCTAAACTTATCACGGAAATCAAGACAATACTCTGTGAGCCATCAGCAATGAATTCTAATCCCATTTACTGTAAGTTTCTGGCCCAAACTTCACCATTAAAATATGGAAACCTGTAGTTTGAGGTCATCTCATAGCAAGACAGATGATTGCAAACATCTCCCTGTGAGCCTATGAAGAATTGACAGATTTGGAGCATTACTGTATGCCTGCTATGCTTCTGGATGCCTCATGGAAAATTACCAATTTAGAAACCTGTACTGAGCCTGGGCATGCTCAGAAGAGGCAGACAGGGGATTAGCATTCAGTCATTGGTGTGATGTCAACTGTCAAATCCATAACTGACAGTTATAACTGGAAGGAACCAGGAAGCAGAAACAGGGGAAACAGGACATTGTGCAGGATTCCAGGTTAGACTTGTATATTTCAGATTTAAAACTATTACCAATTAGGGTTTTGGGGGGTGATTTACCTGTATGTAAGTTGTCATTTTGGGGCTGGACTTGCCCTTTAAAACAAAAAACTGGTCAACTGTCAGTTACCTGCCCCAAAACCCAACATATTTATTTCACACTTTATTACCTGCATTACTAACCAGATATTAAAGGATAATTATTGTCTCCATTCTGGCAGAGTAGGCTGGCCTTCCCTCATGCAGTCAATCAAGGCAGTGACAACTGATATCACAGCCAATGATTGACTGTGTTTCACCTGCTGTCTTTCTGCACATGCTTAAGTTCTAAAAGCTCATTGAGCTCATCTGTGTTCTTTTGTGAATTGTGTACCGTATATACATGAAGAATTCTACTCTAACACAAAAAGTTAATCACATGAGGCCATCAAACAAAGATACAGTAGGACATTGTCTGTAGGGGTTTGGCAGCTTCAAAGATAATGCTGTGTATTACAATAAATCATATAGATTATAACTGTAGATATACATTTATAATAAGGTGTTGCCTATATATAGTGTATAAGACACATTGGTCCTGTGAGTGCTCTATTATATATTATCTGTCTGCACACACTTTAACTAGTAATTTGTCATTCTCTCATTTCTCCAACTATCTCTTTAGTTTTTCTTTCTACCCTTTCACTTTAGTTTTTGTTCTGCATCTCTGTCTCCCACTTTCCCTACAATCATGTACAATTCTTATGCTGCCCACGCTTTCAGTCCTTCTCCTGCCCCTATCTATGTTCATTTTGTGAAACAAAGGTAGTGTGCTATGGTTTAGATACTGGTATGACCATGGATGCTTTGTTTGGACCCCACTTGAGCTGGAATAGGGCCCTCAGAAAATCCAAAACCTCTTTGTACAGTAACTAATGTAGTTTTGGCTACAAATAAAGTCTAAAGTGAGTCTCTGCTGCTTTGCTCCAGCCAGAGTTGGTAACTCTGTTTGGACCTGTAAAAATGGCAAATATAGTCATACTCCTCATTTGAGAAAAGTAATAATTCAGCAATCACATTTAATTTACATTTACAAAAACTTCTAAAGCTGACATTATAAGGTCCTGTCTAGAACCTACCTAAGGAATCATATATACATTTTCTGCAGAAATGGGAAATTCTTTGGCAGAGCTCCTGTTTTTAATCCCAATTGTATTAGTACTGCTGAAAAAATGGCATTATCCAGTATCAGATATGCAGAAACCTTATTAGTACTAGAGAGTTCTGAATTTGATGTCAGACTGAAAGTATAGACATGAAATATATTAAAGGGTCACTGACTGAAACAACTTAACATTTTCTGAAACTACAATTTTAGATAAATAAAATGATGGTACTCACATATTTATCTGTGCTTGCTTTGTCATTAAATTATTAATGTTTAGTGAGCAGTCCTAATTCCCCCCCACCCTCCGTTATGCACTGCCTTCTTTTAGTGTCTGCGACGCTTATATGTTCTGCACAGCCTCACCATGTACACTGCTCTGCTTACACATCTACCCCTTCCTCCCCCCTGCTGTCTTTTCCCTGCTGGTTCGCTTAAAGGGCATGTCCACAAACTTTCTGTATATTATAGTCCATGTTCCCCCAGTCCCAACTGCTATAATTATATTCTCAGAAAGTCCCCCGACATTACTTACTATACTCTCTCCTCGCCGCAGTGCCTCGGCCCTCTGCTTGCACGGAACTGCAAGCAGGGGGCGGGACCGGCAGCTGCGTCTGTGATTGGCTGAGAGGCAGCCAATCACAGACGCGGCTGCCGGCTGCTCAGAATGGAGGTAAGAAGGAGAGAGTAGGTAAGGTAAGTAATGATTGGGGGACTTTCTGAGAATATAATTATAGCGGTTGGAGCTGGGGGAACAGGACTAAATATACAGAAAGGGATTACGCTAGGGGGAGGGAGACCAAAGCGGGTTGGAGAGGGAGGGGAAGATGGGCTGCAGGGCGCATTTCAAACTTCCCCCGGAGGAGAGACATAGGGCAGAGTCCTATTGGACTCTGTATCCTCCTGGTGGCCACTTTTTTTACTTTCGGGGGACTAAGGAGAACATTGGAGTTGGGATGTAAGGTAAGGATTTTACTATACTACAGAGTGGGGCCAGTATGGGGGGATTATAGTTTTGGGGGTGGCCATGCCCTTTAAATGTTGCAGAAAGGTGCTGGCAAGGCAGGAAGAAGTCAAGCATGGGTACATATTATAATTTCTGCTTCTGGAGTGACAGGTCTTCCCTGTAAATGCTGTGATTAAAATGATGATTTCTCAGAATCTACTGCTCACATTTAAATTTATTTTAAAAAGTTTTGGAGTTTTGGAATCTTGCTGTATCTATAGGTACTATTTTTGAAAATTCGATTTTTTAGAGTAAAGATACCCTTTAAAAATGATCTCCTGCTTTAACACAATGATGGGCCATTACAAATCACACAATAAGAGTATTTCAGGCTGTGCAACCCCCAGCTAAACATTATTATCCATCCCCCATACAGTAATATGTAATATACAACAATAAAATTGGAATAAAAATATTTTCATTGCAGCTGTTTAAATGTAAATAAAGAATTAAAACTAACAAAAGGTGCCGGTAATCTTACCAATAAAAAAATCAATTATTATTATTTTCTAGGAAACTGTAAATCATGGCTTCTTAATTACATTAATTACATACTTCCAATGAATTCTAAATAAGCAAAGTATGTGTCCATTTATTGTTCAATCACTGCTATGAAATAAGATTGGGTGTCTTTATAAATATTAAAAACCACAACTAGTCAGTAGTCACGTTAGTAACCCCTTCAGAAAGTCATTGACACCAGAGCTGAAAGTTGGGATGAAATAGCTGTTATGTTTCCATTAAGCCAACGCATTTCAAAATGGATTTCAAATTAGTCCAAAAGTTTCTCTTCTTTCTTGTCAAATATATATGTATATATATTAGGTGCACTTTGTACTAAATTGAACATAAAGTGGCCTCTACAGATATTAAGAGGATATTTCTGATTGATTATTCCTTCCCCCGTTATAATTTTGTTGAAGAATGCCAGCACTTACAGTTTTCATCTGTCAGTTTAGTGTCCTGGACTTTGCTGTATTAAAATTTTCCTTGTGCTGGCACTCTATATTGGGAGGTAGGAATTACCAATTTTACCTCCTTGCCCAGTTACTTTTCATTTGAACATTTTTTTTAAACTTTATGTACAATATAGTTCTCTGTTAATTATATAGTCAATAATGCACCCCCAACTCTAAATTATAAGGATATTAGAAATCACCGAGACCATATAAAAGCACGAGGCCGCAGGCCGAGTACCTTTTATACAGAGCACGAAACTCCAAGGTGACTTCTAATATCCCTTTAATTTACAGTTTGGGGTGAATTATTTATTATAACCTACCCCTTTGTGGCTTTGGTTTCCTTCTCCTCCTGGAACTGTAGGGCTATAATCTTACAGTTCCTCCCATAGAAATCCACTACAGGGGTAGGTTATTACTATTAACCCTATAGATCAGTCACAACAGAACAAGCAAAAAGGCTACACAATATGATGAGATAATATCTGCTTGTACTGGTCATTTATTTAACAGATGGCTCCCTATCCCCTGGGTACTTATGAAATTTTGACTCACAGGATATACTTGTCTCTTTTGCTTTCTTCCCAGATACCTTCAGAAGTTACCAAGTCTTTATTTAGAAATGCCTCAACAGGATCAATAGAATGTTTATTGTCATACCGAGAAAACAGGTTTACTAGTAAAATTTTTATGGACTAGAAAGAAGATTGTGCTTAAGAATTTTCTATCTTCTTAACAAGATCAAATCCAAAAATTATTTTCACAAACAAAGTTATTTAATAAGAATTTACAATCTATACAAAAGAAAAAAATACAGACTTTTCTCAAAGGACAAGTATCATACTACCCACTCCTTATATGTACCCTGGGTGTGGTCCTTAAACCTAGGTCCTCTCCCTACATTAGGTTGTTCAAAAATTCTTACAGAAAATAGAGCTCTTCACTCTGCTCTGACTCCACCCCCCTCCCTTAGTCCAAGACTTGACCAATGGGAAGATGTGGACAGTTAAGCTAGTTACAGATGTGATATCATACACACCCGACTGCAAAACAAGAGTGTTCACTTTGGAATTGAGATAAAGTCTTCCAATCTACACATACGCTGTACAGTAATATAAAATATTAATATATATATAAATGTACCAATAAGCAAAACGTTTAGTAAATATCAAACCTGCAATATTTAAGCATCTATATTAACTTCGTGTTTTTTGGATAAAGATATTTTCTTCTTTCTGTTCTTGTTAGTATGTTCCAGCCTTCAGATACAAAACAATAATAACAGCTTTAAAAAAATTATGCCTTTATTTTAAAGGCAATATAACTCCTTTACCCTATAATGAACATATCCTAAAATTGCCCCAGTGAGGTAATGCCCTGGATGTAAATGGAGTTTTTGAAAGGGGTTATTTATAAGGGTTTAAATTAGGTGTCTATTCTACAATAACAATGACACTTAAAGCATTCAATTCTAATGGGCTGAAAATAATTGAATGAGTGAGTTTCATGGTATGATGGGTGGACTGGCAGATAAAATTCCTTAAAAATATTTTTCCCCATATTTTTGAATGAAACAATCAAAAGGCGAGTACATTTTAATAGTGAACTAACATACATTTCCAATAAATTAAATGGTGTTGCTGGGAAATGTACCTTACTTAATGTACCTTACTAAATGTATTTTACTAAATGTATCTTACTAAATGTACCTTACAAAATATACCTTACTAAATGTACCTTACTAAATATACCTTACTTAATGTACCTTACTGATTGTACCTTACTAAATGTACCTTACTAAATGTACCTTACTATATGTACCTTACTAAATGTACCTTACTAAATGTACCTAAATGTACCTTACTAAATATACCTTACTAAATGTACCTTACTAAATGTATCTTACTAAATGTACTTTACTAAATGTATCTTACTAAATATAGCTTACTAAATGAACCTTACTAAATATACCGTACTAAATGCACCTTACTAAATGTATCTTACTAAATGTACCTTACTAAATGTACCTTACTAAATGTATTTTACGAAATGTACCTTACAAAATGTACCTTACTAAATGTATCTTACGAAATGTACCTTACTAAATGCACCTAAATGTACCTTACTAAATATAACTTAGACTTATAACTAATTGTTTATTTAACCCCTGCTAATTCTTTTATTACTGCCTGTGATCATTGAATGTGTATTTACTGTTTTATTTACGACAGCCATTGCCAATCAGGCATGGCTGTCGTCACGCATGTAATGTCAGAAAGTCTTTGTTCTAGTATGTATAAAATAGAGTGCTTTACAAGATTCAGTATTGTATCATGCCTGAGGAAGAAGCCTAGTGCTTCGAAAGCTTGCATTTTCAATCATTTTAGTTAGCCAATATAAGGTATTACTTTATATCCAAGAGTCTTCACTTTCATCTATGGCTAAACATGGTACAATTCCTCTACATAAATAAAACTTACTAATTGTACCCACTAAATGTACCTTACTAAATGTACCTTACTAAATGTACCTTACTAAATGTTATCTTACTAAATGTACCTTATTAAATGTACCTTACTAATGTACCTTGCTAAATGTATCTTACTAAATGTACCTAAATGTACCTACTAAATATACCTTACTAATTGTACAATACTAAATGTACCTTACTAATGTACCTTACTAAATGTACCTTGCTAAATGTACTTGCTAAATGTACCTTGCTAAATGTACCTTGCTAATGTACCTAAATGTACCTTAATAATATAACTTACTAATTGTACCTAACTAAATGTACCTAAATGTACTCACTAAATGTACCTTACAAATGTACTTACTAAATGTATCTACTAAATGTACCTTACTAAATGTACCTTGCTAATTGTATTTAGTAAATGTACCTAAATGTACCTTACTAAATATACCTTACTAAATGTATCTTACTAAATATACCTTACTATTGTACCTTCTAAATGTACCTTACTAAATGTACCTTACTTTATGTACCTTACTAAATGTACCTTACTAAATGTACTTTACTAAATGTATCTTCTACTAATGTACCAATGTACCTTACTAAATATACCTTACTAATGTATTTTACATAAATGTACCTTACTAAATGTATCTACTAAATATACCTACAAATAACCTTACGAAAGTACCTTACGAATGTACCTTACTAAATGTACCTTACTAAATGTATCTTACTAAATGTACCTTACTAAATGTACTTTACTAAATGTATCTTACTAAATGTACCTAAATGTACCTTACTAAATATCCTTACTAAATGTATTTACTAAATGTACCTTACTAAATGTATCTTACTAAATATACCTTACTAATATACCTTACGAAAGTACCTTACGAAATGTACCTTACTAAATGTACCTTACTAAATGTATCTACTAAATGTACCTTACTAAATGTACCTTACTAAATGTACTTACTAAATGTCCCTTACTAAATGTATCTTACTAAATGTACCTTACTAAATGTACCTTGCTAAATGTATCTAGTAAATATACCTAAATGTACCTTACTAAATATACCTTACTAATTGTAACTTACTAAATGTACTTACTATATGTACCTTACTATATGTACCTACAAATATACCTTACTAATTGTACCTTACTAAATGTACCTACTAAATGTACCTTACTATATGTACCTTACTATAGTACCTTACTAAATGTACCTACTAAATGTAATTTACTAAATGTACTTTACTAAATGTACCTTACTATATGTATCTTCTAAATTTTATTTTTTTTTTTTAATTTTAATTTTACAGTTTATTGGTGTTCTTTTGTAGAAGGGTTTTGAGAAAAAAAAAATGTGACTTTATTAAAGCACTAAAAAAAAATTAGCCTGGACGGGGGCTTGTTGGGGCCATTAGTTCCATGTTTTTAGGTCTAGCACAGGAGGAAGGGCCTCAATCCTCATCCACCCATATGGGGGGTCAGGGTGAGGGAACCCAACAGAACAGGAACCCCACCTATGCAGTAGACAAACCAATTTGGTCCGCAGCGGCACAGGCAGGTTCCAGGGAGCAAAGGTGGTTTGGAGAATTGGGGGGGTCGCGTTTTTTTGTCTCTTAGTGGTCACTTGAGCCACTCCCCCCTTGGGTAGGCCCCTACGCCTGGAACGCATCCCCTACATCGACCCTTTTAGGGTGGAGAGAAACGATCCACGCGGGAGGTCGCAGGTTCAGCGGCGCTTAACCCAGGGACCTCAGAGCGCGGAGAGTATGGGAGAAGAAGGGGCTGGGGGCTATATCCGCGTTGAGACAGCATCGCCCAGTCGGGGAATTTTGGGGGCCAGGAGTGTTATAGGGAGCACCGTGTGGGGAGAGCTAGCAAGAGAGGCAGCGGTAGACAGGGGAAGGAGTCGAGGGGTCGCAGATACTCATCATCAGGGTCAGAATCTAGCCCACGCTCGCCATTCACAAAAAAGGCGTAGGCAGAAGAGGGGTCACAGGAGGTTCTAGAAGCCAGTCAAAGTCCACAACAAAAGCACAAAGGACGGCAATGCCTCCAAAGAAGCAGGCGATCATCGTCCTCCCACAATCAGTAACATCAGCCACCCAGATCCCGTTCTGACTCCAGCGCACAACAGCAGGGCATCTTAAGGGGAGCAGGCTGTCGTGACCGAACACCCGGGCGCTGACCAGGGGCGCGATGCAACCCTTAGGACACAGCCATGGTGAGTTTTCATGTGCTGATGCTTGTGGGGTGACAGCGGGGGCTGGGGAAAGAAGGGAATTGGTTCAGGCTATAAAAGCACTTATGGAAAACTTGGCTATGCCTCAAGGCTCTGCAGGGAGTTTTTCTTCAGGTGGACAGTGGGCTCCAGCCTGTGTCGGCGGTGAACCCTGAGGAAAATATTCTGTGGGGTGAGCCCACTCTGGGGTACATGTCTCGGAAGAGGTTAAAGAAAAATTTGGAGGAGTGAATATGTGGATTTTGGTCTCTTATTCATACGGACATGGTGATGGTAGCAAGGAGTATGTCCGAACGGAGGCAGGTAAGAAAAAAAAAACAAAGGTGGCCAAAACCTTGGTAATTGGGTGCAGGCCTTCTGTGTACTGCAGGGGTCATTGTAAAAAATTCCCACAAAATGTTCCGACTTATTTGTTTACCTTGACCTTATCTTCGGGGCATTAAAGTTTATGGGGAGTCGGTTGGTTGGCATTCACGCGAGGAGTTTCGACGTAGGCTGGCAGTGCACCCTGAGGTAGGATGAACACTAAGGCCTCCGACCTCATGGATTAGGATCATGATGTCACTAGGGGCCTCTGGGATGACACCTAACATCGGAAGTAACCCCTTGTCGTAGGTTTCGGTACCCCCTTCAATAGCCAAAAGCAGGCCATGCTGGCTTTTCAATGAGGCAATGCAATTTGGGGCAGCCTGCCGCTTTCGCCACGAATGTTCCTTTTGTGAGGGGGGGCACTCTGCAGCCAAGTGCTTCAGAAAGGGAAGGAACTGCCCAAAAAGCCAGTACAAACGAGCCGAGAGGACCTTAGTGAGCGTGGGGCGAGATGGGGCCTTGGCTGATAATACCCAAGAAGGGAGGCCGCCGAGATAATAAAAAAGGTTTTGTACATGGCTCTCTTATCCTTTTCAATTTTGCCCTTCCCCGTTTTTTATCAAAAAATTTTGAAGTCCTTTAGGGAGGCAACCTCAAATGGCAGGCAGAAATTCAGGCTGAGAATCAATTGGTCGATGGCGGGCCCCTTCTTCCGACCTGCCATCCCCAAATTCGGACCGGTGAGTGGGATTTCCCCTTTGGGCTTGTACCAAGAAGAACCGGGTAATTCAGATTGATACATGCACCTGTCATCACCAAAAGGGGGTCAGTTATGATGGCATAAGCCCTGAGGCGCTTCGGTATCCTATGTATCGGTGAAACAAGGCGGCATCGCTAGTACAAAAGCAGAGTGCGAGCGATGGAGGGCGAGTTGACAGTCTCGGCCACTTTTCGCCTGTTACCAGTGCAATAGGACTGGTTTCCATCTTTGTGGGTTGCAGCCTGGATGGGCTTTACTATTATGACATGTGTCTCCCCATGGGGTGTGCGATCTCATGCGCTTTTTCGAAACTTTCATACATTCCTTGAATGGGCATTCAATCGAGACGGGCTCCAAATTGTGTTCCTTCACACCTGATGATCTTTCCATTTTGTGGGTCCAAGGAGTCAAACAATGCTCCTTTTTACTACAATCATTCAGGTATTTGAGGCTAGGTTTGGAGTCCCCGGCGGCAAAAAAACGGTAGGCCCATGACCACTCTTTCATTTCTGGGTATTGAGATAGATTCTATCAAAATGGAATGCAGACTCCCATCAAACAACTGTCAGATTTACTGAAGGGAATTAGGTTTGCCTAATGCCAATTAGATTACTCTCAGGCAGTTCACAATCCCTATTAGGTTCCCTGAATTTTGCTGTAGAATATTACCTATGGGAAGGGTCTTTTGCAGGCAGTTATCTTTGGCCACATGCAGGGCAAAAGCTCCTATCATCACATTAGGTTAACCAGGCAGCTTAAGAAGACCTAAATGGCAGAAGTCTGTCTGCCATTTCTCAAAGATCAGCATACACACAGTCCTGAGATGTTCTCCCTATGAACATCATAGGGAGAACGCTCGGGACTGTGCGTTCCTTTATAGGAGTCTACCTTCGCTGATGGAAATTTTCGGTCTTTCCAGAACAAGGTGTTTGGCGGCCGCATGCTTGTTCGGGAAATGAAGTACACACGAACTAAAGCCCGATAACTGTCGGATCTGACGGTATGGGGGCTTTATCGTTCTGTGTGTACCCAGCTTAAGTTTAAGCAAAAACATGGATGTGCTATGGAATCTCCAGATCACCCCTTGTGGCAAACTTTTACAATGGAGGAAGTGGAACCACAGGCCCTTAAGACCTTTAAGGCCTAGCACCCAGCCACTGGGTCAGATGCATGAATGACACCTAGGTGAAAGTACAAGGCCTTCACCACAACACATCATGTTGTAGACCAGAACATCAAATTCACAAGGGAGAGGTACAAAACACCACACAGCCTTCGTGGACTGCTTGGTAAGTCAGGGAGTATGGTAAACTGAAGTAGAGGTTTAACAAAAACCAGACCAATACAGACCAGTATTTAATGTTGGACTCCCACCACCCTTAGATACTAGTTGGGTTGTCATTGTGTCATCAGAGCCCTCCGACAACAGAGCAGAGACATTCCCACTAGCACAGAAGCGAAGGCAAAAGAAATTAAACATCTCAGAGGAGCCCTTAAACTTGTTGATTACAGACTGGTCCTTTGTTCAAAAAGTAAAGGAAAGAAGGAGACATGAATACCCAACAGTGAAGGGGAAAAGCAAGACAAGGAGGAAGAACATGGTCATCCCATAGTAGCAGGGGCTCAGAGAAATTAAGAAGAATTTTCAAAAACACTGTATCCGGTTTTGCTAAAAACCAAACAACACACTGAGGCAGCAATTTGTAATCCGAAAAGACCCAATACCGAAACACAAGAAAAGGGACGTCATATACACAGTGCAGTGCAGTGAAGATTGCTTCTGATTATATGGTGGGGAGACCAAACACGCAACTGCATCAAACGTATGGCCCAGCACAGAAGAGCCATTCCTCGGGTCAGACTCAGCTGTGTACCTGCTCTTAAGGATAAAGGACATACCTTTGAAGATTGTAATATCAACATCTTGGCAAAGGAACATGACTGGTCAGAGAGGTGTCAATAGGCCATTATGTGAAATTAGAAAACAAGCCGAATAGAGGCGTGTGTGTGTGGGGGGGGGGGGGTCAACACCAACTGCCTTCCATGTACAATGCTGTTTTGGACACCTTATCCTTGGCATGCATCCTCAATGCATTCTTGCATTCAGAAGTCCCTAAAACCTGAGTGTCAAATGCTAATTGGGACTTTCCCGGGACATAATTGCCAACAGATTCAAGTCATTCTGAATGGAGAAAGCCAGTCGGATGACTAGCGAAACGTCTTCAAGAATAACTCCAAGAAGTCCAGTTGATTTTAACTGAATACACAGTATATTCCATACCTGGATGAATGAGAACCTTTCAAGCATCCCAGTTTTACAGTAATTAAAAAAAAAAATGTATTAAAGGGGAACCAAAAACATTGTCCAATAGACCAGACATATGCACAAGCCACGTGTCACTTCTCCCTTGCTGTGCTTGTTTGTTTTATGACATTATACAACAGAAATGTAAGGTGTGATAATAGGACTTTATTATATAATGAAAACCAAAAACAGTAGTTGATTAAAATACTGATATCCTGTTAAAAAAAGGATTAACCACTAATACAAAACAGGAGAGGGACCAAAAGTAGTATTATAAAACACATAATAACATATGCCGTGTAGGTAAACATACATTAAAATATAACTAAGAGAATTGTCTCAAATGCAGGGAAATCAGGCACACAGATTAAAACACACAGATCCCAAATATTCAAAAAGATGAGACATTCCATTACCAGAATGACAAATACACAATAACCACTTCTGTTTGATTTCAACTGGCACCTCAGAAGGTTATTATTGAAGATATTGTCGAGAATGAAAAATCATGTCTATATGAAACCAGATGGACCTGGAAGTGGCAGGGGACTCATGCTCCTCTGTTTCCAAATTTCTCGTTTGATTGTTGGACAAACAAGGTGCAAATGTACCCAATTCTAAGGGTATCATAACAGAAGCTACATACTGATAGGGATTGGTCAGAAGAACTGCACACAGATCCCATGAGAAGTCAAAAAAAATAAATAAAATGGAAAGTCAGTGGAAGTTGGATGTTGAGACCTGGGGGCTGAGCCCTGATGTCCTACCAAGGAAATTAACTTGGTTTTCATGACTCCTATGGGGTGAGTGCTAATATTTTATTATTGTATTTGTGTCTAAAAAAAATATTTAGCATTGTGCTAATACAAGAAGCAAAAGCAGTTACATTTTATTGATGAACATCCATTTTATCAGAACCGATTAATAAGAAAACTGTTGCTATCCCGTGTAGGTTAAATCTAAAAGGAAAAGCTCGTCCCTACACAGAGTTCAATGTGGCAGTTAAGAAATATACAGAAAATCTATTGGACTAAAAAGTTGGGTTTCCATAATTATTTGATTTGTTTGCAATACATTATTGTAACCGCTTGTTCATTATTAGGTTTTTTTTCTATGTTACACATAGATTCTGTGCTAACGGCTCTTGTGTTATTTTATTCAATAAGCTTTCAGCACAGCTGTTACTTAACAGCTAACAGTGGTTATGCCATAAGGTCACTGACATTTCAGCATCAGAAATTCCAGACTCACTGGGGAGCCACATTTCAGTCTCCATGAAAATCAAGGTCAATCAGCCGTTCCTTCTGCTTCAGCAAAGATGAAGGATTTGTGAAAAAAACAAGCTGTGTTAGGAGTGTACAGCATGCTAAGGGTTCACACTCAAGAATAGCCATTTGTTGGCTTCTTTAACACCCTACAAGACGACTATTTATATGTTTCAAAGACACCTATCTTATTTGTAGTCATCCTTGGTTTACTGCATATCCTGTTTTTCATGATACGGGAAATCTTAACTCTTCCACGTAAAACCGTTCCTTTATTGTATTTGTTTTTGTTTTATGTAATGACCACATAACTAACATATACATACTACTGACAGGACTGGCATGTATAGTCATCAGTCAGGATAGGACCTTATGACGAGAGTCATCTGTTGAAAGATTGTTATTTAATGTATTTTTTCTGCAAGTTATAAACTTACAACCCTTTAACACAGATTTTTTCGTTTGTAACTTATGACAGTACCGTAGATAAATGGAGTAGGGCCTTCAATCAGCAAGCAGATGGGGCCAAATCCTAAGCAATCGGTTCCACAATTTGCCAATTCTAAATGGACTTTTGTGGGAGCAGACATTCCTGATCATCTATTAAGAATCAGTTTTTTCTTTCAAGAAATTAAGAAATCTGCCTAACAACGTTGGATTCTTATTCAATTCACAGCTTCCACCTTGGTACAGAACAACACATTGAAACATGGATTTAGGATCAGGTTCGTGGTGGGTGGATCAGTTTATTCTCGCAACCAACCTCTCCTCTCTCAACTCCAGATCTTTTGCTGTGTCCTGGGTTCTACAAGGATTCACTAATACCTCCCCATACCTTTAACCACAGTGGAATGAATAAGAATTGGATGAATTATAGTTTTCATTAGTTCAATTTTTGTATTATACTTTCTTTTAAACTATTAACATCAGGGGCGTCCTAGGGTCTAGAAGGTATGGGCAGCTTCCGGCACTCTATCGCCATGCCCCTTTCCCCACCCCAATTAAACCACACCCACTAGGTCTTAATAAGCTAGACAGAAGACACAACAGACAAACATAGAAAAAACCGAGAGATAGATACCCGCCAGAACTTATAATAGAAAGACAGAGAAATAGACAGACAGAGGAGTAGACAGAGATATACAAATTAATGACACAGAGGCACAGTATTTCCATTATACTGTAGAACAATGTTTTTTTGTTATATACTGGTAGTTAAACTGCAATTTCAATATATACTGGTAGTAAACTGGTAATTTCAATATATACTGGTAGCAAACTGTCAATTTCATTATATTGCAGATAGCAAACTGGAATTTTACTATAGACTGGTAGCAAACGGGCGTTTTCAATATATGCTAGTAGCAAACTGGCAATTTCAATATATACTGGTAGCAAACTGGCTATTTCATTATATACTGGTAGCAAACTGGCATTTTCATTACATACTAGTGGCACACTGGCAATTTCATTATACACTGGTAGCAAACTGGCAATTTCATTATATACTGGTAGCCACGGAATGCCATTACATACTGGTAGCCATGAGCATTTCCTTACATACTGGTAGCCATGGAATTTCATCACATACTGGTAGCCACGGAATGCCATTACATACTGGTACCATGAGCATTTCATTCATACTGGTTAGCCATGAGAATCCATTACATACTGGTAGCCATGGGCATTCATTACATATGTAGCTATGTCCTCGATGGACACAACAAGGATTCACAGGCATTTCGGACAATAACACATGATCATGATTGCAATTATTGCAGTTCTGTGTGTACTTGCAGTATCATGGTTTGCCTGATTGATTACATTTAGGCTTGTGGCCTAAAGGTTCATACCCATGTACAATCGCAGGGGCCGACCTTTAACCCACGATGTGTATGCACATTGGTCACGATCATTCAATTATGGTGATTCATAGAAAAAATTAAAAGTCTGTTTGGCTGGGGCTCGTTGATGATCTGCCCGGCGAATCAGCCAATAAACCGTGTCTATGTGCCACTACATTGGTTCATCTGACACAATTTGGCTGTTCAAGACATTTATTTGGACAATTAAATGAAAACAAATTGCCAAATTAATCTTCTTAGAATACTTAGGTTTGTGTCCTTATATCTACTCGATGGCAGAGCAGGATTATCCATTAAGGCAACCTAGGCAGCTGCCTAGGGCCCAGTAAACATCAGGGGGCTACTTCAATACTGCAACCACACGGGAAAAACCGAAGATTCGAAAATCTGAAAACGGAACATACTTTTAAGTTCCGATCGTATTTTCGAGGGTTAGACCTAGTCGGTCCCGGATCCCATCTCTAATGGCAGGTACTGTAGTTCCTCTGACCAAGCTAGAAAACCCAGGCCCTTCCACCCATCTGAGTTCTAATCTGTTTTGGAACTTCAATTTTAATGGAAATTCACATGCTTATTCAGTTTCAAGAGTTTTCCATATTTTCTGTCATATTCAAACGGAAGCCAGACAGGAAAATAGCCTGGGGACTGTACAATACAATACGTTTTAGCATTAAACCCTCAGTGTATTAAAGGATTTCCTTAAATTCCACAACCACTACAGGCGCGATATGAGTTGTACAGTGTATGCTGGGCTATTTTGTGTGCAAATAGTAAACAATCTTGTTTTCACAATTTCTGACTGTTTGTTCCAGCATGTGGTTCCTGGTACTTAATGAAACTCCGTGGAACCGAAAATCCAATAAGAACACAGTCAAATTGGAATTTTTAGATTTTTTTCAACATGATTTTCGACCTTTGGCATGATGTTTTGATGTTTCACTACCAGATTATTGAAACCGGCAATTGCTGTGTATTTACAAACGGGGGACTCATCTCTATTACCAGTCACTAACAGGTTCAACCCCATTACTCTCTATTGATGGCTAGAGATGCTGTAAACTCTTCCTTACCTTCAGTAATCAATTGGTTACAAAGTACGGTACAAACCTTCTAATCTAAACATTCCAACATCATGATAGCTGCTGATTAGAACAATGTGATTTACTTGAGCAGATAACCATAAACATACACACTAAGAAACAACACCACATACACACTACACACAGACAAACACATACACACTAACAAAGAAACACATACACACTAACAAAACACACACATCTCACTAACAAGAAACACATACATGCAACACCAAAAGAAAACCCGCACACATACACACTTAGAAACACCACACACATACACGAACAATAAAAAAACACACACACGCATACACACTAACAAAGAACCACACACAAAAACAAACAAACATTACACTTACAACGAAACCCAAAACCACTACACACTAAAATAGACACACACACACACACTAAAAAAATATCCACATACACACTAACAAACAACACACTTAAAATGAAAACACACTTACACACACACACGAAAAAATAAACACACATACCGCTAACAAAGAACACACACAAACAAAAAACACTCACATACACACACCAAAGAAACATACATACACACTAACAAAGGAACACACCATACCACTAAAAATGATCATACATACACACTAATAAAGAACCACACTAACCAAGAAACACACACATACATACTACCAAAGAAACTTGCACACATACACACTAAGAACCACACAACATACACATAACAAGAAACAACCATACACTAACAAAGAAACACACACACACACTAACAAACATCACTTAGTAAGTATTGAGTTGAATAAAGACATATGTCATCAGTCCAAACCATCTAGCATATCCTCATTTCCTGCCTAACTGTTGATCCAGTAGGAGGCAAAAAAAAAAAACGCACCAAATTTATGAAGGGGGAAAAATTCCTTCCTGACTCCAGTGGCAATCGAAATTCCCCTGGATCAACTCTACAACGAAACACACACACATAACACAACTAAAATAGACACACACACACATACACACTATAAAAATAATAACACATATACACTAACAGAAACACACACACTTAAAATGAAACATACACTAAAAAAAAACAACACATACACTAATAAAGAACACACACTAACCAAGAAATACAACTACATACTACCAAAGAAACACTCAATACACACTAACAAGAACATGCACACATAATAAAACACACAGAGAGACCAAGCAAGGTAAAATGTTACTGTTATTCTAGTTATTGTACTGAATAGATGTATGTATGTATGGTATAGTTGTATCTTTTATTTATAATAAGTGCCACTTGGGGACGCAGCGCTGTACAATAACAAAAATACAATAAAGTCAATAAAGTCATACAAGGGGAAAAATACTATTAATCCATTGATTTAAATTGTGTAAGTAAACCTAAAACAAATACCTTGTAAGATAAAAGGGCTGCGTAGTATAAAAGTGATGAATGAATAAATGGAAGCATGAGAGGTTAATACATTGGGAAAATACACAATGATCTAATGGGAAAGCTCTGTTAACATACAAACTCCTTCAGATGTAGCCAAAGGTGGATTCAAAACCTTCTTAAGTGCTGAAAGGCTCAGGGCTGTCCACTCTCTGACCATTGTGCTTTCTCTATATATGAATACAAATAAGCTTTCCCATGTGAAGATGCCGTCTTTCCACTGAAATAAAATGGATAAGGGTATCCTGGCATGCAGTTACACTAAAAAATATATTGAACTGCCTGACATGGCCTTGTCTTGCTACCATGAATATAGACTGATGTGATGCTGGGTTTGTTAATGGTAAATGGCACTAACCTGGAACCACCTTTTACTATTTTGGTTTAATCCTATTAACTTTCTGTAACAAACAATGGAAATGGAAATCATGATATTAAGGAAGAAAAAAAAAAGAATTGATTGCTGGCATAGGAAACCTTGTTATGCTTTTTAAGTTTTCTCGAACTAAGGATTCACTCAATATAAATAGCCTCAATCAATTCTATAAATGCCAATGTCTATAATTTATGGTAAAGGACCCGGAGAAAACCCCAGCAAGTAGAGAGCAGCATACTCTGACTATTGATTAAGACCTGCTGGGTGTCTTATCCTTCATGGTTTTACATATACTTTTCTTAAACAAACGACAGGCTCCTGTATATAATGCCACTATACTTATGTTTATTTTCGGGGATTTTGCTTTTAATAAGGTCCCTGGTTGATGTTGGGGGCTGAATTGCTATTTGTTTAATTAGAAATTAAAGGCATGTCCACCCCGAAAATACATTTTTAATATGATGTTCCCCAGTCCCCCAGCCCCAATCGCATCATTTTTTTTTTCAGAAAGCCCCCAAACTCTTACTTACCTCCCCTCGATCCTCGCCGCACTGCCGGCCCCTATGCTTGCGAGAATCAAGCAGAGGGGCGGGACGGCAGTCGCGTCTGTGATTGGCTGACGGCAGCCAATCACGGACGCGGCTGCCGGTCATTCAGTGCAGACGGAGGAAAGCGGAGAGGTAAGTATGAAGGTTTGGGGAAGCTTTTAAAAAAAAAAAACATGCGGTTGGGGCTGGGGGACATGGGGGCGCACAATATTAAGGGGATTTAGCTAGGGGGAGGGATAGTCGAACGGGAGGGAGAAGGGAGGGGAGAGGGAGGGGGGAGAAGGGCTGCAGCACGCATGGCAGGAATCTCCGGGAGCCAGGTAGCAGGCAGTGTCCCTTATGGACCTGCTGGCCTCCTGGTGGGCAGTTTTTTGGAACTTTGGGGGGGGGCTACAGGAGAACCAGATGGAGTTGGGATGTGAGGTAAGGTTAACTACACTCATGGTGGGGCCAGTGTTGGGGGGATTATAGTTTTGGGGGTGGACATGCCCTTTAAAATGAGTTGCTCTGAATCGAGCCTGCATCAGCCACAGGACTACATACAGTGTCCCCTTTAAAGCCCCCACCCTGCTCCAAGAGAAGCGATAGAGGAATGCACCACGGGGTTGCAGAGGGATTCTTTCTTTTTTCAAAGAAAAATGACTATATCCCTCCACAGGAGAACTCTTATTAATCTGGTTTAGCAATTTCCATAAACCCTTTTCCCGTGATTAAGTAATAGTGGAGTTGTATGGCTTTGATGGCTACGTAAGAAATGGCAGCAGAGCTCAGTCAGAAAAATTATGTTTAAACTATACATGGAAATTTAAAGGGCAACTGTGGTCTCAAAACTAGTTAGGATTAAATGAAAGCCTGCAGTATTTCTTTACACTGAGCCAAAAATCCATCTCTGGCTTCACCTGTGAGAAATGAATAGAAGGTGAATGTTCAAACTTCCTGCTTCACGTAGGTTGAGTGATATAACCTGACCATCGGCTGGCCCTTTTCCCCCGGGGAGAAGCATGCCTCAGTAAAGACTTATTGCTGGGGAATCAGGAAGTACCTGAGGAAAAAATTAACAGTTGAGAAGGGGCTATTGATCCAGGCAGAGGTGGTCACATACTACAACTGGTCCATGGGCTAAATACAGAAAGAGTTTAACCAGAAATTACATTGCTAACTTTTTGCAGAATAACTTCTCACAAATTTATCTAGAGATGGTGATTTAGCTTTATTTTGAAGATAGGATGGAAGGTTTTATATATAATTTGAGACCACAGTCACCCTTTAAGCAGCATTTATAATTACTGGTAACTTTTCTAAGCAAAGGATACTCTTCGTCAATTGTTCCTTGAAAATTGTTGTGAGTGAATGACTAGATGCTGAGGAAAAAGGGGACAGCGTTAAAAAGGCTAACACACTATGACAAAAATACTGAAAGGAGGCACGCTCCAAAAGTGCTTTACAGCATAACTTATTTTTTCAATATGCTGAACAATATCCAAAATACACAAAAACGTTCGGGGCGTGTGTGTATTTTGACTTTGTTAGCATTGAATAAATAAGTTATACTGTAACTTACCTGTTAACTCCACATCCTTGATTTAAAATGTACACACTATGATAAACCTGCATGTATGTTCCAACTGCTAGTCCAAGTCTTGACTACTGACGCTCACAAATTGAACACACAATTTCCAACAACAGGGTTGCAGATCAGTGAAACATTCAGGGACACCTGTTATGTGCAGCAATTTTAATGTGCACATTAATTTTTAAGGACTAGGCCATATTGATGAGCTTTAGGCGCGATCCCATTGCGCTTTTTAAAAGCACACACTTGTGTGTCCCACTAGTATGAGACCATGCTCTGTGCGTGCGATCCGGTAATCAGAACGTATGGTGACCTGCATTTTTTGCGCAATTGAATGCGCTTCGATTGTGGAATGTTGGGCGATCGCACTGCTACGCACTCTCGTGCACCGGGAACATTGGGCGATCGAAATTGCGTGGCCTCACCTAATTGCAATCACACTGCAGTCCTGCAAATTAATTTGTGTTTCTCTTTCAGATCTGATGATGCTGGCAACCCAGCACAAAACTGAAGATGCAACTTACAGGTCTATACCTTAGATTGTGAGTTGAAGTAAGTTAGTATTCGGTCAGTAAGAAGTTATTTGATCCACTGCAGATTTTGTACTTGGCTTAGTACTTGGCAGCTTAACCCTGTTGAATCACAAAGGTCAGATACTTTTGTAGTGGGGCCACCATGTTTAAAACATATCACAGAAGGAATTTTGTTCCACTCAAACATTGTAGATGTTCCCCAACTCAGTAAGGTTTCAAGGCTGATGTTCGGCAACTCCAAGATTTAGCTCACTCCACAGATTTTTATTCACGGCATTAAGGTATGGAGACCTAATGTGCTCTTCTTAAGCCATTCCTTTGTTGCCACTTGGCCGTGGTGGAATACCCAGTCAGACACATTTTCAATGCTCTGGCTAAGAAAGTGCTTCTCAAAGATTGGATGGTACATGGTCCCTGTCCATGTTCCTTTGCGCTGACGGTGTCCCGCTCCCGTAGCAGAAGATACCCCAAAGCGTCCACCGCCATGTTCAAGGCAGCATTGCTCCTCTTTCAAATACTGCCAGTTGAGTTGATGACAAATAGTACTCGATTTTGGTCTCATCTGAACCACACATTTTTGCTCAGTCTCTTCTGGATTGTTTTAGATGTTCGTGGCAAACTGCAGACGGAACATTGCAAAACATCACGGGCTGCAAAACATCATAGTGTAGTGTGTTACCAATTGTTTTCTTGATGGACTATGGTCCCAGCTGCCCTGAGATCATTGACAAGTTCTCTGTTTGTAGTCCTGGGCTGCTTCATACCTCATACTCTATGATCATAGCAACTCACAACGTGAGATCTTGCATGGGCCACAGACCCGAGGGAAGTAGTGGCGTAATGGGGCCCTGCAAAACGAGGATGGGCCCCTTCTATACTTCATTCCAGTGCTTTCCTGGGAGGGAGGCTACATTTGTCATAGGAAAAATATGAAGATGGGGCCCCTTGGCCTCAAGGGCCCCCCTGCTCCCCTGATAGTTACGCCCCCTGCAAGGGAGAGTGACAGTTATTTTATATTTTCTACCATTTGCAAATTATTGTGCTAACTGTTGTCACCTTCTCACCAAGCTGCTTGGGGAATTCTTGTAGCCCGTCCAGCTGTGTAGGTCTGCAATCTTTGTCCCTGCCATACCTGGATGGCTCTTTGGTCCTAGCCATGGAACTCATTTGGAATCTGATTGATTGCTTTCATGAACAGATGTTTTTTCATACAGGTGCTAAAACAAGCTGGGATTAGGCGCACACTCTTAAGCTTGGTACACACCGTGGTTTTCTAGGTTTTGAATGATGTTTGCCACTAGCCTGCAGCTGGCTAGAACAAAGCATATGACTGAGCGTGGATACACTGTGGTTTTTCAGCCATCACAACTCAGACATCGTGGTCAGACATCGGTTGTGGCTGCCCGAAAAAAGCATCCAAATTTGGGCGCGACGACCTATACACTGAGATGTCGCTCGGTTTGGCAGAATATAGATGTGTGTACCCAGCCCTGGGAGCCTGAATCTTGCTGGCTGATAAGGATCCATACTTTTTCCACTCATTACAATGCACAATGACTATCACAGATACAATAAACCTGCCATTACAATAATAGACTAGAAACGGTACAAAATCAGCAGGGTCAAATACTTATTTCCTTTACTGTAGATCTTGTAGGTGAAATGTCTTATGGATGCTCAGATGTGGCAGTATACTACCAAATGCCCATTTATCTGACGCCAATTTTCCTTATAGTCGATTTCATATTGTACTGTGATTGTGTAGGAACTGAGGAAGTTTGTTGTTAAATACATTGTTTAAAAACATCATAAATGAATTATTTACGTATTATCTATATAAAAAGACTCTGTTTGGTATGGGTTGATACAGTGGCATTTGGGTAAGCCAAACTGGCTGCACACATAATGAACACTCTGCTGTACTAGACCCAGGCTGAGAGGATATCAAGAACCACCTCTCCAGCCAACCACTCATTCAGACAGTCTTCCACCAATCCACCAACCAGTCTGCCAACCAATCCACCAACCAGTCTTCTTAGCAATCCACCAACCAGTCTTCCACCATCCAACCAACCAGTCTGCCAGCCAACCACTCATTCAGACAGTCCTCCAGCGAATCCACCAACCAGTCTTTCAGCCAATCCACCAACCAGTCTTTCAGCCAATCCACCAAACCTTCTTCCAGCCAAACCACTCATTCAGTCCTCTAGCCAATCCACCAACCAGTCTGCAGCCAATCCACCAACCAGTCTGCCAGCCAACCATTCATTCAGACAGTCTCCAGCCACTCCACCACCAGTTCTTCCAGCCAACACTCATTCAGCCGTCTTCTAGCCATTCCACCAACCAGTCTGCCAGCCAATCCACAAACAGTCTGCCACCACACTCATTCAGACAGTCTTCCAGCCAATCCACCAACCAGTCTGCCAGCCAACCATTCATTCATGCAGTCTTCCAGCCAATCCACCAACCAGTCCTGCCAGCCACCACCTCATTCAGACAGTCTTCTAGCAAATCACCAACCAGTCTGCAGCCAACCACTCATCCAGACAGTCTTCCAGATAAGTCCACCAACCATTCTGCCAGCCAACCACACATTCAGACGTCTGCCAGCCAATCCACCAACCTGACAAGCAACCACTGGGTGTAAATGCAATTTCAACTACTTACTTGCCAATCGGATAGTGTTTTGTTGTAAAATGTTAGTTGGTTAGTGCCAGCCAATTGGCAGTACACCACTTCATGACCACAAGTCCAGCAGGGGAGCCATTCCCCCCCCCCCAAAAAGGCGTAGGCAGAGAAGGGGTCACAGGAGGTCTAGAAGCCAGTCAAAGTCCCACAACAAAAGGCACAAAGGACGGCATGGCTCCAAAAGAAGCAGGCGATCATCGTCCTCCACAATCAGTACATCAGCCAGCACCAGATCCCGTTCTGACTCCAGGCGGCACAGCAGGGCATCTATAAGGGGGAGCAGGCTGTCGTTGACCGAACACCCGGGCGCTGACCAGGGGCGCGATGCAACGGCCTTAGGACAACAGGCCAGTGGTGAGTTGTCATGTGCTGATGCTTGGGGGGTGACAGCGGGGGCTGGGGAAAGAAGGGAATTGGTTCAGGCTATAAAAGCACTTATGGGAAAAATCGTGGCTATGCCTCAAGGCTCTGCAGGGAGTTTTTCTTCAGGTGGAGCAGGTGGGCTCCAGCCTGTGTCGGCGGTGGAAGCCCTGAAGGAAACATATTTCTGTGGGGTGAGCCCACTCGGGGTACATGTCTCGGAAGAGGTTAAAGAAAAAATTTGGAGGAGTGAATATGTGGAGATTTGGTCTCTTATCAATACGGACATGGTGATGGTAGACAAGGAGTATGTCCGAACGGAGGCAGGTAAGGAAAAAAAAACAAAGGTGGCCAAAACCTTTGGTAATTGGGTGCAGGCCTTCTGTGTACTGGCAGGGGTCATTGGTAAAAAATTCCCACAAAAATGTTCCGACTTATTTGTTTACCTTGACCTTATCTTCGGGGCATATAAAGTTTATGTAGGTCTCGGCTATCTGATCTCATGACACTCATGAAGGCGGATATCTCACGAATCTGAGGATTCTTCTACGAGGTAATCCTGGTTTGGTCGGAGATCGTTCCTCGGGTGGTGTGGCAGGGGGCCAGGGACCCGGCAGCCATAGAGAGGGCAAGGAGGGTAGTGAATACACGGATCTCCAGATTCGTATGCTCCTTGGGTGGAGTTGTCATAAGACACAGACAATTGAATGGTGACAATAGGTCACTGATGAGGCCAGATGGGATACATCTGAATGATATCGGCCCGAATATATTTCTATCAGGCTTACAAGACGGCATTGACCAGGCCTTATTTTTGTTGAGTGGCGGTAGGAGCTCGGTGTAGGGGTACACAAGCTCCTAGTGGCGGATACACCCTTGCTGGAAATTGATGGAGCCGTTACAAGACAGAGGTTGGCATTCAAGCTGTGTTCTACGGCTGGAGATGGTTAACAACAAGTATGGTTATTGGCACGTAAGGGTGTACAGTTTGGTAATATGCAAAGGGCATATTTAAATTTAAGTTATTTAAATTAATATTTAAATAAAAAGCCGTGGCCGATTGTTTAACCCAAAAAGTTGTGTGTTTTATTTAAAGAAAAGGTTCTTTATCTGGTATACAGGGCTGATCGGGTCTTTTCCTTTATCCCTCAATGGTCTAGCAAAATACCTAATATCTTAGGACCATTGGTTTGAAATTCTAAGCATCACATCCAGAACTCCTAGGACTTCACTAACAAAATTAAACATTTAGTACTCCTCAGTGCAGGTGAAACTATGGTGTCCTATGATGTAACATCTCTCTTCACCTGTATACCCACCAAGGAGGTTGTTGATATGGTGAGAAACGGCTAGACCAGGACAGCACCTTTACCAGCAGAAGAGATCTTAACCCAGAACAGGTGTGTTCCCTACTGAATACCACCTATTTCAAATACCGGGATAAAGTTAGGTACACACAGTACAGATGGGAGTCGTTTTTAGGGTCCTACAACGAGAAGTCGCGATCCAGAAGGCGGAACAGTCTAGCGAGGAGTTGCATTTACACACTGATGCAGCTGGCTCGCTGGGCTTTGGAGCCATCTTTGGGAGGTCTTGGAGTGCTGGGCATTGGCCCATCAGCTGGTTGGCTTCGGATCGTTGTAGGAACATTACTTTGCTGGAATTTTTCCCAATCATAGTGGCAGTGGAATTGTGGGGTGACAGGATGTCTAACAAAGCCATTTGTTTTGACAAACAATGAAAGCGTGGTCCAAGTAATTAATAAACAATCTTCATCTTCTCCACCAGTTCTCGCTCTTATGCGACATAGTTCTTCGTTGCTTACAGCTTAACATCTGGTTTAGGGCCAAGCATGTTCCGAGTATTGATAACAGATGCTGGCTCTCTCTCTCGTTTTCAGTGGGAAGACTTCCGCAGGTTGGCTCCAGAGGCAGAGTTGGAGGGGACACATTGGCCAATTTCCTTGTGGAGATAGCGGACAACAACTGATGGCCATGGTACAGGCATCAGTGGTACCCTCAACGTGGCAGAATCATGGTAAGGCGTGGAAGGAGTGGGTAGCTATGGCTGTGAAAAGAGATGTCCAAGAGTTACCCAGCATTAGGAAGTGAGTTTCTTTTAGAATATCTAGTGAACCTTAGAAATTCTCGTTGTTCGGGCTTAGTGGCACAGAGGAGATTGCAGGGTATTTCCTTTTTCTTTCGACTATTGGGTTGGCAGGACATAACAAAGGATTTCCTGATACAGTCAATGCTTAGGGGTTGGAAAAAGGAATATATACCCAAAGAGGCCAGGCGCCCTATTTCGTTTCGGGTTCTGATTAGGCTCATAGAGGTCCTTCCTTCTGCTTGAAATCCATGTACGAGGCATCTCTTTTCAAGGCTGGTTTTTCCTTAGCATTTTTCGGAGCCATGCGGGTGGGTGAGCTGGTTCCCCCTGGTGCTAAAAGGACAGGAGGTTTACTCTTGGAGGACGTATGTGTAATGAATGGTAGGATCAGGGTCCACATAAACAGATCAAAGACGGACGTTTTGGCTCCGGGGCTTGGTTTTCGATCCTTCCAATAAAAGGGAGTTTCTGCCCAGTTTGCTGCGATAAAAGATTTCACAGCAATGCGGGCTCCTTCGCCATTCTTTTTGTCCCACCTCGGGGGGGCTCCCCTCACCCGCTACCAATTTGAATCTATTTTAAAGGTATCCTTGTGTCGAATTGGGCTTAATCCAAAGGAGTTTGGCACACATTCCATTAGAATAGGGGCCGCTACCGAGGCGTATACTTTAGGTTTTTCTGAACAGGAGGTTAAGCATTTAGGGCAATAGAGATCGACTGTGTGGCACGTTATATTCGGCCAGAATTAGCTATTAACTGATGTTTTGGTTTTAGGAAACAAGCAAGTGTCGTATGGCTGATCGGACATTCTATCTCTTCTAGGCAGCAAGGAGAGCGGAGATTCGACACCAGGAAGGAACTTGGGCTTCACTGCGGCATCGCTGGAATGGAAGGGCATCAGGGGGATGTCATGGTGGCAGTTTTGCCGGAAGCAGTGGAGATTAGCAGTCGAGATCGAGGGCCTTTGGTTTTAGTTCTCCACGCCGCAGGGAACGATCTCGAATTTTGCTTGTAGAATATTACCTATGGGAAGGGTCTTTTGCAGGCAGTTATCTTTGGCCACATGCAGGGCAAAAGCTCCTCATCATCACATTAGGTTAACCAGGCAGCTTAAAGAAGACCTAAATGGCAGAAGATCCTGTCTGCCATTTCTCAAAGATCAGCATACACACAGTCCTGAGTGTTCTCCCTATGAACATCATAGGGAGAACGCTCGGGACTGTGCGTTTCCTTTATAGGGAGTCTAGCGCTGCTGATGGAAATTTTCGGTCTTTCCAGAACAAGTGTTTGGCGGCCGCATGCTTGTTCGGGAAATGAAGGTACACACATAACGATAAAGCCCCGATACTGTCGGATCTGACGGTATGGGGGCTTTATCGTTACTGTGTGTACCCAGCTTAAGTTCTATAAGCAAAAACATGGATGTGCTATGGGATCTCCAGATTCACCCATTGTGGCAAACTTTTACATGGAGGAAGTGGAAACACAGGCCCTTAAGACCTTTAAGGGCATAGCACCCAGCCACTGGTTCAGATGCATGAATGACACCTAGGTGAAAGTACAAGCCTTCACACAACACATCAATGTTGTAGACCAGAACATCAAATTCACAAGGGAAGAGGTACAAAACAACACACAGGCCTTCTTGGACTGCTTGGTAGAAGTCAGGGAGTATGGTAAACTGGAAGTAGAGGTTTACAGAAAACCAACCAATACAGACCAGTATTTGATGTTTGACTGCCACCACCCTTTAGATCACTAGTTGGGTGTCATTGTGTCATCAGAGCCCTGCACACAGAGCAGAGAACATTCCCACTAGCACAGAAGCGAAGGCAAAAGAAATTAAACATCTCAGAGGAGCCCTTAAAACTTGTTGATATACAGACTGGTCCTTTGTCAAAAGAAGTAGAAGGAAAGAAAGGAACATGAATACCAACAGTGAAGGGGAAAAGCAAGACAGGAGGAAGAACATGGTCATCCCATATGTAGCAGGGGTCTCAGAGAAATTAAGAAGAATTTTCAAAAAACACTGTATCCCGGTTTGCTAAAAACCAAACAATACACTGAGGCAGCAATTTGTAAATCCGAAAAGACCAATACCGAAACACAAGAAAAGGGACGTCATATACACAGTGCAGTGCAGTGAAGATTGCTCTGATTTATATGTGGGGGAGACCAAAACGCAACTGCATCAACGTATGGCCCAGCACAGAAGAGCCAATTCCTCGGGTCAGGACTCAGCGTTGTACCTGCATCTTAAGGATAAAGGACATACCTCTGAAGATTGTAATGTCAACATCTTGGCAAAGGAACATGACGGTTCAACAGAGTGTCAAGAGGCCATTTATGTGAAAATTAAAGAACCAAGCCTGAATAGAGATGTGTGTGGTGTGTGTGTTGTGGGGGTAGGGGGGGGGGGGTCAACACCAACTGCCTGCCATGTACAATGCTGTTTTGACACCTTATCCTTGGCAATGCATCCTCAATGCATTCAGAAGGTCCCTAACACCTGAGTGTCAAATGCTAATTGGGATTTTCCAGGGTACATAATTGCCAACAGATTCTTGTTCAAGTAATTCTGAATTGAGAAAGCCAGTCGGATGACTAGCGAAACGTCTTCAAGAACTAAACTCCAAGAAGTCCAGTTGATTTAACTGAATACAACAGATATTCCATGACCTGGATGAATAAGAACCTTCTCAAGCATCCCAGTTTCTACAGTAATTAAAAAAAAAATGTATTAAAGGGGAACCCAAAAACATTGTCCCAATAGACAGAGCATATGCACAAGCCACGTGTCACCTCTCCCTTTGCTGTGGCTTTTGGTTGTTTTATGACATTATACAACAGAAAATGTAAGGTGATAAAAGGACTTTATTATATAATGAAAACCAAAAACAGTAGTTGATTAAAATACTGATATCCCTGTTAAAAAGGATTAACCACTAATACAAAAAGGAGAGGGACCAAAGTAGTATTATAAACACATATATAACCACATATATAAACACATAATAACATATGCCTGTGTAGGTAAACATACATTAAAATAGTACTAAGAGAGATTGTCTCAAATGCAGGGAAATCAGGCACACAGATTAACAAGCACAGATCCCAAATATTCAAAAAGATGAGACATTCCATTACCAGAATGACAAATACACAATAACCACTTCTTGTTTGATTTCAACTGGCACCTCAGAAGGTTATTATTGAAGATATTGTCAGAAGAATGAAAAATCATTGTCTATATGAAATGCCAGATGGACCTGGAAGTGGCAGGGGACTCAATGCTCCTCTGTTTCCAAATTTCTCGTTTGATTGTTGGACAAACAAGTGCAAATGTTACCCAATTCTAAGGGTGGTATCATAACAGAAAGCTACATACTGATAGGGATTGGTCAGAAGAACTGCACACAGATCCCATGAGAAGTCAAAAATAAATAAATAAAATGGAAATGTCAGTGGAAGTGGATGATGAGACCTGGGGGCTGAGCCCTGATGTGCCTAGCAAGGGAAATTAACTTGGTTTTCATGACTCCTATTGGGTGAGTGCTAATATTTATTATTGTATTCGTGTCTAGAAAAAATATATTTAGCACTGTGCTAATACAGAAGCAAAAGCAGTTACATTTTATTGATGATACATCCATTTTATCAGAACCGATAATAATGAAAACTGTTGCTATCCCGTGTAGGTTAAAATCTAAAAGGAAAGCTCGTCCCTACACAGAGTTCAATGCTGGCAGTTAAGAAATATAACAGAAAATCTATTTGGACTAAAAGTTTGGTTTCCATAATTATTTGATTTGTTTTGCAAATACATTATTGTAACAGCTTGTTCATTATTTAGGTTTTTTTCTATGTTACATTAGATTCTGTGCTAACGAGCTCTTGTGTTATTTTATTCAATAAGCTTTCAGCACAGCTTGTTACTTAACACCGTCGGTTATGCCATAAGGTCATCTGACATTTCAGCATCAGAAATTCCAGACTCACTGGGGAGCCACATTTTCAGTCTCCATGAAAATCAAGGTCAATCAGCCGTTCCTTCTGCTTCAGCAAAGAGTGAAGGATTTGTGAAAAAAACAAGCTGTGTTAGGAGTGTACAGCATGCTAAAGGGTTCACAACTCAAGAATAGCCATTTGTTGGCTTCTTTAACACCCTAACAAGACGACTATTTAATATGTTTCAAAGACACCTGATCTTATTTGTAGTCATCCTTTGGTTTACTGACATTCCTGTGTTTCATGATACGGGAAATCTTAACTTCTTCCACGTAAAACCTCCTTTATTGTATTTGTTTTGTTTTATTTAATGACCACATAAACTAACAATATACAGTACTGACAGGACTGGCATGTATAGTCATCAGGTCAGGATAGGACCTTATGAAGAGAGATCATCTGTTGAAAGATTGGTTATTATAATGTATTTTTTTCTGCAAGTTATAAAAACTTACAACCCTTTAAACAAGATTTTTCGTTTGTAACTTATGAACAGTACCGTAGATAAATGGAGTAGGGCCTTCAATCAGCAAGCAGATGGGGCCAAATCCTAATGCAATCGGGTCACTACAATTTGCCCAATTCTAAATGGACTTTGTGGGAGCAGACATTCCTGATCATCTATTAAGAATCAGTTTTTTTCTTTCAAGAAATTAAGAAATTCTGCCTAACAAACAGTTGGATTCTTATTTTCACAGCTTCCACCTTGGTAGCAGAACAACACATTGAAACATGGATTTAGGATCAGGTTTCGTGGTGGGTGGATCAGTTTATTCTCGCAACCAGACCCTCTCCTCTCTACAACTCCAGATCTTTTGCTGTGTCCTGGTGTTCTACAAGGATTCACTAATACCTCCCCATACCTTTAACCACAGTGGATGAATAGAGAATTGGATGAATTTATAGTTTTCAGTTCAATTTTGAATATATACTTTCTTTTTAAACTATTAACATCAGGGGCGTCCCTAGGGTCTGAGAAGGTATGGGGCACTTCCGGGCACTCTATCGCCATGCCCCTTTCCCCACCCCAATTAAACCACACCCACTAGGTACTTAATAGAGCTAGACAGAGAGACAAACAGACAAACATAGACAAACCGAGAGATAGATACCCAGCCAGGAACTTATAAATAGAAAGACAGAGAAATAGACAGACAGAGGAGTAGACAGAGATATACAAATTAATGACACAGAGGCACAGTATTCCATTATACTGGTAGCAAACTGTTTTTGTTATATACTGGTAGTAAACTGGCAATTTCAATATATACTGGTAGTAAACTGGTAATTTCAATATATACTGGTAGCCAACTGTCAATTTCATTATATGCAGATAGCAAACTGGGAATTTTACTATAGACTGGTAGCAAACTGGCGATTTCAATATATGCTAGTAGCAAACTGGCAATTTCAATATATACTGGTAGCAAACTGGCTATTTCATTATATACTGGTAGCAAACTGGCATTTTCATTACATACTAGTGGCACACTGGCAATTTCATTATACACTGGTAGCAAACTGGCAATTTCATTATATACTGGTAGCCACGGGAATGCCATTACATACTGGTAGCCATGAGCATTTCCTTACATACTGGTAGCCATGGGAATTTCATCACATACTGGTAGCCACGGGAATGCCATTACATACTGGTAGCCATGAGCATTTCATTACATACTGGTAGCCATGAGAATTCCATTACATACTGGTAGCCATGGGCATTTCATTACATACTGGTAGCTATGTCCTCGATGGACACAACAAGGGATTAACAGGCATTTCGGACAATAACACATGATCATGATTGCAATTATTGCAGTTCTGTGTGTACTTGCAGTATCATGTTTGCCTGATTGATTACATTTAGGCTTGTGGGCTAAAGGTTCATACCCATGTACAATCGCAGGGGCCGACCTTTAACCCACGATGTGTATGCACATTGGTCAACGATCATTCAATTTATGGGTGATTCATAGAAAAAATTAAAAGTCTGTTTGGCTGGGGCTCGTTGATGATCTGCCCAGCGAATCAGCCAATAAACCGTGTCTATGTGCCACTACATTGGTTCAATCTGACACAATTTGGCTGTTCAAGACATTTATTTTAATTAAATGAAAACAAAATTGCCAAATTAAATATTTTTAGAATACTTAGGTTTGTGTCCTTATATCTACTCGATGGCAGAGCAGGATTATCCATTAAGGCAACCTAGGCAGCTGCCTAGGGCCCAGTAAACATCAGGGGGGCTACTTCAATACTGCAACCACACGGGAAAAACCCGAAGATTCGAAAATCTGAAAACGGAACATACTTTTAAGTTTCCGATCGTTTTTTCGAGGGTTAGACCTAGTCGGTCCCGGATCCCATCTCTAATGGCAGGTACTGTAGTTCCTCTGACCAAGCTAGAAAACCCAGGCCCTTCCACCCATCTGAGTTCTAATCTGTTTTGGAACTTCAATTTTAATGGAAATTCACAATGCTTTATTCAGTTTCAAGAGTTTTCCATATTTCTGTCATATTCAAACAGGAAGCCAGACAGGAAAATAGCCTGGGGACTGTACAATACAATACAGTTTTAGCATTAAACCCTCAGTGTATTTAAAGGATTTCCTTAAATTCCACAACCACTACAGGCGATATAGAGTTGTACAGTGTATGCTGGGCTATTTGTGTGCAAATAGTAAAACATCTTGTTTTCACAATTTCTGACCTGTTTGTTCCAGCATGTGGTTCTCTGGTACTTAATGAAACTCCGTGGAACCGAAAATCCAATTAGAACACAGTCAAATTGGAATTTTTAGATTTTTTTCAACCATGATTTTCGACCTTTGGCCATGATGTTTGATGTTTCGACTACCAGATTATTGAAACCGGCAATTCTGTGTCATTTACAAACTGGGACTCATCTCTTATTACCAGTGCACTAACAGGTTCAACCCCATTACTCTCTATTGATGGCTGAGATGCTGTAAACTCTTCCTTACCTTCAAGTAAATCAATTGGTTTACAATGTACGGTACAAACCTTCTAATCTTAAACATTCCAACATCATGAATAGCTGCTGATTAGAACAATAAGTGATTTACTTGAGCAGAATAACCATAAACATACACACTAAAGAAACACACACACAACCATACACATAACAGAAACAAAAAACACATACACACTAACAAAAGAAACACATACACACTAACAAAAACACACACACATACTCACTAACAAAGAAACACATACATGCACACCAACAAAAGAAACCCGCACACATACACACTTAGAACCACACACATACACACGTAACAAAGAAACACACACACGCATACACACTAACAAAGAAACACACACACAAAAAAACAAACATACACTTACAACGAAACACAAACACATACACACTAAAAATAGACACACACACACACACTAAAAAAATAATCACACATACACACTAACAAACACACACTTAAAATGAAACACACTTACACACACACACTAAAAAATAAACACACATACACGCTAACAAAGAAACACACACAAACAAAGAAACACACACATACACACTACCAAAGAAACATACATACACACTAACAAAGGAACACACATACACACTAAAAAATGATCATACATACACACTAATAAAGAAACACACACTAACCAAGAAACACACACATACATACTACCAAAGAAACTTGCACACATACACACTAAGAACCACACACATACACACTAACAAAGAAACACACATACACACTAACAAAGAAACACACACACACTAACAAACATACACTTAGTATAGTATTTGAGGTTGAATAAAGACATATGTCCATCCAGTCCAAACCATCTAGCAATATCCTCATTTCCTGCCTAACTGTTGATCCAGAGGAAGGCAAAAAAAAAACGCACCAAATTTATGAAGGGGGAAAAAATTCCTTCCTGACTCCAAGTGGCAATCGGAAATTTCCCTGGATCAACTCTTACAACGAAACACACACACATACACACTAAAAATAGACACACACACACATACACACTATAAAAATAATAACACATATACACTAACAAAGAAACACACACACTTAAAATGAAACATACACTAAAAAATAAACACACATACACTAATAAAGAAACACACACTAACCATACTACCAAAGAAACACTCATACACACTAACAAAGGAACATGCACACATATATAAAACACACAGAGAGACCAAGAAAGGGAAAATGTTACTGTTATTCTAGTTATTGGTACTGAATAGAATGTATGTATGTATGTATAGTTGTAGGTATATTTTATTTATAAAGTGCCACTTGGGGACCCAGCGCTGTACAATAACAAAATACAATAAAGTCAATAAAGTCATACAAGGGGAAAAATACATATTAATCCATTGATTTAAACTGTGTAAGTAAACCTGAAACAAATACCATTGTAAGATAAAAGAGGCTGCGTAGTATAAAAGTGATGAATGAATAAATGGAAGCATGAGAGGTTAATACATTGGGAAAATACACAATGATCTAATGGGAAAGCTCTGTTGAACACACAAACTCCTTGCAGATGTAGCCAAAGGTGGATTCAAAACCTTAACTTAAGTGCTGAAAGGCATCAGGGCTGTCCACTCTCTGAGCCATTGTGCTTTCTCATAATATGAATACAAATAGCTTTCCCATGTGAGATGCCTGTCTTTCCACTGTAATAAAAATGGATAAGCAGGTATCCTGGCATGCAGTTAGCACTAAAAAATAGATTGAACTGCCTGACATGGCCTTGTCTTGCTACCATGAATATAGACTGATGTGATGGCTGGGTTTGTTATGGTAAATGGCATCTAACCTGGAACCACCTTTTACTATTTTGGTTTATCCCTATTAACTTTCTGTAACAAACAATGGAAATGGAAATCATGATATCAAGGAAGAAAAAAAAACTAATTGTTGCTGTCATAGGAAACCTTGTTATGCTTTTTAGAAGTTTTCTCGAACTAAGGAATTCACTCCAATATAAATAGCCTCAATCAATTCTATAAATGCCAAATGTCTATAATTTATTGGTAAAGGACCCAGGAGAAAACCCAGCAAGTAAGAGAGCAGCATACTCTGACTATTGATTAAGACCTGCTGGTGTCTTATCCTTCATTGTTATTACATATACTTTTCTTAAAAACAACGGACAGCTCCTGTATATAATGCCACTATACTTATGTTTATTCTGGGTATTTGCTTTTATATAGAGGTCCCTGGTTGATGTTGGGGCTGAATTGCTATTTGTTTTTAATTAGAAATAAAGGCTATGTCCACCCGAAATACATTTTTAATATGATGTTCCCCCAAGTCCCAGCCCCAATCGCATCATTTTTTTTTCAGAAAGCCCCCCAACTCTACTTACCTCCCCCGATCCTCCGCGCTGCCGGCCCTCTGCTTGCGAGAATGCAAGCGAGGGGCGGGACCGGCAGTCGGTCTGTGATTGGTGAGCGGCAGCCAATCACGGACGCGGCTGCCGGTCATTCAGTGCAGCGGAGGAAAGCGGGAGAGGTAAGTAAGAGTTGGGGAGCTTTTTAAAAAAAAAAACATGCGGTTGGGGCTGGGGGGACATGGGGGAGCACAATATTAAGGGGGATTTGAGCTAGGGGGAGGGATAGTAGAACGGGAGGGAGAGGGAGGAGAGGGAGGGGGGGAGAAGGGCTGCAGCACGCATGGCAGGAATCTCCGGGAGGCCAGGTAGCAAGGCAGTGTCCTATAGGACCTGCTGGCCTCCTGGTGGGCAGTTTTTGAACTTTGGGGGGGGGCTACAGGAGAACCAGATGGAGTTGGGATGTGAGGTAAGGATTAAACTACACTACATGGTGGGGCCAGTAGTTGGGGGGATTATAGTTTTTGGGGGTGGACATGCCCTTTAAAATGAGTTGCTCTGAATCCGAGCCTGCAATCAGCACAGGACTACATACAGTGTCCCCTTTAAAGCCCCCACCCTGCTCCAAGAGAAGCTGATAGGAATGCACCACAGGGGTTGCAGGAGGGATTCTTTCTTTTTTCAAAGAAAAATGACTATATCCCTCCACAGGAGAACTCTTATTAATCTGGTTTAGCAATTTCCCATAAACCCTTTTCCCGTGATTAAGTAATAGTGAGTTGGTATTGCTTGATGCTACGTATAGAAATGGCAGCAGAAGCTCAGTCAGAAAAATTATGTTTAGAACTATACATGGAATATTTAAAGGGCAACTGTGGTCTCAAAACTAGTTAGGATTAAATGAAAGCCTGCAGTATTTCCTTTACACTGAGCCAAAAATCACATCTCTGGCTTCACCCTGTGAGAAATGATATAGAGGTGAATGTTCAAACTTCCTGCTTCCAGTAGGTTGAGTGATATCACCTGACCTCGGCTGGCCCTTTTCCCTCGGGGGAGAAGCATGCTCAGTAAAGACTTATTGCTGGGGAAATCAGGAAGTACCTGAGGAAAAAATTGACAGTTGAGAAGGGGAGCCTATTGATCCAGGCAGAGGCTGGTCACATGACTACAAGCTGGTCACATGGCTAAATACAGAAAGAGTTTAACCAGGAAATTACATTGCTAAACTTTTGCAGTAATAACTTTATCAAATTTTATCTAGAGATGTGATTTAGCTTTTATTTTGAAGATAGGATGGAATGGTTTTTATATAATTTGAGACCACAGTCACCCTTTAAGCAGCAGTTATAATTACTGGTAACTTTCTCAAGCAAAGGATACTCTTCGTCAAATTGTTCCTTGAAAAGTTGTGAAGTGAATGACTAGATGCTGAAGGAAAAAGGACAGCGTAAAAAGGCTACACACTATGACAAAAATACTGAAAGGGAGGCACGCTCCAAAAGTGCTTTACAGCATAACTTATTTTTTCAATGCTGAACAATATCCAAAATACACAAAACGTTTCGGGGCGTGTGTGTATTTTGGACTTTGTTCAGCATTGAATAAATAAGTTATACTGTAACTTACCTGTTACAACTCCACATCCTTGATTTAAACTGATACACACTATGATAAACCTGCATGTATGTTCCACTGCTAGTCAAAGCTTGACTACTGACTGCTCAAAATTGAACACACAATTTCCAACAAGCAGGGTTGCAGATCAGTGAAACATTCAGGGACACCTGTTATTTTAATGTGCACAATTAATTTTTTTTAAGGACTAGGCCATATTGATGAGCTTTTAGGCGCGATCCCATTGCGCTTTTAAAAGCACACACTTGTGTGTCCCACTAGTATGAGACCATGCTCTGTGTGTGCGATCCGGTAATCAGAACGTATGTGACCTGCATTTTTTGCGCAATTGAATGCGCTTCGATTGTGGAATGTTGGGCGATCGCACTGCTACGCACTCTCGTGCACCGGGAACATTGGGCGATCGAAATTGCGTGGCCTCACCCTAATTGCAATCACTGCAGTCCTGCAAATTACATTTAGGTGTTTCTCTTTCAGATCTGATGATCTGGCAACCCAGCACAAAACTGAAGAGCAACTTACAGGTCTATACCTTACAGGTTGTGAGTGAAGTAAGTTAGTATTCGGTCAGTAAGAAGTATTTGATCCACTGCAGATTTTGTACTTGGCTTAGTACTTGGCAGCTTAACCCTAGTTGAAATCACAAAGGTCAGATACTTCTTGTAGTTGGCCACCATGTTTAAACATATCACAGAAGGAATTTTGTTCCACTCAACATTGTAGATGTTCCCCAACTCCAAGAGTAAGGTTTCAAGGCTGATGTTCGCCAACTCCAAGATTTAGCTCACTCCACAGATTTTCTACGGAATTAAGGTATGGAGACCTTAATGTGCTTCTTCTTAAGCCATTCCTTTGTTGCCTTGGCCGTGTGGAATACCCATCCACGACACATTTTCAATGCTCTGGCTAAAGGAAAGTGCTTCTCAAAGATTGGATGGTACATGGTCCTGTCCATGTTCCCTTTGCGCTGAAGGTGTCCCGCTCCCTTAGCAGAAAGATACCCCCAAAGCGTCCACCTCCATGTTCAAAGGCAGCATTGCTCCTCTTTCAAATACTGCCAGTTGAGTTGATGACAAATAGCTCGATTTTGGTCTCATCTGACCACAACATTTTTGCTCAGTTCTCTTCTGGATTGTTTAGATGTTCAGTGGCAAACTGCAGACGGAACATGTGCAAAACATCACGGGCTGCAAAACATCACAGTGTAGTGTGTTACCAATTGTTTTCTTGATGACTATGGTCCCAGCTGCCCTGAGATCATTGACAAGTTCTCTGTTGTAGTCCTGGGCTGCTTCATACTCATCATACTCATGATCATAGCAACTTCACAACGTGAGATCTTGCATGGAGCCACAGACCGAGGGAGTAGTGGCGTAACTGGGGCCCCTGCAAAACTATGATGGGGCCCCTATCTATACTTCATTCACAGTGCTTTTCTGGGAGGAGGCTACATTTGTCATAGGAAAAATATGAAGATGGGGCCCCCTTGGCTCAAGGGCCCCCCTGCTCCCCTGATAGTTACGCCCCCTGCAAGGGAGAGTGACAGTTATTTTATATTTCTACCATTTGCAAATTATTGTGCTAACTGTTGTCACCTTCTCACCAAGCTGCTTGGGGATATTCTTGTAGCCCAGTCCAGCTTTGTGTAGGTCTGCAATCTTGTCCCTGCCATACCTGGATGGCTCTTTGGTCCTAGCCATGGAAGCTAATTTGGAATCTGATTGATTGCTTTCATGAACAGATGTTTTTCATACAGGTGCTAAAACAAGCTGGGATTAGGAGCACACTCTTAAGCTTGGTACACACCGTGGTATTTCTAGGTTTTGAATGACTGTTTGCCACTAGCATGCAGCTGGCTAGAACAAAGCATATGACTGAGCGTGGATACACTGTAGTTTTTCAGCCCATCCAAACTCAGACATCGTGGTCAGACATCGGTTGTGGCTGCCCGAAAAAAGCATCCAATATTTGGGCGCGATCGACCTATACACTGAGATGTCGCTCGGTTGGCATGAATATTAGATGGTGTGTACCCAGCCCTGGGAGCCTGAAATCTTGCTGCTTGATAAGGGATCACATACTTTTTTCACTCATTACAATGCACAATGACTTTCACAGATACAATAAACCTGCCATTACAATAATAGACTAGAAACTGTACAAAATCAGCAGGGGGTCAAATACTTATTTCCTTTACTGTAGATCTTGTAGGTGAAATGTCTTATGGCATTGCTCAGGAATGTGCAGTATACTACCAAATGCCCAGTTTATCTGACGCCATTTTCCTTTATAGTCGATTTCATATTGTACTGTGATTGTGTAGGAACTAGGAAGTTTGTTGTTAAATACGTTGTTAAAAAACATCATAAATGAATTATTTACAGTATTATCTATATAAAAAGACTCTGTTATGGCTATGGGTTGGACAGTGGCATTTGGGTAAGCAAAACTGGCTGCACACATAATGAACACTCTGCTGTACTAGACCAGGCTGAGAGGATATCAAGAAACACCTCTCCAGCCAACCACTCATTCAGACAGTCTTCCACCAATCCACCAACCAGTCTGCCAACCAATCCACCAACCAGTCTTCTAGGCAATCCACCAACCAGTCTTCCAGCCAATCCACCAACCAGTCTGCCAGCCAACCACTCATTCAGACAGTCCTCCAGCGAATCCACCAACCAGTCTTTCAGCCAATCCACCAACCAGTCTTTCAGCCAATCCACCAACCAGTCTTCCAGCCAACCACTCATTCAGTCCTCTAGCCAATCCACCAACCAGTCTGCCAGCCAATCCACCAACCAGTCTGCCAGCCAACCATTCATTCAGACAGTCTTCCAGCCACTCCACCAACCAGTCTTCCAGCCAAACACTCATTCAGCCAGTCTTCTAGCCATTCCACCAACCAGTCTGCCAGCCAATCCATCAAACCAGTCTGCCAGCCAACCACTCATTCAGACAGTCTTCCAGCCAATCCACCAACCAGTCTGCCAGCCAACCATTCATTCATGCAGTCTTCCAGCCAATCCACCAACCAGTCTGCCAGCCAACCACTCATTCAGACAGTCTTCTAGCAAATCCACCAACCAGTCTGCCAGCCAACCACACATTCAGACAGTCTGCCAGCCAATCCACCAACCTGACAAGCAACCACTGGGTGTAAATGCAATTTCACTACGTACATTGCCAATCTGATAGTGTTTTGTTGTAAAATGTTAGTTGGTTAGTGCCAGCCAATTGGCAGTACACCACTTCATGACCACAAAGTCCAGCAGGGGGAGCCATTCCCCCCTAGTCCTGCAGTTTCTAACTTCACGATATGACCAGACAGACGTTTCCACAGCTTTGCAGTCCTGAATGAACCCCCCTTCACCACCCCCTGTCCGCCCGCCCTCTCCCTGTACGGTATTGGCTGTCTGTGTTGCTGTCTGTCTCTTAGCGTGACAGGTAATTGGTTGGACGGGCTGTCGATCACAGCTCTTTTCCGCCTCCTCTGTGGCAGGTCAATGAATTGCCAGAGCTCAGGGATCAGGCAGCTGTGAGACTGGGGAGAGGAGCGAGGGGAGTGAGTGAGGCTGGAACACGTCCTGACTGAACCACCGGGAGCCGCCTACAGTGTCACTTCTTATCGGCTTAGGGAAGGTGAGTTAGAAAACCTCATCATTATTGGCAGTGTAGTAATGAGAGTGGACAGATGGACTGGGAGCTCAGACACTGGGTCATGTTAATATAACCAAGGTCAGTGGGTCTACTGTGTATTATACTCCTATTATCTTATCTTATTATGTCTAGTGTTATTGTATACTGTACGTTATTATATATAGTATTATAGTATACTCTCTTATTATGTATAGTATTATAGTATACTCTATCTTATATATACTATTATAGTATACTCTATATTATTATATATAGTATTATAGTATACTCTATCTTATTATATATAGTATTATAGTATACTCTATTTTATTATGTATAGTATTATATAGTAAACTCTATATTATACTGTAGGTTATATATAGTATTATGTTATACTGTGTGTTATTATATATAGTATTATATTATACTGTGTGTTATAATATATAGTATATTATACAGAGTGTTATATATGGTATATTATACTGTGTATTATTATATATAGTATTATATTATACTGTGTGTTATTATATATAGTATTATATTATACTGTTATATATAGTATATTATACTGTGTGTTATATATAGTATTGTATTATACTGTATGTTATTGTTTGAATACAACAGAAATACTATATATATCACACAGTATAATACAATACTATATGTATTGTATTATACTGTGTGTTATATATAGTATTTCTGTTGTATTCAATTAGATCAACTGGACTTGAAGTTTAGTATATATATAGTATTATACAGTGTTTTATATAGTGTTATGTTATACTGTGTTAGTATATATATTATTTATAGTATTTAAAATGGACTGTATGTTACATATAGTAATATACTATACTGTGTTATACTCCACATTATAGACATATTATTATATATTGTATTTTATACTGTTTTTTATTATATATTTACATTATACTACATACTATATACACGCTATGTAGTAATATACTGTATATTAAATGGGATCAAGGGAAACACATAAGTATAAATGATTGAGAAGTGCTGAGCTATTTAACACTTGCAGTGCCATTGCTGTCCAAGTGTGTGTGTGAGGGGTGATCTTGAACTTCTTTTTCTCCTCTAACTGGAAGCAGGAGGGGTTGATGTTTGTTATTGTCTGGGGCTGTTCCCTTCCCATGTCTGGGGTTCTGCTCTTGTCCTTAAACTTTACACGCTATAATGGAAATTCCTTTACTGCTCAGCAGTGTGAGACAGCTGTGCAATGGAATGGGAAGTGCCCTGACATTGGATCTGCCCTACAGTAACCAGCACATGGAGGGAGGATGGGGCTTCCTAAAAAAATGTCTCTAGTCACCAATACACTGTACATGATCTGGAAAAGCTACACTGTATCTATGTTATGTGGTGCACTTTCATCCTTTCATTCTCTGTCAATGCATATAATACATTTTGTAGGCATATGGAAATTTATTCTAGGGTTCACACCATTTTCTACATACTGCACGGTTAATACCAGTTCATTAAATTCATGCTGTAGGGCTACGGAAAATTATGCAGCCTGTATCATGCTTCTAATGTAAATACTGACAAGCCTTTGGGTGTGTTTAATATTATATAATATTATAGGGGGACATCTTTATTGTTGTTGTATACAGGCTACTTTGCAGGTCACATTGTGCTGCTAGTGTGTCTCTGTGGCTAACATATTGTTGCCAGTTTTGGCGCTAATATATTTATGGCCATTAATTAGGACCATTAACCTCTGTGAAAGCAAATCATTAAAAAAGCTGTTAGGACTTGCGAGAGAAACACGTTACCATTTAAAGAGAATCCTAGCTGCCCTGAGTACTATTATTGGTATAACCATCTGCTTTTTACTTCATCTGCTTTAGAAAAGTATAAGCAATATAAATAGTTATAATTGTATTTAAGCTGGTTACACACCCACAACAATTTACAAATGCCTGTACTATACTCTGTATGAGGATCATTTATTTAGGTTACCACGCACACTAATTATTACTAAGGTTGGCCATAGATATGCCTCATAATAGGCAAATTCTGTAGGATCCTAGTGGATTAGCTGTGTGTATGGACCAACCTGCAGCTAATGAACGATTGCTATTGGTTGTCTCCCTAAAGGTTTGACCAGTGTTATTAGTTAAGCTGGGATTTTGGCACCTGTAGGCTAGGGCTCAATTTGTCATGTCATGTTTGTCATGAGGAATTACAGTGAGTTGTGATTTATACATAACAATCAATGTATATGATCACCTTTTGGTTTGCAGTTAATGAAGGTTAATGACATTGCAGATTAACACTGATTGCTGCCATGCTTGCATCATATCTATTTATTTTATTAAGTTTAAAATATTTTTAGAGGTGCACCAGTGGGTCAGACTTAGACCTGTCTATGATGTTTGGGTTATCCAGAAACTGCTGGTAAAAACATGGGGCTTATGCTTGCTTCTATCTGTGCAGGTAATGCTGGGAAAGTCTCATGCAAGTGGTTAATTACAAAGAAGGGAGAATCACAAAGTATAAACCATATCATTTAGGTTTCTGCTTAACCTTCAGAGATTCATCAGTTAAATACAGAATGATCTCCTTATTTCTATTTTGAATGTGTACTGATTAAATACTTTGTTATATGATTAGAATTTAATTCAAGGCAACCAGAGGTTTTCCAGTTGTGTTGTAAATATGATTGTGTGCATGGGTATCACAGAGCTACTGAGTAGATTATTACATCAGTGGAAGTAATAATGCTAGAGGTGTGGGTTGTTGGTAACTCCCATCATCTGTCCCTAACTCTGTTATAAACATGGCTAATAACAGTAATTAGAATATTAATGTACATTTGGGATTAGATATGCAGATCAGACATTTTTCCCATGCACTGGTTGCTTCATGGGGCAGTGGTGATTGTTTTTGACAGTTTTAAGTTCTTCGTGACTACACCATATCAGGAAATATGCCCTTTCCTCTTCTATATATGTGATAATCAACTGAGAGACGTAATGTGTCAACACACTTCCACTTTGAGTAGAGGAGCAGTTTTCAAATTTGCCTAAAGCTGGGTACACACCATGCAAAAATTCGGCCCAACCAACCGACATTTCAGTGTATCGGTCGGACCGAAATATTGGATGGTTTCTTCAGCTGGACGTGTATAAGGGATTAAACACCAATTAGTTATTTTTCTTGGCCCTTTTTGTGGGCCTATCAAAAGTTTATTAACAGCCCTACATAGAAAATATGTCATTTTACAGACAATCCCTTATCCATTTGGAATATTTTTTTTTGTTATCAGCAGGTAAGATCATGTGCTCTTTTCGCTGTAAGTATCCCAAGATATTGCAATCTACAGTTTGACAGCGGCTTTAAAATTTGGTAGAATGTTAGCATATATTTCATGCACAGTTGCGCACCAGGTCAGTTGGAGAGGTACCATTTATATTCTGTGCTTACCAGGTTCAAAGGACTCTCACTTTATTGAATTATGTATTTCTCAGATGTCTATATGCAGTATGTATGTATCCATATGTTAAATTCAGAGGAAGTTTTAATGCTAGCAGTCAAGTATGTCCTACAGACAATTATCTGTAGCAGTTTGTGAAGTGATAAGTAATGAAATCATCACGTTATTTACGCTGTTAACACCTGGCAGTGTGGTAAAAGGTTTCACGAACTATGATGTTACATGGCACTTCATCAAAAAGGTGTCTGCAATAAAAATCTATAATTGTTATTTAACGTACATTTGTATTGTAAGTAATTTAAATAAACATATTGTTTAAATTGAGTTAAATGGTGCATACTGATAATTGTGGAGCAATGTACCTGCAAAGCACAATAGTGTGGGAGGTAGGAGTCAGTTTTTCTACTTTCCAATATTGTTTTTATTTTTTTGCCGAGCTGTATGCAATAGATCGCCTAATGCAATTCATATTCACAGCTTCCCAGCAGTACCATGGCTTTAATTTCACTAATGTGCACCATGCAAATAAAACAGACCAGGCAGCAGTGACAATGCTTACTGCTCGGCATAAAAACAATATTGGGAGGTAGGAATATTGACCCCCATAGTTGTGTGCTTTTGTATGTATATTGCCCCATAAGTATCAATATAGATGCCATTTAAAAATCTAAGCAAGCAACATTATCATGTAGAAGACTGTCTGCCTGCTTTAATAGTACTGTAACTGGTGTACACACTTGGGGATGTACCAAAAGATCTTATTTCTAAGCATTGCCCCTTATCCAGATGCAGTATGTGCATGTACCCTCTAAACAAACACATTTTCTGTTAACTGCCACAACTTTTTGTTGCAGGTACTTTTTTACATACATGCAAATGGGTTAGCATTGGCTCCAGATTACATTGCATTATAAGTGTTATTGTAATAAACTGTATATTAAGATACAGCATCTAAAAATGGATAGCCCTAAATGCCATTAAATAAGACGAAAACCATAGAAAATATTGAATTTGCTCATTCATGTCTCTCTAACCAAAATTCCTAGTGGAAAGAGTTATTGTTTTTCTTGAGATTCTCTTGTAATGTAAGTTCCCAACATACTTGGACATGTTTATATTCCCTAGGCCCCATATTTCCTCTATATTTGTAAACAGCACATTGTTTGTCGTCTCATATATGAACACGTAGTGCACTGCAATACTATGTATAGGAATAACATTTATGTCTCTAAAGGCTTGTTTTAGACAATTGAGTGCTGATACATGATCGTCATCCCAAACCAGCCGTTGCTTGTGTTGTGCCTCGTCCGCAAAATTGGATGTGTGTACGTGGCTTATCTGTATTTTACTTTGCTCTTTAATTATTCCTGTTTGTACTATTGTTTGCCTGTTTTAAAGAATTTGTCAGATGGAGCTGTAAAGTGTAACATGGGTTCCAGGGCATTACTGCATTACGCGTTTAAGGTGTCTGCCAATTTTGGGGGAGAAGCCAAAAATGTCCTATTAATGTTCTCCCATCATTCCTATTGAAAACTAGATATTAGGGGTTGTAGTTCATTAATAACTGGATGACTGCAGTATAGATATGCCTTAGACATGAAAATAAGTGGTAGACTTCACATGGAGGGAATAGCTTTGCATACAAAAATATACGTAGGACTAATCTTCCCTTTTTTAATGTATATAACCCAGTATTAACCAGCTATTTTCAGGAAGACCAGTAACATCTGTGCACAGGTCATAAAGTCTTGGTACACACAGGTCTACCAGTACCTTTATTTCTCTATAAATATGAAATATTTTTGGTATGTTTGATCAATTTAATTGAATTGGGGGGGAAAATTGATCCATGTATCGCGTCAGTTTGATAGACTGCCCAGCTCCCTGTCTGAAAAATTCCTGACAATCAGTGGCTTCATCATTTTAAGCAGATTTCAAGCCATTTGAAGGGTACTTAGGATTGAGTTTTGTAGGCTGTTTATGGTATTTTTCCTTCAAATGCTGTTTAATCCTTAATTTTCAGAATAAAAATAATTACTAAAACAATTCTCCGTACTGGCTTACACCATCAGATGTTAATACATTATTGACTCAAAAGTAAGTTAAAATTAATATACCGCTAGAGGACACCTTAGAGCACCTGAGGTCAAGTGCAATTCAGAGTAGGTTTGGTGAGGCATGCTGCCAGTTTAAGTGAGATTACACTGATAATGGTATAAGGTAACATCACTTCATGCAGCGTAATTGCTGGTTAATTCATACAAAAACGCTTAGTGCATACACATAATCTGCTTGGCTCTAAAGCAATATAATTGTTATAGCTTAATGGGAATTTTCTATGACTTGTCTACTCATTTTTTGAGTAGTGAATAAAATAAAACCAAATTCCTCTCTAATTGGTGCCCCTGCTACTTTTTATATTTCCATTGTATAGTTAGCAAGAGAGGGCAGGGATTCTTGATGCCTTTTTGCATTCCAGAGTTTGTCCCTTACTCTCATTGCATGTGATTAAAAATGCTTTTATCTCTTGAGACTGCACATTTCTGTTTCCATAAATAATGTTGCAGGAAGGTAAAAATGCAGACTCTTGTTCTTTATTTCTTGAGACTGATAGCCTTTCATTTGGTACTTAACTTATTAAAATACCTAAAACTAATGTACAGTTTTCTGTAGAAACAATGCCATGTTTCAGAAAAAAACAGTCATAAATAAGCCTTTACTTTACCAACAGTGATGTTGTATTTTTTATTGCTTAAAAAAACATGAATTATTCTTATAGGAAATGTTGGTACCACAGCAGCTCTGTGTACCGTATGTACAATGCTTGATACAGTAAGATTGTGAATATTTCAGTCTGAAAAGTCTTGGAAACCTGAAATACAGGTTTATATGGGATCCTACAGTGTTTGTGTTTTTATTTAGCCCAGGGATGTGAATATGTAGTTTTTTTTCCAGTAGTGGTCCAATTAATGAAAACCACTGAACCACCGAACAGTAGACAGTGGTGGGCAGTGCTCATATAGGCGGCTAATGTGTTGGCTAATTCTTTATTTTAAATTAATACTAGCAGTTGTACCTGGTGTTGCCCATGTACACATGTCAGTATAGTATTTTTTTTGTGCAGGTGTGTGTTTGGCTTAGATGGAAGAGACAGGGGGAAAAAGAAGTGCACAGTTGGTAATGTACGTCATGTATTTAATAGTTATGAGTTGAGGAGGTGACATTGCTTGAGGGACGTATAGCACATCTTTATTGCAAAACCTTACATACAACGTTATCAGTTTTTCCACTTGGAGCGTAAATATACTAATGTTGTGGTGAACCTACTCGTGAACATGCTACATGGAATTTGCAGTTGGGAAAATATGTTGATTGCAACTGAATATCGCAGCACTTGAGTGACTGACAGGCGTCAGTGTCTCTGATCATGTGACGTGCTGGCTCTTTGTCTGTGTTGTTAAAGTTGGGCTTCATTCTGTTGCGTTGTTTGAGCTCTGTGTGTTTTTATTAAGCATGCTCTATTTTTGCACATTAGTTAGTTTCTAGTCCAAATTGAAAGTTCCATGATGTCTTTGTTCTTTTAGTTGTAACTATCTGTGAAGTGTGTGACATGTGGGCAGTGTGTGTCTGTTTCTTAGGTCCAGGTAATGCAGGTAATTCCTGTGTAGTCCATACCCCCCAACCCGGTTTGAATAGGTGGATGGGGTATGTCTGCGATGTTGCGGTGGGTGGGGGCACAGCATTCTAGGGTGTGGACAGTCTGGGTCGTGTCTGTGATGTTGTGGTGTCCAGGAGGCTTGGACGTGACATTTGGGGGCATGGCCGTGTGGCTGTGCCATTTAGGGGCATGGGTGTGGTTGGGGGTGTGCTTGTGATGTTTGGGGGTATGGACAGGATGTTTGTGTATGTGGGTGTGATTCGGGAACAGACCTGGGATGTTTGGGGGTGTGGCCATGATGTATGGGGGCGGACCATAATGTTTTGTTTTTTGGGGGGGTGACCACAATATCTGGTAGCGTGGTCACAACATTTGGGGGCATGGCAGTTATCTTTAGAGACGTGGCCTTGATGGTTGGGGTATGAGCGTGACCGTGATGTTTGGGGGTGTGGCCATGACAGCAATATCTGGGGGCGTGTTCACATTCTATGAGCCTCTGCTTTCAATTTCTTAGCATGACAATAACTGCAAATGTGATTCATATCACCAATAGTAACATAGTCTTTCTAGGGTTTATATTTGTATATAAATGTCATTTATATTACCAATAGTAACATAGTCTTTCCAGGGTTTATATTTCTTTATAAATGTCATTCATATCACCAATAGTAACATAGTCTTTCCATGGATTATATTTCTATGTAAATGTCATTCATATCACCAATAGTAACATAGTCTTTCCAGGGTTTATATTTGTATAGTAGCCAGATGCAGTCGCACTCCACAGCTTTTCTTGCGTAGTGCCAAGGAGTCACAGGGTGCACTGTATAAAACCAAATATTATATGATATAGTATTCACTCCGGCACACACTCAGGTCATAAGACTTTATTTTTTTTCACTTAATAAGTGACAATGTTAAGTGACAACAGTGGCTGCCTCTCAGCCAATCACGTATGCTGCTGCCGGTCCAGTTTCATGCAAGCAGAGGGCCGGGACAGTACGCCGGAGGAAAGAGGAAAGGTAAGTAACAATATGGGGAGTTTCTGGAAAATCTATTATAGCGGTTCGGGCTGGGGGAGGGAGACCTATTATATATAAAATTTTTTGTAAAGGGGTGGACATGCCCTTTAAATAACCATCAATAGATGTATATAGAGTATAGCACTGACTTATATTAGACACAAGATCAAATATACAACTTATACAAAATGTATAAACTTACGTACAGAACTGTGAGAACCTTCAAAAGCTTACAGAACTAAGATTACTATTTTAATATGTGACTGCTAAGGGGTCTCCATGTGGATACTGAAAGGAAGTGGTAATGTCAGTATAACATCCAATGATGTGCTGTTTGTAAAACATGTGACAATCTTAGCCAATTAAAACTTTCTGTATGCTACACAGGAAGTGATGTGTATGTATGAAAGATGATATAAAGGATGAAATTTTGAATGACCCTGACTATTTCTCTGGGAAAGCTGGGAGAGAGAAATATCAGTTTATATGTTAGACTATTTGGGCAATGCTATTATAATAACTTGATGTGTATGTATGAAAGATGATATAAAGGATGAAATTTTGAATGACCCTGACTATTTCTCTGGGAAAGCTGGGAGAGAGAAATATCAGTTTATATGTTAGACTATTTGGGCAATGCTATTATAATAACTTGAGGCTGTGAGGTACCTTCTGTTATAAGAAGCCTCTATTTCATTTTATATGCATTGGGGAGTTTTTAGTTCCTTTAACCCTACCTCACCTTAACCTATAAAGCTAATCAGTATCCTGTGCTCCCAGGTCCTAATACCATAGCAACTGTAAATATGGAACTTGTTGTGGTGAATACTAATTAGAATGAACATAGCATGTTAATCTGGATCCAGTTTAGGGTCTCAGGTCACCCAGTAGTGTTGTTTAGTTTGAACCACACATTGTGGTAGGATTGCCTGGGTCTTCTCAGACCTATTTGTTTCCCCTGAATGCTGATGACTGAATAACAGTTAAAAATATCCCTGTGTAAATATTTTATATCCACTTTATCTACACATAGCAAAGCATACACACACAATGTGTACCAACAGGCATACTTTTGCTAGTTATATATACCGGTGCATATAAAAGTAAAACAGTCTCTTAATTAATATATCAGATGGGGAACAAAACATATCTTAATACATATTAAAAGCTATTAAAGCATTTATAAGTCCAATTATATAGGGCAATTGTGCATTAATTCCCTAAAGTAGGGGAGGTGCATATATGGAACTAAACTTAAATACTATTAAGGAAATGTAATATAAGTTCTTATTGTTAAAAATGGTGCTAATTTTCCCCATCCAATCAGATGTAATCTACCATTTGATAGCTAACATCTGATTGGCTGGGGCAAAACTAGCACCATTTTTAACAATAAGAACTTTTATTGAATCTCCCTGTAAAAATTTATTCTTGACTTTATATGACCAGCATTCTGACTGTTTGTATGTAGTTATATGCACATAATATGTATGGATGTAGTAAAGGGCGGCTAGATATTTTATGTTTTTATTATATTTGCATCCCTGTGATTTGTATAAAAAAGGATTTTTATATTTTTCCAACTAGAGTGCTGCAGTTTTTTTCATAGTATTTGTAGACATACATTTAAACAAGTCTGTAATAGCTATAATAACCCCCAACACGTGTGCAATAATTACACCTATTCATTTTTAGCAACCAATCAGATGTTCTTTAACTGCAGTAACCCAGTAATAAGTTTGCATAATAAAGTTGATAGAGGGATTCTTCTGATTGCCATTTGTAGCTGCCATCCGCTGTAAGGTAGTGCATACTTTCCAACATTTGAAAGTGCGGTGTGCGCACAATTTTTCTTTTTAAGGACCCACCCACTTTGTTTTTACATTCATCCAAAGCACTATGCATTTTGGCAAACCCCCTCACAAATTAAATGTCCAGTGCAAACTTCCATCCATCCCTCAGACAAATTAAAAAAATTAAAAAAATAAATTTCGTTGGTGTCCAGAGCAAAAAAACACAGATTCATTGGTGTCAAACTCAAACAAACAAGAGTGAGTTCTAGTAAGTAACTAACCTCCTGGCTGAACTAAGAAAATGACGTGATCCAAATGGCTGCTGAGTAAATGCACTGGGAAACATGCAGCCAATCAGGGTCCACGTCACGGCCACACTGTGAGACCGTGACTTGGACCCTGATTGGCTGCTTTTTTCCCAGAGCAGCTAGTCAGATTGCAATATTTTTTTAACTGCAGTCACTGATTTATTAGGGAAGGCAGGATTCTGGCCCTATTGCCGGAAAATACCGCAAGATCCGTGACGGTTGGGAGGTTGTTAATGGTTGGGCAAAATAAACTGTCCAGGAAACTGAATAGTAGGAGGTGTCTTCCTGTATGAAAGGTTTCTGCCTCCTCCTTGTCCTCTGAGAGGACAGTGGCAAGCGCAGGGGAGCCCTTTCCCCCTCCTTCCCTCACCTCCCTCCCTCCCGATCCCTCCCTGGCTGCCCTTCACCTTGGGTAAAATGATTTAAATAAAATGTAGGGCATCCCTTCCCACTTCCAACCGCTATATTAGATTTCTAAAAAAAAGAATCCGAACTCTACTTACAGCCCTTCGCTCCCGCGGCATTCTATATTGTCCGCAGCCATGGCTGTGATTGGCTGCTTCTCAGCCGTGAAAAAATAACCTGCAAAGCTACTTCCATTGTATTGAGTTCCTGTCCTTGTTTGCTAGTCCTGATAAATGAGCTAAAAAGAATGGCCATCTAGAAAAGGCGATAGTTGGAAGGACAGGAGAATAATGCGCACTGGAAATACTTTTTCAAATGCTGGTTTATGATGTAATATGACACTTGACAAAGCCCATACAGGTGAAAATGTTTCTGCATTGCTAAATACCTTATCTGCTCTATTGTCCACCAAAATTTTAAATAATTTTGCTTTTGCTTTATCAGGTTTTTTTAATTTTCAATATGTGGAAATCTGGGTATTTTTAGTAATATACCATTGCCCATAAGATAATGGGCAATGGTAACTAGAGTCATTCATTTTAATCGTTGTTTCTAAAGCCAAGTGTTGCATTGAATTGGTTACCACATAAACCCATTACAATCGTACTTAAAACCAATGTTGTCATATTTTTTATATACAGAAAGCTATGTAACACATTAACTTTGGCTAGAAGTTCAATTGATTTTCTATTTGGTACTTTCCATTTGGACAGCCACAAAAGGATGTGCTGGTTTTGTTGATTCAATTTCTTATATGAGTTTCCAAGTAGCTAGAAAGGCTTAAAGGGCATGTTCACAACTAAAATGAAAAATTAGATATGGGCAAATCACCCCACATGACCCACTTCAATAGTTAGAAAGTCAAAAGGATAATCTATTATGCAGCATATGATGCTCTCCCCCTTCCCTCTGCCTCTTAAAAGTTAACTCCTACCCCTCCTCAAGCTAGGGGAATACTAACTGGAAGGACCAGGAAGCAGAAAGAGAAGTAACAGAACACAAGGCAGCATTTCAGGTTAGACTTGCATCTCTCAGCTTTCTAACTAGCTTTGGGGATTTTTAAGTTGGTTTACCTATGTATAATATTTCATTTTAGGGGTGAACTTGCCCTTAAACAAAGCCAAAGCCTACTAAGCCTATATCTTTCTTAAAACAGCAAAGAATATACAGTTGAGTAGAGCCTGTAAGTATAACATGAATGTCCTGATTTAAGAAGACTCTACTGTATGTTAACCAACTTCCACTGCCTAAATTGCTTGGACCTTCCCCCAAGGTTTACCATACTTGCCTAAACTTACCCTTCTTTAGTCAGAGACCTGATCAACAGGAAGACACATTTCTTACAAGAGTATTTTCTCATAGGCTAGGCCCTGGACACAAGCAAAGGACAGGGTGGACCAGGAAACCCAGGTCTAGGTAAGTATTGTTATTTGCTGACGATCTAGGATTAAACCACAGATGAAGAACTATCAGTTTAGGTTCTCTTTCTGGGTACATTAAATGGGATGTACTCAGAGGAAGGGATTGCTGTTGGTGGGTATAATTCAACTTTAAAGGGCAAGTCCACCTCAAAACTAAAATTTGCCCCACTGCTGGCCCTACTTTATAGCGTAAAAAAAGCTTACCTTTCTACTCTTGCTTCTTATGGTTGTCCTGCAATGCTTGCTGAAAGTCCAGGAAGCTGAGGAGTAGGAGCCTCTCTGTTTGTCATCCGGTATCCGCCCTTTTCCTGACTTCCTGGAGGACACTGGTATGTGCAGGGGAGCTCTCCCTCCCTCCATCCCCCCTCCCGATTCCCCCGTCTCTGCAGTAAATTTAAAAAAGAAATATTTTTTGCAGTGTAGGGGACACACCCCAACCCTAAACACTGTTGTTATAACTTTAAAAAGTGCATAGAAACAGACTTACTCACCTTGGTTCCTTTGGCTCTCTTAATAGCCAACAGCCGCATCTGATAAGCTTTTCTATTTGCTCTACAGCACTGCTGACATGACCTCAACCCTACAATGCCATAATCATTTTGCGGGAGCTCTGGTCTGTTTCACTAGACAGGCAAACCCATAGGCTGCACAAGTAGAATTATTCCATCCAGAGATAGGGCAGGGAACTGTCCTATCTCCTGATGTATTATTCCCAGTTAAGGCTGTTTTTGTCCAGATACTTTTGAAATATCTGTAAACCAATGATGAAATTAGCTGCTATTTGCTTGTTTATGTTGGATTATAACATTTCAGTACCTGTTTACAGGCTGAACCATTATCACTATTATGGATGGAGACATTTTTTCCTTATTGCATGCAGTTAAGAAACAAATATTAATTTTAGGATTCAATCCTACTTGAGAAAATCAAGTAAATAGTTAATAGAAATCCAATTGTTTTTCTTGTAATTCCTTAAATTATGTTTGCACAATAGCAAAAAATAAATATATAAAGTCTGGTTTAGGAAACCACAACTCATTTTTTCCATTCATAAATGAAACTATTTAGGAATTTGCAAAACCAAGAAATCTCTCTGTAGACCAATAATGGGAAACATTGAACATTAGGAACATATGTTACGTACTTAAGATTAAAAGTCTTTGGAACTGCTAACTGTGGGGGCTGATCTTACAGACTAGACATCGTTGAGAAAAAAGACAATATTTTAAACTTCTTGCAGTCAGATTATACCTTCCCAAACACATGATTGTCACTTTTGCTGTTAACGCACAAAATATGATTACCGCCCACATACTTCAAAGGGTTTAGTATTTTAAAGATTGATTATCAAGACAAAATGGTTACTGGTTTTTAAGCGTTAAGTCTTATTCTTTAAGGGTGAGTGTGGTCCAAAAATGACTTTAGGTAAATTGACAGGAATTGCTATCCTGAGGATTTTTGCAATTTACTTTCAATATTTTTTTTTTAACATAGTTTTGAAGATATTTACATTTTTATGTGTGATATGGTAGCAGCATCACCAGCTCCCCCGCACATCCTGCTCTGAAACCATGTGACAATCCCTCTTCCCTGTGTCTCTTCCTCTTCCATTCAAAAAAAGACAAAACTTTACACACCCTCTACTGGGGGCTGTGCTGTTATCCCCCCTACCCTTCAGTCCTCCTTCAGTCACTGTACCTCAATCTCTTCCTGGTTATATCTGCTTTCTCTTGCACTGAGCATGTACCACAGATTAGAAGGAGGAACTAGTATTTGTGACCGCAGATTCAGAACCTCCCACCCCCTAACTTTCAGATCAGTGATTTGCAGCACATAGAGAGGTGGTTGATGGCTCATTTTAAAGGTAGGAACTTTGTCTTTCATTTAAAATCAACTTGTTTGGAGACCACGGTTCCCCTTTAATAAAGGATTGTGCAGTTTTCCATGTTTGAGCTGTGCAACGGACAATTGAAATTAGGATTAAAATGCTAATACTTTTTGGACCATAATTTGCCGATTTTTTTTTTATATAACCATGACACACATTATGCTACAATGTCTCTGCATTTTTCTTTCTATTGTGAGTTCGAGGTGTTTGCACCTCCTTATAAAAATAATATGACATTGTTTTGTATATTGTACAGTACATGGAAATATAAGCTACCAAGGCAACTGTGCACACCTAAAAGGCTGTCTTCTGCAACTCACAGCTGTCATACATATCATTTAAAAACATAATGCATTAAATGGGATCATGAATTTAATAATATAGGAAAAATGGAAAAATTGTACAATGGAAAAGTGTCTGAACCCACCAGGGAGTTACAAAATTGATGATACAGGTTGAGGGAATTTCCACCCTCAAAACAAACATTTTAAACCACCTTAAAAAAGACCAATCCCTCCCCAGCAGGTTCACACCTCCTCTGCTTCCAGCTTTTTATGAGCCTGTACAGCAGCAGAAGAGGTGGCCACCCAGAAGCGATGGATGAAATGGTAAGTATTGCAAATGTTGGGGGGTCCTTGTTGTAAATGTACATTTTTTTAAAGGGCATGTCCACCCACCAAACTAAAATTCAACCCACTACTGGCCCCAATGTGCAGTTTAAAAACAATCCTTACCATACATATCTGCTCCTTATAGTTCTCCTGCTGTGCTTTTGTGCAAAGTCCAGGAAACTGAAGAGTAGGAGGTATTTTCCTGTATGAAAGGTTTCTGCCTCCTCCTTGTCCTCTGAGAGGACAGTGGCATGCACTGGGGAACCCTTTCCCCCCCTCCTGATCCCTCCCTGGCTGCCCCTTACCTAGCATAAAATGTTTTATATACAGTATAATGTAGGGCATCCCTTAGAACCCCCAACTGCTATATTAGATTGCTAAAAAAAAAAATCCAAACTATACTTACAGCTCATCGCTCCTCTGGTGTTCTTTATTGCCTGCAGCTGTTATTGGCAGCCTTTCAGCCAATCACAACCGCAGCTGCCGGTCCGGCCCCTGTTCACAAGTTCCTGCAAACAGAGGACCTGATCAGAGCGCAGCAGGAGCGAGGGGCTGTATGTTTAATTCTGTTTCTTTATAAATCTTATACAGTGGTTGGGGGTGGGGAAGGGATGCCCCACATTTTATTAAAAAAAATATATATAGGGTGGAAATACACTTTAATGGTTGAGGTGCTCCTTTTTTTGGGACATTGAATCCAGACCCAAAATTGAATCTAAAGTAGAATGAAAGTTTAAAAATAAATGTTCAGGTGATTCGCTACATAACGTTTATTTTTTAAATGCTGACAAATAATTAAAACCATTTCAATCAATTGTTCTCTTATTTCTTCCTGTTTCCCATGATCCTCTTCTGCTGGTAAAGTATATTCCATTGGATGAGTCTTTCGGGATGGTTCCAAATAAAAATTTGGCTCATGCAGAAGAAAAGGAGGAGCAGCACTGACAAATACATTCATTTGTATTCGACTGAGCATTTCTAAAGTTAGTTATATAGCAGATATGATTCTTATTACATGGGGAATCACTTAAACTTACTATTAAAATTTCCTTCACCTTGAATAGAATTCCAGATTTGCAGCGCAAGAAAATTCTTGTATTCCTTAATCCCAAATAGATTTTCTAACAACCTCACATTATGAACCCTACAGTCACATTTAATAAACTGAAAAAAGTTTATTAAATGTGTTCCTGCAAAAGTTTTATATGAAATGAGCTTCCTTTGGACATGTCACTCTGGAATAGAGTTGGATTTATACTCTCTTGAAAGTGGCCAAACACACTGGGACTACAGTCTGTATGTGAGTAAAATAAAACTTTTAGACATAAATAATTGAACTATTAACTATTTATTATTAAAACAGGAAAGGTTATACTTGTGTAGTGCTGCTTGGTAAAGTTTATAGATCACAATCATTCTGTACATTTTATGTGGTGGTTCAATTTTTTCCCATTGCAGTAGAGTTTGCAGAAGGTAAGACAATTTGGTCTTAGTCTAATTTGTATGTTAAATAGTTGAAGTGGTAATGCTGACTTCAGCAGAACTATAGTAGAATTCAGATGGTGATCTTTAGGTAAAGTGAGATGCAACTGCTCCAGTGTTTTCCCTGCTGTCTTCATATATGTCTGGATATTTATTAAAATAGAATGAATCTCAAAATAGTAACTTCTGGGCAGCAAAGACTGTTTCTATACTCTCTTACCTCAAAAGAAAACTATGATTATCATTTCTTGAAGCTGTAAAAGAAAGACTTTTTATTTCAATTATTTTCACCCATCCATTTTTTTTGGGCTCACATTGGGCGGATAATTTGGAACAATCAGTCACCCTGCCCAATCTTTTTTTTGGAATAGTGATCCAAGATGTTTATGATCAGCTGGTTGGTTCAAGTATGAGACTTTTTTTGTATAAACAATGCTTTCAAATGATAAGTCCTGCTGGTACATTTCACACGCTCAATGGCACACATGTCGCCCCATGAATGAGTGGGAGATAAACAGTTGTTTAGTTAAGTGAGCCGGTAATCGCCCACTCATTCATCGTGTGTTGCATGTGCACAGAGCCATAGTCACAAGTCATAGTTATAAGATTAGCTGTTAACTAAATGGAAGTTTTGCATTTAAAGGGCAAGTCCATCCAAAGGAAAATTGGATATAGGTAAATCATCCCCGAAACTGCAATATTTAAAAAGTTGAATGATATAAGACTAACCTGAAATGATGCAGAATTTTCTGTTGTCCCTGTTTCTGCTTCTTGGTTCTTCCAGTTAGCAACTGTTGGTCATGTATATGGCAGTTGACATCACAGCCATTGACTCAATTCTATTCTGCTAACTACCTCCTCTGAGCATGCTCAAGCTCATTAACAGCTCACTAAATTGCTGAAGGGGGAGTGAACAAATATAGGCATTAATGCACAATACATACCCTTTGGTTTCCACAAGGCATCCAGGAGCATAGCAAGCATAAGCTAATGATTTCAGAGGACGAGGTAGGATATTTGCATAATTTGTGTATATAACTGCACATATGCAGTTGTAATGCATTAGAAAAAAAAATATCAGTTTGATATTTAGTTATTTACAGTGGTATGTTGAGTAAATTCTATAATGTGTACTGGGTTAAAGTAAAGGAATAAGTATACTGCATACTGATTGAATAGCTTTTCTTATGCAGTTAATATTGTACAGGTTTTGTAGTTTAAAGTCACACAAATACAACACATTTTTAAAACATTAACAGTATATTTAAATTAGATTATTTGCAGTTTTGAAATACATTTATTACTGTATATTACAGGTGATACATGGGATTCTTTATTCTGCATCTTTTTATTGTGTTTAAACCATCGGCGCTGGTACAATACCAATGATCAGAGTAATTCCAACAGATAGGGTCACATCAGGTGACTTATTAGCTCATGTAAAATCATCTGTACGTGTTCACTAGTCTGACTACCCTGACCTTGTGTTTGCTAGTTGTTAGGGTTGCCTAGAAAATGAATGTCTAGAAGAGGAAACATGTTACTGTTGATTTAATCTTCAAATCATAAAATAGTATTTGTCCATGTCAATGCGGTTTATTTTTGCCTGTATATTTTATATTCACACATGCCTGATTTTAAGTCCAGTACTAATTCTAAATGCTGTTGCTGTTTACACAGTAAATTAACCATGGTGCTTTGTATGTTTCCAGTTACAGGTCAAAAATAGATCCATTCTTAAACTGAGCGTAGCTCTCTGAATGAACTTGCTGAAGCTTTTTTGCAAATACATTGGTGTATTTCTGGGGTAGGTTTGCGTATCTGGGAAACTAATCTCCTGAAAAGCTATAAATGTCATTTTATTTAGGCAACATCAGTTGCCACAAAACAGAGTTTTCTATATTCCTTTAAGTCCTTCTGAGCTCAAAATATTATTGCTGTTTATAGTGTTACCAAGAAGAAAGCATATTTAGAAACATTGATCCATTCCCAATACTTTATGTTGGGGGATAGTAATGAACTCACCTGTTATGCTCTCTATGTTAATATATCTGTCTCTTTATTAAAGGACAGCTAAACCCTTTTAACTTACCAACATTAACAGTACCCTGGATGAGATCTGAAACCACAAGGTCCTCACTGCTGGGTTTTCAATAGCTAGAATTAGTTATCTATACTTACCAGGTCTAGTCCGCCCCCTTCCTCAGTCTAGAGTTCAGCCAGTGGAAAGACGAGAATACAGTGCTGACTGACAGACTACTTATCAGAACATTGATTCTTGGTTGTATGTCAAACAGGCTGCTGATTATCTTCTGTCTACCAGTCACTTGTTCATCTTGAGCAGAAAATGACAGCCTGAATAGGCTGGAAGAATTCCTTGGCCACTGTGACAATTGGGGGGGCTCGGCTAACAATAATGTTACAAAGTGTTAAGAATTATAATTGTTTTATTGGTCAGGGGGAAAAGGGGAGTGGGATGATGTTGATAAAAGGGTCGATGCTGAAACAATGTTTCATTAATACAATTAAGGCAGATAGATAAGAATTGTCATGAGTAGCAGTGACCCTACCTTGGAGGCCTTGCTCCTTCAAATCCGGAATGCGGCCCAGCAATACGGTAGTGAGTGGCTCCAAGGGATCCTCTCTGCCCCGGGAACCCCAACTTCACAGCCATCCAACGTGGCCCCCTCACCCTCAACCCACAGGAGGCCCCGCCGCTCCCATCCACCGGAGCGATTTAGCCCCAGCCGGCCAACAGCAGGCACGAAGGGGAAGAAAAGCCGGCAGGACCGTTCCCCCTCTCTACACCCTCAACGCTCCACTGGCAGAGGCAGAGCCACAAGGGCCCCAAGCTCCACATCCCGGGGCCCCCGCCTCCCGGCGTCGGCATCCTCCTCCTGCTCTGCTCCACAACACAGCGAGACACAGCCCGTGGATTTTTCCCTTCCACGGGCCTCCGGACATCCCCGCACAGCCGCTCAACGCCAGGCCTACGAAATCCAGCCGCCATCACAAGATGGCGCCGAGGCCCAGCGCCATGCCTGCAGGCCCGTCTCCTTCCCGAGGACACCTGGCTCCGCCCCACAGCACGCAAGCTCCGACGTGGCGTCACCACACGTACTAGGCGGCGCAGGCACGCACGCGGCGCAGCCTAGTGACGTCACGGCCGCCATCTTTAATGCCCAGAATCCGGAATCCTCCGGGGCCTACCGCCCACAGGCTGCTCCTTCAGCTTACTCCCTCACGCAGCTGGGCACAAACGGTAACCAGGACCAACTCCAGAGGGACACAGAGGACAACAGCACATCCTCCTCCTTCACCCACTCGGGCACACAGCCGGGCTCTCAGGGACCTCTCGCACCCACTGCCTGGAACTGGGGACTGCCAGGACAGGCTGCAGAACGGCACAACCGCTCCAATCCAGCTACAGCCGCTACCATCAAACAACCAAGAATCGTCCAGGGCAACAATGGTGAGACCCCTGGGGAAGGGTTTGGGAACAGGTGGGGGGATGGGGAACACAGAGGGGGAGAAGGGGGGGCTGGTAACCCAGACGCTAAAAAAAGATATTAGAAGTCCTAAGGGCCAGGGAAAAACCCAACTCAATGAACAGTAGCTCCAACCCCTACCCTAGCCCCAACTGATATCTCCAGTAGGGAACAGGCAAATACAGGTCAACCACAGCCACTATTGAGAACCCCACACTACACCAGAGCCCACTGACTGCCACCCCCCGAAACCCATCGCAGTCAGCATGGCGGTAGCCACCACCACAGCCCATCAAACGGCACAAAACTCACTCAGGCCGGGCAACCACTTAGTTAGGCGGGATGGAGCAATTGTGTGAATCGCTTCACTGGGGTTCCACCATGGAACTGGCGACAAAAGAAAAGATATGGGGAGGGCAATACATAGACATTCTTTCCCTTATACAGCAAGAGAAGGAGTCATAGACAAACCACCTCCCCCCGAAAACCCAAAAACGAGAGCGAAGAAAAAAGCAGGGTAGAAATGCCGCACACTATAAACACTGGCTCCACGGTTTTTCAGTATATGCTAGCGTTCTCTGCGAGCGTTTTCCCGAAAAAGGAGCGTCTCTGTTCTGTTACCTGGAACTGATATGGGGAGCCCACAGGACCTATGGCCCCCAAAGGAATGTCTGTCAATGATGGGATCGATAGGGAGAACACCAGGGTACACTACGCCTCCTTTGATAACGCATTGGCCCTAGTAAGACAGGCCGGACAGGAGCATTAATGGCCAAGTCCGACATACAGTCGGCCTTCAGGCTCTTACCGGTGCACGGAGAGTACTTCCATCTGCTGGGCTGTTGCTTAACGGTAGCTACTACTCGTGGACATGTCCCTACCTTGGGCTGCTCCATTTCCTGCTACTACTTTGAAGTTTTCAGCTCATTCCTAGATTGGGCACAGCTCAGCAGGCGGGGATCACGTCCCACTGCACTATCTTGACGACTTCCTTTTCGTGGGCCCAAGCAACAAGAATACCTGTTTACACATGTTGGAATCGTTCAGGTTGTTAAGGCAGCATTTTGGGGTACCGGTAGCGGAGAAAAAACGGAGGGCCCCTCAACTGAAATCATCTTCCTAGGAATCGAAATTGATTCCTCTTCCATGACATTTAGACTCCCTGCTGACAGCTAGCAGCGTTGACCCAGTTAATAAATAGGGCAATCACCGCAAAAAATGGTACACTAAAACAGCTCCAAAGCCTAATAGGCCAACTTGTGTTCGCTTGTCGTGTGTTACCAATGGGGAGAGTGTTTCTGCAGGCGTCTGTCGATGGCAACCAGGGGGATAAAAGCACCACATCATTATATCAGGATGTCCAGAGTAATGAGGGATGACCTATGCATGCAGCAATTCCAAGCATTTCACGGGTACAACATGCTGGCAAGAAGGGGAGGTTACAAATGCAGACATCCAACTCTATACCGACGCAGCATCCAGCGTAGGGTTAGGGGCCTTTTTCAAGCCAATGGTGTGCCGCTAAGTGGCCTAGCGAATGGCAAGGGTCACATATACTCAAGAACTTAACTTTCCTTGAGCTACACTCCCCATACTCATCTCAGTTCACTCTGGGGAACGTATTCGAAAATAAGCGATTCGTATTCTGGTGCGACACCTGGGGGTGGTTAGTGTTATTAACAACAGTCCACGTCATCCCCACCAGTGCTAATTCTCCTTAGAAATCTAATACTGACCTGCCTCCAGCGTAACATATGATTCAGGGCAAAGCACGTACCGGGATAGACAACTCCATAGATGACGCCCTTCCTCGTTTCCAGTTCCACCACGAATTTCGGAGACTGTGCCCAGAAGCGGAGAGAAAGGGCTACGGTACCACCCTACTTGTGGAACCTGGCGTGCAAAGCCTGGCTGCCCTGATCGCTAACTCCCTGGCCCCAAGTACCACAAGGGCCTATGCCAGAATTTGGAAATATTGGGCTACAATGGAATCTATACAATACCCCATCACATGCACAAAGGCAGGCTGAGGATGACCCTAGCCTACTTAAACGACCTATACAATGGGGTGTCGGGCTGTTCGGCCGAAGAAATATTACAGCTTTAGCTTTCTTGTTCCGTTTTTTCAAATGGGAAGATGTCACAAGGGAATTCCCATACGCAGGGTCATAAAAGGTGGAAGAGAAAACAAAAACACGGGGACACGAGACACCCGGTATCCTTCAACTCCTCACTCGAGTGTTATCAGGTTTACCCAGTATATGCTCATCCCCCTTCGAATCTCTGATGTTCCATCTAGCCTTCTGCCTAGCTTTTTATGAGCCTTCCGGGTGGGGGAACTGGTGTCCCCCTCAACCAAGAGGGGCGGAGGATATTGCTAGAGGACACTTCATTGGGCCCAGCTATAAGAATTAGTATACGATTCTCCAAACAGATACGCAAGGGAAGGCAAGTTAGTACCTCTTGCAGCGATAGGGGGCCCCTACTGTCCAGTAGCATCCACACACCGGTACCTGCAGCCAGGCCGCACACACGGGTCCCTTCCTAATCCATCAAGTGTAGCTTCTTGTCGAGGTACCAGTTTCCATACCAATTCCGCTCCTGTTTGAGCACCTTAGCCCTCACCCCCATGAACTACGCTAGCCATTCGTTCAGGATTGGGGCGGCCACCGAGCCTATGTACAGGTTTACCTGAGAAAGTCGTAAAAAGGGTGGGAAGATGGCAATCTCCAGGTATAAATCTTACATCCCCCCCCAATAATGTTTTGAAGTTTCCTTTCTGTTCCCTAGGTACCGTTGCCGCTTCAGTTTGGATTTTGGGCCATTCGCACATCTTTTGGGCGGCCAGAGGCTGAGGTTCGGCCATATGGAAGAAACCTGGGCATTGCTCTACCATTGGCCCGCATAAGTGGAGGGGGATTCGCGGTCTCTGTTGGTCCAGAGTATTCCCAGAGTTCTTACAGCTAGCAGGTATGTGCGGAGGGCCCAAGATCCTAGTGGTACATGCTGGGGGAAATGACCTGGGCTCCGCCCGACCATAATCTGATTAAGAAAATAAAACAGGATTTAAAGAGATGTTTGATGATGCACAACAACTTGATCATTGTATGGTCGGAGATTATTCCAGGTCTATTGAGGAGGCCCAGGAACTCCCGAGCAATCGAAAAATGTAGGCGAAAACTCAACGTGGCTATCCTCGTTCATTAAAAAGCTGGGGAATAGCGATAAGGCACAGGGAACTAGAAATGGATAATACAGATCTGCTCGGAGGGATGGATACACCTCAACCCCTTGGCTTAGATATATTGAACACCAACCTACAGGTAGGAATAGAAGCAGCTTTGGCAATGCTGGGGCGCCAGGGACATCAGTTATGCCCCTGACGGTGGTGTGTTTTAGGCGCATTTGCCAGTGCAGTGTACAAAAATTTAAATTCTAATTTGTGGTGAGTTAAGCTGGTGGGAAGGGGCGCAGGTCGACCTTGCCACACCAGCAGGAGACTCCTGGGACTCTGTGGTTTTATTCGTGCCGGTTGCCAAGCAACCGCTGGCACATTTGTTACAACTGCTATGCTAGAATGTTGTAATGTTAAAATGTCTAATAAAGCTGTGGCCATTTGTACAACCAATTGCTATTAATGTGTCTTTTTGGGATTGGGTAAGGCCGCAGCACAAAAAGGGGGGTGGAAAAAGGCCCCGGTTTAAGGGTATAGGAGAGGGCTCCCTATTTGTCAAATCAGTGGCCATGTTTGATCTTAGAGCTCTTTTGTTTAGAGAAGGAGTGGCATGGCAGTGCTCATTACTGGTGTGCGCGTGTATTTGACTATATGTGCTGTAATCGAGAAACTGATGCAAACACAACACATGGACTTGTTGTACATGTTCACAGAAGTCAATGCAGTAAAGGAAGTCACAGTTCTATAAAATGAACATACCAATGCATAACATACAATGCTACCTCTATCACTCCATTGCTCAGGGGTGCTAGTGAATGTGTCTAATCAGACAGGAGCATAGCATTGCCAATGGAGCCAGGTTTTTAGCAGGAATGGTTACCCAACATTGGAATGTTAAAGGAGAACTATACAATTCTAACTTAACTTTAAAAGCATTAAAACCAAATGTCACTTAGAATGGGAGATAGAGTCAGTATACAATTATACTGGACAAAGAGGGGTATTATAGTGTGACCGTGAAACCACCCTAAACTAGCACTAGAGCCATGATGCACTGTAAAAAACAGAGGTTAATAGATAGCAGGTGGCTTGTAAACAGCACAAAGCAGCTTAGGAGTCTAATCAAGCATTAACTCACAATTGTATGTGGGTGGTCCAGGTGCATAAGCCCCAGACCCGGCGCTGATAAACTTTTATCAGAGGAAGTTAGTGTCCAAATGAAACAAAAGGTAAGATGGTCTCACTCACCAAAGTAGTCGGGTGGCCCGGGTGCAGCAAAGCCCCAAGCCTGTTGCTATGGCCGAATCCAATGTAGAAAGTGAAAACGCTGAAAAGGATATGTCTACCTATGATTTAAGTAACCTGCGGGTACAAACTCGTCAGGTTGTGTGGGCTTGGATTGCTCTACAAAGATTTTAACATCATGGTTTAATAAAGTGTTTCAGTTTTTACCGATTTGGAGTTCCGGTTTCTGTTCATCGTTGTGCACGTCCATTTCAGCGTTTTCACTTTCTACAATAGAGTCAGTATTCCTACCTTCCAGGTTTTTATGTGCAGGGTAGCAGTATGCACCTACTGAACTTACATATTTGACGTTCTTTTAAAATGATTGCCAACATTTTATTTTGTGGTTGTATTTTGTGGTTGTATTATTTTGTGGTTGTTTTTGCCATCTGCATGATTGTTAGTACAGGCAAAGAGCGCTATAGATCCAACTTTGGATGCTATGATCATTTATTTTAAACAAAGTGTAAGCACAGGAACAAATGAGAAATAACCAACCCCTCTCAGATCGATTAGCTAGTAGTCCCCCTATAGATCCTGTGTAACTAGGCATCCATTCTGATAAACATTATGCCCCCAATCTGACAAAGATTACACTTAACATCTTATGGTTGGCAAACACTAGTCATACATTACAACTAATTGGAGCTTCATCAAATCGGCCATAATGTCTGCTGCCCTAGCATAGTTACCTGGTAACATTCCTGCAATGTTCCCTTGCTGGATTACTGTTTATGTTTGCCATTTTGTCAGTAACAATGGTTGTAAAGTGAACCAGGTGGTTGTCCGGAAGGTTGCGGGTATGTGGCATATAAGCTGCAGAATGTGGGCACCTTAAGCCAGGTACCCTAACTAGAATGAGTCCAGGGGTGCAGATGTGAAAAGGAGAGATCCCCAGGATGTGAGGTGCAGGTCTCTGGGTAATCCTCTGAACATTAATATTGTTATTGATATTATTAGACTCTTGCACTTCAAACATAGAAATAAGATATATTTGTATGTAGGCACCACTTTGTTTTAAGATTAAAAATGGCTTTATTTCTCCTTTAAATAATAATAGCCCAAATGTGTCTTTAAAGGGTTGAGGTGGCAGGGTAGATATCATTTTTCTCTGTATGTTTATCTCTTACTCTTTATTTCTTTATACATATGCAATTTAATGAAAAAGAGAGTCAGCTTGGTTTGATAAGATCTCAGTACAATGTACTGAAATTACTTGTAATGGTACCCGATAAAGAAAGATTGGCATCTACAGCAAATGAAATAACAGACTTCTAATGAACTCCGACAGAAGGGAAAAGTAATTAAGTTTCTATGTCACCTGCGTTTCTCATCACAGAAGAAGAAATCTGTAAAAAATAGCCTAGAATATTATAAGCAAAATGTTTTCTGGATATAGAGATCTAATATTGCAGATGGGGTAGCCTTGCCATTGCCAGTGATTATTTTTCCATGTGTGATGTCTTTTGGTCCATCAGATCACAACTCTTTGGCTGCTCTGAATAAGAAATAACTTCAATTCCACAGCCAGGAAAAGAATCCAAGATGAATGGGTGCCAACTCGCAGCTCGCGTTCTGTTGGTTTACTCTGTCTCTACAGTTACAATACAGGCACGCCGCCACAGTCTTTATATCGTTAGGTTAAGCTGCAGGATTACTTAACAGCAGCGTAAACAGACAAGCAAAAGTATGTAACATAAACACACTGGTAACAGTGATGTGATTGCTTTTACTACTTTGCTGTTGCTGTCCATATGTGGATACTGAGACTTTGGTTAACGGTACATTAATTTACCATGCCTTTAATTACAGGAGGTAATTGATACTTCCAATTGTGGTGAATAGCTATTCATTGCTGTGCTGCTTAACTTATACCACGCGTGTCAAACTCAAGGCCCGTGGGCCGAATCCAGCCCTTCTCGCTGTTGTTTGTGTCCCCCGGTAACTGTACAGCATCCAAGATCTATCACGCAGCTATATATTTGTGCAGTCCCAAGTAGTGGCAATCTGCTCTTTTAAAAAACAGCTGATCACAATATCTAGCAGACAGATCTATAGTTGTGCTTGTGATACCAGGGTAGCAAGGCTTGGATGCAGTCACCGCTGCAACAACTGATGACTTATCTAGCCCGGCACTGGGGAGTGGAGGGAGGTGTGACAAAGAGCTTTCCATTGGAGTTGGCCATTCCATTACAGCGCCAGAAGTGTAAGGTGGGTGTTCCATGTTAGCACATGATTGCGCCATAGGCAGAGGTCCCAGTCTAAAACAGTATGCTTCACACCCATTCCCTGCCAAGAAAATTGGCCCACCACTTTGCCTGTCTTTTTGATTTTGGCCCCTTATGAGATTGAGTTTGACACCCCTGTCTTATACCTTCTAACATTACACTTTTAATTGGTACACTTATGGAAACAACATGGTGCAGAGCTGCTGGGGGAGTGAACCCAATGTTAGCACAGCTCTGTGCAACGCATTTCTCAATACTGTATCTACTTAAAGGTGAATGTTACCAACTCTACCCAGTTTTATCCTTGCAATCTTCTCCTTCCATGCAAGCCTGGGACGAGAATGACCACGACTGGGTTCACACCAGAAGGCTGCTAAAGCTGCAGGGAACATCGCACTGCGTTATCTCATATCGGTGTCCGTTGATTTCAATGCCACTGCTATGCGATAACACAGCAAACTGCTGTAAACTTTGCATTGCATGCAACTGTATCGCAGCTCATAGGTGTGAATGGTGCCGCTCACTCCTATGAGCACAGCATTTTGGTGCTGTGCTCATAGTGGGAACGTGCCTCAATAATGGGCATTTTTCCCTAACCAGGACTGTTCCAAAGAAAAATTGGAATGCAGAATCTTTGTTAAAGGTAAAGTAAACCTATTATACTTACAGGGAAATGCACGGAGAGGCGCTATCGCTCCAGAGATGCTACATTCGCAAAGTCCCGTCAAGGTAAGGCGCTATGCGAATATAGCATCGCCTGCGGCGTCTGCATGGTTAACTTCCGCGTTAACCACGCAGGCGCTGCAATGTTGGCGTTTAAGACACACTAACCGATATAACATCGGTTAGCATGCCTGTTAACTCCATTTTCAGCCGATGCACCTCTTGGTGCTTTGCCAAAAATAAGAAAAAAGCCAATGTATTACAAATATTAAAAAAAGGGTAGACGTTCACAGCCTGGTAATATAGTCCTCGACATCAATGGTAGAGAAGATAATGGAAACTTTGTAATGGGATCCTATTTTGGACTGATTTTCTAAGAAATAGTCAGCATGGCTTTAAGGTGAAGTAGATCTTGCCAGTCTAACCTGCTGTGCTTGCCGCACAGGCGAATGTAAACTGAAGTCTGTTGGCCTAGAGAAAAACACTTGAACATGGATAGAGAATGTATATGGATAGAGGTTGTAGAGTAGTGGTCTATGGAGCTACAACTATGTGGGCTAAAGTGGAGTGCCTCAGGGTTCTGTACTGGGGACACTTTTTAAACTGTTTATAAATGACCTAGAAGTTGGTATTGGTAGCAAGGTCTCTGTGTTTGCTAAACTATACAGAGTTCTGGAAACTTCAAATGACCTAGATAGATTATTAAAATGGGCAGCAGAGTGAAGATGAAATTCAATGTTGACAAATGTAAATGCATTTGGGGTTTTACAATCCTTGTGCAACCTACACCATAAATGGCACTGTGCTGAGTGAAACTGGGGGTTCTAGTAGATAACATACTTAGTTTTAGCAAGCAGTGCTAGGCAACAAAGGCTTGAGCTAGCAAGATATTGTCTTTTACAAGGAAGGGAATAGATTCAAGGGAGAAAAATATTATTCTTCCTCTTTACAAGGCACTGGTAAGGCCTCATTTGGAATATGTGTTACCATTTTGGAATCCCATATACAAAAGGGGAAATTGAAGGAGTTGAGAGAAGGGCAACTATAATAATAATAACTAAATAATATTAACTAAATAACTAAAATAAGCAAGCAATGCTAGGCAACATTGGCTAGAGCCAGCAAGATATTGTCTTTCATAAAGAGGGGAATAGATTCAAGGGAGAAAAATATTGTTCTCCCTCTTTCCAAGGCACTGGTAAGGCCTCGTTTGGAATATGCGGTGTAGTCTTGGAATCACATATACAAAAGGGGATATTGAAGGTGTTCAGAGAAGGGCAACTAAAATAATAAGGAAAATGATGGGGCTTCACTATACAGGCAGATTAGACAAGTAAGGGCTGTTTACACTGGAGAATTGTGCAGCTATTGCATGGGGATATGATCGCTTTTTATATAAATTTATTAATAGACCATATAAGAAACTCTGGTGTATTTTTCACAAATAGGTGATTTCTGAGGACTCGTGTACATGCTTTAAGATTAGAATAAAGGAAGTTTCATCTTCAGGTTAGGTTTCTTTACAGTGAGAACGTTTAGCGTTTTTTCAGTATTGTAAACGCTATTATGGCATTCCTATGTGAAATTGATGTCCTTGCTATTTTCCCCAACGCATGCGTTACCGCAAACTCAATAATACTGAGTGATCTAGTGTCAACGAAGCCCTACAGGGTACTGCATGGTAATTTAAATTTTGAACAAATGCAGCTTAAATTCAAAATGTGAAAATGGATCTGATTTAAAGCCCCTCTTTGTCCATATAGATAATAACGTCCCAATGATATTTCAAATGCATTCGAAAATGTAATGTTGCCTGTCTGAATTTACTGTACATTAGTCATTTTAACAGAATTCAATATGAGTAGTGTTTAGGATTTGGTGGGATAACATGACACAGTCATTTGAATATACAGTTACTTTTTGTGTAATAGTGAGAAGATGGATTAGGCTTATTTATACTCCAGCAAATGTATTTATATCTCAATGGGATTATCTTCTCCCTTAACATATAAAAAAAAGATCTTTCATATGAAACATATGAAAGATCTTTCTAAAGATCCCTCTACACACAGTCTCTAGTGTTCTCCCTATGTAAAGCACTGAGAGAACTCGAGACGAAGCAACTGAGGGAAATTTATGGCCATTTCCATGCGGTTCCTGGGTTATGTCAAGTATATCTGTAAAGCTTGGCAAACACTAGTGATTAAAATACGGTGGAATGCGCGGGTCAATAAAATGTAGATACTGCCTCCATTGGCCATGATGAACATATCTATTGGCCCATATTCTTTAGTAAAGATGTCCGACAGTGGCTTCTGGCCATCGGAACAATCTCCCTATGGAAAGTTTAGGGAACATTTCGGGACTGTTTGTTTTAATGGAATGTCTGTCATCTTCTATAAATCTGGACTGTGTGTACCAAGCCTTAGGCTGCCTAAAATGCCTTGTTTTTCTAAAGTATGTTTCCGGTACTGTAACTTGAGAACTGAATCTTCTTAGTAGGAGAAAATGATGCTTCTCTATACAGTGAAACAATAGTGCAAATAAAAGCTTTATATTTAATGAGATAACCCCTTCCTAAAATCTGCAACCTAGTCTTCAGCAATTCATATCATGTTTCTTTTTACGATCATGACTTCAACGATTGCCTAATGCACATCAACGATTGTTCGATGCAGCCATATACTGTAAGACATTATCAGCTGATAACGATCATATGGAAATAGGTCAATGATGTTAGTTTGTTGGGCAATCTATCAATGCACAATTTCAGCAAATCCCATTGGATCTGCTTTATCTACAGCACATCCCCGCAGTCATTGGTGCTAAAAGCAGGGGTAGTCTCTCTGTGTTTGCTATTTGTTTTTCAGCTTCAATCTCATTAGTGAGATGGGTAGACCTCCCTAAATATGAGGTATAATTCAGGGTGCTTGACTGCTGCCTCACCCTTATTTTCTTTTAAATTGTATATTTTGTTTTTAGTTCTCTAGGCCCCCCTCCCTCTAACTAGTTCTACATTTATATCCTAATTTAAGACCAATATGTCTTAATCAGCTGTTGAGAAATACATTTCCCTCTAACCTCCTAAACCTGTTTTATTGTTTTATGGTTTAAGTTTGACATCACTGGTAACCTTTAATGGGGAATGAGAACATAAAGTATAGTTATTGCTAGATCGTTGTATACCAAGTGTCTGATCCTCATTTTTGCAAGGTATAAATCTAACTTGATAGCTGTGCAAGTGGACTCATTCAATTGGTGTTGTGGGTTTGTGTGTCTGTGCTGAAGGAATAACATGGAGCGTTTTTTTACCCTTATCCTGTTGTCTCTTGATGGTGTTAAATAAATGGGTTAATTTTGTTCTGGGAAGAATGCTTGTTCATCTTTACCTAATGAAAATGCTTTGCTGGTTTGGGACTATGTATGTGTGATTATCATGCAGCTGTGCTTGTAGCTTTAAAAACGAAACACAAATTATATTTTCCTTAATTTCTCTGTTGCAACCAATGTCCCTGGTGGCATTTATCCAACTGAATATTTCGGAGTAGCATAGTCGTATTTTATATTGGTTTATCCTTTGTTAAAATACCTATAATGATCTCTACTGACCATTTTATATTAGGCAATTTAACAGTCAGTGAAGGTAAAGGTGGCCATACACTATTACGATCGTAATTACGATCTTAAACCGACCGATACTTTGATAGACAGATGTACAATGCTAATTGTACTAAGATGTACCATACATATTGTTCGACATTCAATTTGTTTTGTGATTAATGTCGAATGTCGTCTATTGTAAGGTTACATTACATTTACAGTTAATTGGAACTTCAGAAAACACTACAATCATTTTACCAATCGACTTAAGAAACCGACTTTCCTGATCGTAATTACGATTATGTCGCATAATAAGATCGGGAAAATGTAAAATTTTTCGGCCAATCAATGTAAATGTCGGATTGTATGTCGGATTGTACATAAAATCGGCCTAATGTATGGTCACCTTTAGCTTCAAGTAATGTAAAAATAGGCCATAGGTTTTCTAATCAGATTGTCTTGCATTGAATGATTCTGATTGTATGAAGATTGTAGAACCAGACTTAGTCAAAAATTTAATTTACGGTAACTGAAAACATTCACCAAAATAGCATTTTTTAGAAATATAGAGAGAAAACATTTGTAGTTTAATGTGATGACAGTTATTTTGCAATTTCCATAGTAATGTAGAGTATAATGACATTTTTTGTGGACCTGCAATTAGGTTTTATAGACAGACGTTGGAAGATAAATTTCTCCCTTTATTAGGTTAAACAGTAAGGATTCTGAAATTTTACAGGATATCAATAAAGCAGACAAAAATATTTCTATTATAAATCTTACAGAAACATGAATATAAACAAAACAAAGTCTAATCTGATTAGAATACCGATTAGTAAATGCAAAATGCAGGAGGGGCAACGCTCTTTGTGTTGGCATTTCATTTCTATGCAATTGAAACGTGTTGTGTCCCAAAATGTGTGCAGTGGTGCATTCAAATGCACTGGACAGCAACACAGTCGTAATGATGCTTAAATGCATCCCTACGAATAGATACACTAGAGCAATGTATTTATAGGGTATCTCCACTGGTAAAACCTTGTTGTTCTATTCAGTTATATTGAAATACAGGAGGTAAAGGAGCTGTGTCTTACCTCCCATTCTTCAATAAAACCTTCAGTAGCCGAAGGGAAGGAACTTACCGATCGCTCACTCCTCCGCTGCTTCATCTGACAGGTCGAATGGACTCTGTACTCTATGTGCGTGTGCATTGCATTTGTGCATAGATTACTAAGTCTGTCGGGACCTGTCAGATGAATCGGCGTAAGGGAGCAAGCAATTGGTATGTTCCTTCCCTTTGTACCCGACTTGAAGAATGGGAGGTAAGACACAGCTCCATTACCTCCCGTTCTTCAATAAAGCTGAATAGAAAAAAGGGGGGTTTACCAGTGGAGATTTAAATACACTGCTCTTGCAACCACAGAGAATAACTCCTTTTTAATTTAGTTCCAGGTTATCTAATCTCTCTATTAACTTTATGCTGTGTCAGCCAGTCCCCTATTCTCATAGTTCTAGAAGGAACCTCTCACATACATTTATTTTCTAGTAACCATTTTCCAGTATCCAGGCTCAAAGATTGAGGGTCTCAATATTTCTGCATTAACTGTCTCCTCTCTAGCTCCTCCCATAGTCAGTGTACGTAGTAATTCTTCTATCTCTGACAAACGCAAATATATGTTAATGAAATGGAGGGTAGATTAGGGTAGGGCCAGAAAGCCATCGATTATTGCACGAGTTGGTATACTTTGCCTAGCAATCACAAACAACAGATTTACCAATCAATATTTCGATTACTTTCAGAAGTAAAGTAGTACATGCTGATGTTTTGGTCTGACCAGTTATGCGGCCTATTGAAGAATAGGAAAATTTCTTAAAACCGATTTTGCATAAAAACTATCATTAGTAGGGAAAATGCCAACTGATCATCCTGTCGATCTTACTAAATATCTGGCTGGGTAATTGATCGAGACAAAATATCTGTATTCAATAAAAGTTCTAATATTTTTAAATGGTGCCAGATCAGATGTTAGCTTTCAAATCTCAAATAAGATCTCATTGGTTGAGGCAAAATTTTAAACAATAAGAACTTTTATGAATAACCCTGTGTGCCAGGCCCGTAATATCCTACCTCGTTATGCTTCTTATTTCTTGTTTTACAATTAATTTATTTACATAATAATTTGGGTTTTGTTTTGTGTCCTTTCCATATTCAGATTTGCTTGCTTGATTGCTTTTTTACTTGAGCTATTTGCCTTCTGCCACTTTCTGTAGTATTCACCCTGTCATCAGTAGCCAATGCTTGTCACACAGCGTTACCCCTGTCACAATTTAAAAGATGCTTCCATGATTTACAATGGAATAGCTTGAAGTGAACACTTGTGTTGTTTCCGGATGGCTTCATGTTATTACCATATAAACCTTGGTAGTGCTTAATTTTACGTTTATGATGGCTAGATTGATAGGAGCTGTTACTAAACCTTCTTATTTAATAACCGGATCTTCCCATATATAAACAAGGACAAGCTCATATCATTTATCAATCACTGCAGATTATTTGGGATGGCTTTATTTGTCAAATAAGAAATGCAGCTGGGCCGGTGGGTCGGTTAGGATGGTGCCAGGGTCCTAGAGCCTGTGTTCTATTCACACGAAGCTTTACAGTTTCTGACAAAAGTCTTGTCACCTGTGTATTTTGCAGTAACTCCTGCTATTAACCTGATTTTTAATTGATCAATTGGTGTTAGGAATAGCTCATATGAAAAGCTAAAGCCCTCCCAAATAATATTAAATGTACTGGTAAAAAATAGTTTCACTGAAAAAAGATTTATCATTTAATCAAGACAGAAAGGTCAAAATGTTGCAAGACAAAAGTGTAGTCGCCTATACAAAAAATGATCTACTTTACAGCCAATCCAAATATGTCGCAAATTAAGTAGTGGTGCTGTGAGATCCAAATTTAATATCTTGTATGACTTCCATGAGCTTGAAGGACAGCATACATGTGGTTTGGCAAGGATTCATACAATTTATTGATGAAATCATCAGGAATAGCCAAGAAAACAGTCTTGCATGCCTCCCAGAGTTCATCAATATTCTTTGACATTCTTTCGTCTTCCATGCTTCCTCTTTCATCCTACTCCACATATGCTCAATGATGTTCATGTCAGGTGACTGGGCTGGCCAATCCTGGAGCATCTTGATCTTCTTCGCCTTAAGGAACTTTGATGTGGCGATGGAAGTATGAGATGGAGCACCATCCTGCTGCAGAATTTGGCCTTTTTTATGGTTGGGAATATATGAGGTAGCTAATATTTCTTGGTATTTTACACTATTGATGTTGCCTTCTACCTTGCAGATCCCTCTCACACCCCCATACTGGATGTAACCCCAGACCATGATTTTGCCTCCCCCAAACTTCACTGTTTTTTAGGTAAATCTCGGCTCCATGCAGGGACCAGTAGGTCTCCTGCAATATTTGCGGCGACTGTGGTGTATTTCAACAAAAGGTTCATCTGAAAAATCCACCTTTTGCCACTTTTCCAGCGTCCATCCTTTTAGCAGGCTGTGGGACTTGGCAAATGCCACACGGTTTTTCAATTGTCTTTTGTTTAGTGCTGGCTTATGGGCACTGATTCGACCATGGAAGCCATTTCGAGACAGAATCCGACAAACTGTTCTGGTTGACACAGGGGTTTCAGGTGACCAGGTCTCCTGGAGCTCTGCTGCAGTTGAAAATGGCTTGCCTTGGATTTTCGAGCCAACAAACAGTTCCACTCGAGCAGTTGTCTTGCGGGGTCTGCCAGACCAGGGCTTGTCAAAAACTTCTCCAGTCTCTTCAAATCTTTTCTTTATCCTCTGAACTTGACACTGAGAGACATTGAAGGTGTGTGCCACTTCAGCAGTGGATTTGGTCTTCAGCCTCTTGATAATCAACACTTTAGTCTCAGGGTGAATCTTAGGCATGTTTGCAGAGGTCTATTTGCAGTTGATGTGAAGGTCTAGTGTACTGGGATTCTTTTTATACACATCTGACACCTAATTGATCCATTATTAGTCACAGGTGAAGCCCATATGACGACAACACTTATGTCTTTGCAAAAATTGACTCAATGGGCTTTACGGGCTGTGAATATTAGAATACTTTTTGTTAGTTTCGTTTTGCATTGAAACATTATTACAAAAGCTGTTTGGGGTAAAATGAACCATTTCTTGAAACAAAATCTGCATTAGAATTATTGTTAAGCGGCACTTCAGGTCTATTTGTACACAAGCGACAAGACTTTTGTCAGAAACTGTATATGTAAAAAATAATAAATATTTGTTATGTTAGAAGCCATCTGGGAATGTCTGAAAACATTGGGATTAGCAGTACTAGGCCATTCTATTCTAATTGTTATTCTCTGTGGAAGGAGGAAATGACGCCTATGAAAACCATCCTAATCATTTCCAGGTTTAGATTTTCAGGCTTCCTCTGATGTTGGCTAGTTTCCATTTTTATGTATTTTATCTTAGTGCTGACTTACAACAAACAACCATCTTACAGGACTTTCTTAGTCATATTCTGTGGAATCATTGCACCAAAACGCTCTGCTCCTAGGAGTAAATGGTAATTAAAATGCGGTAAATAAACCTCCCCATAATTATAAAGAATGGGGGACAGGGGACTTTGTGTTTGGTGGGACTGATTATGATATTGATAGGTAGGGATGGGTCTGGGACACGAAGAGTGCTGATGGTGAAGGGCAAGTCTGGTCATTTAACCTTTATTATTGGCTTCCGTATTTAAAAAAGGTTTAATTGCAACATTGTAACATTGAAGTGCTTAAAGTGTATCTCCTCCCCAAAAAATGTTTTTTGCTGTAGTTTAGGGTACCCTAGCCCACCCCCTAGCCCACCCCCTGCTATGTTAATTTAGTTCAAGAAGCTGCAGAAAACTTCTTACATGCCATCATTCCCCCAACACTCAGATCATTTCCCTCTGCTTGCTGAAACTGCAAACGGGGTCTGACCATCAGCCAATCACAGACATGACTGCTGGCATTGTAGAACACTGGGGAGCAAAGCGATGTAAGTATATTTCTACAGCTTTTTTAACTAAACTAATGTAGCGGTTGGGGGTGGGCTAGGGTACCCTACACTACAGAAATAATCTTTTGATGGTAGGGGGTGAAGGAGCAAGAAGAGATCCAGGGACAGAAAGGGGGTGGGGGATGGGGGATGACTCACAGACAGCTCCTACTATTCACTTTTCTTAACTTTTAACAGGCACTACAGGAGAACCATTTAATGCAGAGATGTAAGGTAAGTATTTTTAAACACTTCACAGTGGAGCCAGTAGTGGGTTAAATTTTAGTTTTTGGGGTGGCCATGCCCTTTAATAACAGACCGGGACATAACCATCATAAACCATGACACACATAGTGAGTGTCAATTTACTCATATTCTGGCCAGATCTATCCACCCACATACAGATACAGACTAGATTATCTACCGAATGCCTTTCAGAAATGCATATTATGCCCACTCTGTCATTGCATGATGGTTTATTGGCTGATCCTTGTGTTTGTTTTGTCCAATCAGACTTTCAGTGTCATTTTAGAAATGCATAAACTGTTGCTTTGATAGCAGAGGTTTGGCATTGTAAATAGGTTAAAGAAAGAGTTCAGTTGCAATTTTGCCAGTAAAAAGAGTTTCAGGACAGCTCTGATTGTGTATTGGCTGTGTACATATGTAATATCTAAATGAAATGTGCTACATACCACAAAGTGCTTCTATTTCAGCAGATTTTGCTGTGTGTGCCTGCCTGTTGAGTTGTGCATGCATGGACAAATGCACAGCTTAGGGAGAACATTTGGGGATTATTTAATAAGAAATGCAAAATGCTGCCTGTGCTGTTAAACCCCAGCAACCAATTAGATGTTCTCAAAATGTCTTCTAACTGTAATAAACAAGTAAAAAGGTAACACTGTGTAGCACCCCCTGAAGAGATTTCCTCTCATTTCCTGATTTCAGTTGGAAAGTGCAGCTTTCTGGACAGGAACCAAGTCATGCAAAGGAAATTGCTACATCCTGCAAGCTGGGAACAATATGTTATATCCTGAATCAGAAACGATACGGATATCTGGAAACATTTGCTTATCTTTGCAACAGGCTGCTACATGATCTCATTAAACTGCCTTTAATGGGGTGTCTGACACTGGAGCACAAAGCCTGACTAAACCTGATCTAATATTGAGTCATTCACTAAGCAGCAGGCAAAATAGACGCATCATTAAAGGTTGTTCCATCTGTCCATCCATGTTTGTGTATTTTGGTGTTAAGGGTAATGTACCATAAACCAAATGCATCTATCCTAACATCTTTGTAATCATAAGGGGGTAGAGATCCTAGCATAGCAGTAGGTTCCTGGCTCTTCATGAGCCAAGCGTGTTTCATATGGTTTATCGTGAAAGGATTTGGTTAACCTTTATAAAAAACCTTTCATTCATTATTAATGGATTTGCATTTTTAATTTCTATGCCTTTTAACTTTATCTGCCATCAAGTGTATTATCATTATTAAGCACACAGACCATAGGTTACCACACTATTAGTAAATTTTAGCCGTTCATTTGCAGTTAATTGCCTGCTGCAAACAGGAAAAATGATAAGGCTGACATTTTAAGAATGGCATAAAAACCAGAGCAAAGTAGTAGTTAAAATGCCAGTAGGCTAAAGGCAAATTAAACAAGATCAAAGAAAGTCTGGTATTATATTTGGTGCTACAAATACTGTAAAACCTCATTAGTGAGATCTCATTCAATGGTTATCTGCCTAAATCCATACATTCAACCCATAGTAAAGTACAGTTACATGATCTTTACAGGAGGTAGGAGTAAGTATGCCCACCTATATACTGTATTCCCATCTCCCAATCCTCTTCAGGAGCACTTTTTGCACATTGATTGTGTGTGTATTAGATAGATAGATAGATAGATAGATAGATAGATAGATAGATAGATAGATAGATAGATCGATAGATAGAATGCACTCACAGGGTCTTCTACTTTTATTAGTAGCAATCTACATGTTTCAGCCTGAAATGCGTAGATCGCTACTAATAAAAGTTTCTTCATAGAAAACCCTGTGAGTGCATTTTATTCATATCGATGTTATACTAAGTATATTGCACCCAGCATAGAAAGATATATACACTTTTAAAGCTCGGCGTTAAGCTGTAGATATGTTTTGAGCTCTTCTCTGTTACTGATCTTTGAAACACAATCTTTCAGTGGTTAGGGTGTTGTGATATCTGCAAACATCTTAATGTCTAGCAATTGTGATATATGGTGTCAAGCTATGACCCATCAATTTAATCCAGTGTTTATCCATGGAGGTATGATAATTATCCATGGAGGGTACAGAATCCTGCCTCTTTTTTTAATACATGTATTTAAATAACGTTAATTACACTTTAAAACTGGCTCTAAAAACAGTTTTCCTGTAAAATCTGATCATTATGATTCCACTTTACAATATAAACCATCTGAAAGATGATCTCCCTCATGCTACCGAATGGCTTTCTTATGCAGTTTACACTGGTCTCTGCATTTTTTATTATTACAATGCAGAACTGCTGCTGTTAGTTCAGAAATAAACACTTTTCATCTGCTACTGAGGTTTATGTACAGTGATGAATTTGCTGCCATCTGTACCATATGAACAGAGAAACTTGCAGTTCCCTTATAAGGCTGAATTGCTTTGTCTGTTTGGAGTGAAACATGCAAATATTTGCTATTTATAAAACCAATCAATGTGAGAGATGGCACTGTGCTGTGGAACAGTAGGGGTGACATTTAGGAATGGTAATGTAGAGATGCACTGCCTACTAGTCTACTTTATTTTTGCAGACTTTTAGGATAAAATCTCTTAACTCTTTCATATCTGGTGGTGCATTGGTTATAACAAAACTAGCAACTAGCAAACCAGCACACCCCAACCCCACATTGTGACACGTCGCTCGAACAAATGCGGCCAGCGTCCGTACATATTTACAGCCATTCAAGATACTATTATCTGTTGTATTCAGTTAGATCAACTGGACTTAAAGTTTAGTTCTTGAAGACGTTTCGCAAGTTATCCGACTGGCTTTCTCAATTCAGAAAGACTTGTACAAGAATCTGTTGGCAATTATGTACCATCTGTTGTATTCAATTAGATCAACTGGACTTGAAGTTTAGTTCTCGAAGACGAAAGCCAGTCGGATGACTAGCGAAACGTCTTCAAGAACTAAACTTCAAGTCAAGTTGATCTAATTGAATACATCAGATATACCATGACCTGGATGAATGAGAACCTTCACAAGCAATTATGTACCCTGAAAAGTCCCAATTAGCATATCACAGCCAGGTGTTAAGGACCTTCTGAATGCAAGGTGTGATTACATTGTGGCTAAGAGGTGTTATCGAAACTGCCTAGTGTAAGGTGTCAAATCAACATTGTACATGGCAGACAGTTGGTGTCAAACCCCCACACAGACACCTATTTATTTTTGTATAAATGGCCTCCTTAGCACCTCTCTTGAACCAGTGCCGTTCTTTCATCAAGATGTTGACATTACAATCTTCAAAGGTTTGTCCTTTTTCCTAAAGATGCAGGTACACAGTTGAGTCCTCACTGTGCTGGGCCATACGTTGGTGCAGTTGCTATTTAGTCTCCCCCATATACAAATCAGAGCACCCTTTACTGCACTACGTATCTGATGTAGCTCTTCGTGTGTTTTAGTATTGGGTCTTTCAGATGTACCAATTGCTGCCTCAGTGTGTTGTTTGGTTAAAGGCAGACAGGGATGGTGTTTTTTGTAAATTCTTCTTAATTTCTCTTTAACCACTGCTACATATTGTCCATGACCATGTTCTTTTTCTGTCTTGCTTTCCACCTTCACTTTTGGTATTCATGTTCTTTTCTTTCCTTCCACCTCTTTTGACAAAGGACCAGTCCGGGGCTCCTCTGAGTTCTAAGGGCTCCTCTGAGATGTTAATAAACACTGATTATAATAAGTCTGGTGTGCACTGATACTTGGAATATATTTAATTTTTTTAGCCTTTGCCTCTGTGCTAGTTGGGAATGGGATGTTCTTTAGCTCTGTGCTCTAGGGTTTTGATGACACCCAGCCTGTGATCTAATAGGTGGGGGGAGTCAAACATCCTTCTGTCTGGTGGATTTTAACCCAGGTGTTATCAATGTATCTGTACCAGTGGCTGGGTGCAAAGCCCTTGAAGGTATTAAGAGCCCTACCTTGGGCAAGGTACAATGCAATAACACCTTGCAGTCAGAAGGTCCCTAACACCTGGCTGTTATATGCTTATTGGGAATTTCCAGGGTACTTAATTGCCAACAGATTCTTGTACAAGTCATTCTGAATTGAGAAAGCCAGTCGCGTGACTAGTAAAACTTCTTTAGGAACTAAACTTTAAGTCCAGTTGATCTAACTGAATACAGCAGATATACCATGACCTGAATGAAAGAGTACCGTCACAAGTATTAGTACAGTAGTTTTGCTAGTGTTTTACATAGTTGCCAACGGTCCCTGTTTTTGCAGGGCAGTCCCCCATTTTAACATTTTGGCCCACAGTATGCCCCAAGTTTGGATACCGAGCAAGCAAAGGAAAATATTGCCCATGGCCCTGGTCCATAAGTGAACCCAGCAGACCATTAAATCTGTAGCACTGGTAAAGTTACACTTCACTATTAAGTTTTAGCTGCTGCTGGGAAACCTTGGAGAAGCAAATCTCTTAAAGGGCATGTCCACCCCAAAATTTAACTTTTGATATGTGGTAGGGCATGCTCCCCCAGCCCCAACCGCATTAATATAATTGTTAGAAAGTCCCCCGATTCTTACTTACCTGCCCTCTCTCCCCTGCTGCAGTGTTCAGGCCCTCTGCTTGCATGGAATTGAAAGCTGGGGGCGGGACCGGCAGCCGCGTCCGTGATTGGCTGAGAGGCAGGGAGGGCTGCACTGAGCATGCCTCAACCTTGATGAGGTTGAGGAAGTCTCAGGCACAGCATGAGTCACACACTGCTCCTACACAGCAGTTTCCTGGACTTTGGAGGGGCACAGCAGGGGAACTATTTTGAGCAGGAATGTAAGGTAAGGATTGTTTTAAACTACTTGATGTGGCCAGTAAGGGGTTAAATTTTAGTTTTGGGGGTGGACATGCCCTTTAACTATGTTACAGAGCTGAGGAAGTGATGGCACACACTCAATTACTTTTACTGCTGTACAGATAAACACCAAAGGGGCGTGGATTTTAAAAGTGGGCATGTCCAAAACTTGCGGCATTGTTTAAACCACTTTAAAAAAAAAAAAAGAAGCTCCCTAGAAATATTTCAGAAATCTTGGCAACTATAATGTTACCAAATAGCATATAGTTAATGTTTTGGTTAATGGTAACTGTGATTGTAGTATGGATCCCATCAGTACAAATACAGTAACAGCAGTTGTACAGTATTGGGTTTCCCATATACCAGTCTAGGTTTTTTATAAACTGTGTGCTTCCTGAGGATTAAAAACTACAACTCCCAGCATTTCCTGAGGTTGAGGAATAATGGGAGTTGTAGTTTTAAAACATCTGGAGGCATGCCTTGTAAACTGTTAAGAAAGTTATGTTTGATATTTGACCTAAAAGCCAATCTCTGAAATAAGAAATAGATGAAGGTCTGTTTTTTCTGCAGAATATGTCGGAAGTTAAAGCGGAATTTAGAAATTTTTGACACTGAAATTTGACACTGATTTTCTCACCAATTTTTGCCTTTTCAACAATTCATTTTTGACGTTTCATTATTTTTGAATGTGACAAACTTTTATGGTGGAGCTGTTAAACACCCCTGCAGCCGTAACAAACCCGCGTGATGGTAATTACAGATATTGCAGGTTTATAGAAAGTTCTTTAGTCCTGGGCAGGTTTTATCGTGCTCCCAATTTCCATAGGCTTTATTCACACTAGATGCATTTCAATCCACTTTTCGGGAAATTATGCTTTTAATTTTTTCCCCTAGAGGTTTCACTTTAGCTTTCACACTATTGCATTGCAATGCAGTGTGTGTTTTTAAAACAATACACTAATGCATATATTTGTGTACAGAAATGAACGCCAGATCATGAATGGAATACAACAAACAAATGCAAGCACACTGGGTAACAAATGTGTTTGCATTCAGTTGTGTGAATATACACTTAAAGGGGAACTAAACCCACATTTTTAAACTGAAAATCTGAATCTGAAAATATCCTAAAAACACCAAAAACTGTAAATTATCACTACAGTAAACATAAACTTCTATTTACAGAACAATAAAAATAATGTTATTAGCACAGCCATGCATTTTCTTGCCTGCATTAAAAATAGTTTTTACATTTTATTGTTTTGTTTTAATGTTGCGTAAACAGAGTTCTATTACCGTATATATTTAAGGTATTGGCAGATGCCTGACTACTAAGGTATCAGACCTTATTAAATGTGCAGTGTCCTCAAACTCTACAGTTTCCTGTAGAAACAAAGACAACCGTGTTTTCTGACCGAGGAATGCCCCTTGCTGAATGTATGAAAGTGAATCTTCCCTTGAAGTTGATAGAACATGTCTTGTTACTATAAATTCTATAAAATACATATAGGTGTGAACCGTGTAAATCCAGTGATTCCTTGTGTACATTTGCTAGGTATCCAGGTAAACATTGTGCTTCAGCTATTTACATCTACTGTAGCACTTGGCTGTGAAATGAGTTTTCACTGAGGCCCTGGATTTGGAACACTTCAGTGCTTAATTTAGACAAGAGGCAGGCTTTAGCTGTCTGTTTAGTTTGTTAGCAATTGTTTTGATCTGTATCCATGACTCGAGATACACATTGCAACATAAATAAATAAATTTAAACATCCTCAGCACTTTCACTGTGCCAAAAAATTAAATACACAGAATTCGACTTTTATGGAACTCCTGTTATAGTAGCTTTCCATTAATACAGTTTCTCTTTTCATTAACTACTTCCTCCAAGAATCCTCCATCTGGTAAAGTGAAGATGTGCCAGACCTACTCAATTTTCTTGTTTGTGTCACGTGCAAAGTTTGCTTTTATTACAGCAAATTATTTTTACAGCAGCAGAGGACTAAGGCTGGGTATACACAAGCAGATTTTTCAGCCAAACCTACCGTTAATTCTGTTTTTTGGTTGGTCGAGCCAAGTTTTCGTTATTGGCTCAGAGGAACAGGCCATCAGACATGTCAGTAAATCACAGTAGTTCACGTGGTCTCCTTTGTACTGCACGGTTGGTCGCAGTGTAGTGTCAGCCACGCCGATGTTCATTGCGACCACCAGGGATTCATCCCTGGACCGCCTAGCCAGTTCTTTTTTGCAACCTGTATACGATGACAAAATGAATGGGCCAGACAGGACAGTTGTGGGCAGTTCAGAAGGTGAGAAACTGCCAGCACTTATCTCACGAGTGTATGGGCACCTTAAAGGATATGTACACTTGAAAAATAGTTTTTTTAAATTGCCTATTACTGGAAACTATAATTCTTCCCAACTATACTGTACCATTATTTTTTTGATCTGTCTCCTATTTCTTTAGAATCTGAAGAAAAGATGCTTCAGCTGTCAATGAAATACCTTATATAAACTTCTGCTTTGTGCAAGTACTGGATTTTGCTGTTACTGGAAGGATGTAGCTTTAACTGGATTGGTGACAGTTGGGGAATTTTGTCTCTTAGTGCTAGATGATAGAGATTGCCGAGCATGCTCAGTTTAAAAAAAGTCAGGTCTGAGGAAAGGAGGAATCGATTAAAGGTAAATGCAATTCAGCTCACCACATCTCCTATAGACTTTGGTTGCCCAGATGTCTATTCCTGGACATAAATTCAAAATAAAAGTGTGTAGTATAGAGCAACCAAAAACTCAGACAACCCCACAGTATTGCTATAAACAAACATGCATTTATTGTGCACACCACAACATGTTTCGGACAGTCTAGGTCCTTTCTCAAATGTGCACAATAAATGCACGTTTGTTTATAGCAATACCTGTGGGGTTGTCTGAGTTTTTGGTTGCTCCATACTACACACTTTTATTTTGAATCGATTAAAGGGCATGTCCACCCCCAAAACTATAATCCCCCACTACTGGCCCCAATCTGTAGTGCATAAAAATCCTTACCTTACATCCCAGATCCAAATGGTTGCCCTGTAATCCCCCCCCAAAGTCCCAAAAACTGCCCACCAGGAAGATAGCAGAGTGCATATAGGACTCTTCCTCCTGTCTCCCCTCCGGGAGAATTTTGCCATGCGCAGAAGAGCCCCCCCCTCCCTCTCCCTCCAATTTTGGTCTCCCTCCCCCTAGTGTAAAACCCCTTTCCCATATGAAAGTTCTAGCTACCCCAGCCCCAACCACATTAGTATAATTTCAAGAAAGTGCCCCGATAGGTACTTACCTTCCCTGTATCCTCCGGCGTTCTGTGCAGATGGCAGCCGCGTCCGTGATTAGCTGCCTCTCAGCCAATCGCAGACACGGCTGCTGGCCCCGCCCCCTGCTTGCAGTTCTATGCAAGCAGAGGGCCGGGATTGTGCGGCGAAGGAGAGAGGTAAGGTAAGTAAATATCGAGGCACTTTCTTGAAATTATACTAATGCGGTTGGGGCTGGGGGAGCTAGAACTTTCATATACAAAATGTTTTTATAAAGGGTGGACATGCCCTTTAAGAGGGAGCAGCAGCAACACACACACCCTATAGTATTTGCTACTTACATGTATGTAATTATAGATTAAGATGAGGCAAAATCCATTTTCAGTATAAAAACCCTTTAAGTGTGTATACAATTCAACATTCGTTATGATCAAGCAGTTTCAATATTTGCCCCAGGTGCAATGTTAGTAATATTGTGGCTTAGCATGTTATTGTATTTATTTGTTCTATAAAAATCACAGTCTATGCTCAGTCTATTAAAAAAAAAAAACATTTGACTTGATGTCACAAGGCAGAATGTTTGTTTAGCTCAAAGTTACCCTAGAAACAAAAAAAATCACTTGATCTGCTTTTAATTTATAAAGAAAGAGATATCACAAAGTTTGTGCTTACAAGCGTCTTTAATAAATGTTTAAATGTATCTCAAAGTTCACTGGCCTGTAGAGGGGAATAAAAGCCAAAAGATAAATTAAGCCTGACTGGTTTTAACAATTTTTAGTTAAATGAGGTATCTCTTACCCTCAGAAATTAGAAGCAATAAAAATCATATGGCACATCATCATGTTAACCCTCTCTTGCTGTTCTGCCATTATGTTTCTTGTCTGTACAAATAGAGAATGTCAGCTACCTTTCCAACAACGAATCGGCTTCTCCTCCTTATTATTGTTCTTTGATCAACACCTTGATTTTGATCGTAATGCCCATTAGACTGTGGGAATGAAATAAATAAAAATAGACCTGCTGTGATACTCAGTGGAGAAACAAAGCATTGCAATTGTACTTTGCTTAGAAATATAACAAAGTTAAATAGGGAATGACGCAGATCAAAGGAATCTAACAAACCGAAAAACTAATCCTGGACCATAAGACAGAAAATTTCTAAAATAGTCTTTTATATTCTTAGAAATCAAAAACAAGCTACTGAAAGAATTGTTAATTCTACCATCAATACCAAAACCACAGAGGGATTTAACACAATAAACAGAAAATCCTTGTACTATTTGTGTTTAAAACAAAGAAGTCCCACAATCCTGTTGTGCAAGCTTCATTTGGGGCTATAGCGCAAGGCCAATATTTTTGATATGAAATACAACCTACCAAATTGGATTTGATTACCAGCTGTTTATGTGCTGGGCCTTTATCTATTCTATTGCAGGAGATTGTAATTATTGCATCTTCCAGGCAAGTTTCTCTACTTTATTTATTGATGCATTTGGATTTGACATAAAATATAAGAATCGTGGAATGACAGAAATGGGCGATTGAGAGGAACTGTTTTTAATATACTTTAACTCTGTGCACTTGATAGCTCTTTCACTGCCTTTTTATGTCTCATAAATCAGAATAACTCTGGATATTTACAGATCAGCAAAATGAAATGTCGTATGGTTAGGCTTAAAACTGGAAGTGTGTAATTGAATTAGCCAGCGTGATATTGCTTCTAGAGCCACAACCATAAAATTATCTGCTTTATACCAGGGGCTTTGTTGAATATTTTCTAAGTTGTGAACACATTGTTGTTATCTTTTTGTTTCCTAATCTGTTTTTAACAATGCTTAATGTCTTTATACCTCTCTTATACCTACCTATCTTTATATGCCACATTAAAGGAGAACTCCACTGTAGAAATGTAATTTTTATGAAACTCCTACCTCCCAATATAATTTCATTTAGCAAGAGCACCAGCACACACAGTTTTCATATGCAAGGCTAGTGCTGGACTTTTCTGCTCTTGAATCTTTTAGTCCCGTGACCCAGTCAAAGGTCTCTCACCTGTTTCGGTCCTGTCCGCTACATGTCCTTCGATCCCATGCCCTCTTTCCTACTGAAGCACTGTAATCAGGCATTCTCCTCTATTCAAACCCACATATTCAATGCCTCCTTGTCATCTGGTATTTTCCCTTCCTCCTTTAAACACGCTCATGTGAAACTCATAATCAAGAAAGCCTCCCATGACCCCTAACTACAACCCAGTCTCTCTTTTAACCATAGCCTCTGAACTACTGGAACGTCTTGTCTTCTCCCCTATCACTAATTATCTTCATTCTCTTAACTTACTGGACCCCTTTCAGTCAGGGTTTTGTCCTGTGTACTCCATAAAGACGGCTCTGTGCAAAATTGTGAATGACCTTCAGGCCGCCAAAACCAAAGGTCAAAGCTCAACCTCTCCTCTGTTTAGACACAGAAGATCATTCCCTCCTAATGCAAATTCTTCACTCATTGGGCATCCGTAATGTAGCGGCATCCTGGCTATGATCCTACTCTGTATCTTTTATTAATAAATCTTACTCTTACTGTAGGGGTTCCGTCTGTTGTTCTCCCTCTTTACAATTTCCCTAGGAGACGTCATTAGCTCATTTGGTTTTAACCATTATCTGTATGCCAATGATACTCAAATCTATTTTTCCACCCCCAAGCTAAGTCCTGACATTCAATCACGCATTTCTGACTGTCTCCATGCTGTCTCCTCATGCATGGCGCACTGATGCCTTAAACTAAACCTTACTAAAATGGAAATAATCATTTTCTCACCTAAACTTGGTCCTATTCCACCTTTTTCTATTTCTGTTGACAACACCCTCATTTACCCTTTGTAGTCAGCACTGTCTTAGGGGTAATTATTTATTCCTTTCTCTTTTCTAATCAAATTAACAATGTTGCTAAAACCTGTTGCTTTATTCTCTGTAATATTTGGAAAATCAGTAGATTTCTCTCTCGTCCAACTAATGCTATGCTTATCCATGCTCTCATCCTATCACGTCTAGATTATTGTAACCTTCTGCTTTCTGGTCTTCCTGCTTCCCATCTTTCTCCTCTTCAGTCAATACTAAACTCTGCTGCACACATGTCTTGCTTTCTAACAAGCAGTATTAAAATCAAATAAAAGAAAGGGCACATACACAAGTCTCAAATGTGAAGGGCTCTTAGCCCATTTATTTTACCAAGTGAACAACAATGTTTCTGGGGGGACTCCTCCTCCCTTCATCTGGTTAGTGTGACATAGCATACAATCAAATTTTATAACAGCAAGTGGTTATCTTTAATTCAAAACTCTCTAACAATCAGGAAATTAAATCTCCTCTGTGCCGCACATCTACCTGGCTTTCCATTACACAATGCATTATCTACAAAATCCTTCTTTTAATATTTAAATCCCTTTGCTCTCCTGCTCCATATTACCATCTCACAGACCCCCCCACTCACACCACCTTCTCTCACCTTAAACTTTTTTTTTTCTTGTGGCTCCCATCCTCTGGAATTCTATTCCCCTGTCTTTGTCAAGAAACCTCAATAAACAAGTTAAAATCTAATCTCACATCCTACCTCTCAGATCACAACACAGCATAGTACTGTTGACACTGCACCAGTTCCTACTATGGCACTTCTATCCTTTTTTAATTAGATTGTAAGCTATATGGGACAGGGACCTCTTCCCCCATGTTTCATGGTTCAAGCACTTGTATATTTCATGATGCATAAACTTTTTTATATATTTATGCATTTATTTAGATTTTTTGTCCCCCTTGTATGGCTTTTTGTATTCTGATATTGTACGGTGATGTGGGAATATATAAATAAACATATACATACATGATATTGGGAGTTAGGAATTACCAATCCTACTTTCCTGCCCCAGGTACTGTTCATTTTAATTGTTTGTTTTTTTTACTTTATATGAGGGTCGACCTTAAAAGTTACATTTTTAAAGGGCATACTCACCATTCAAATAAATAATTATATACAGATAAATCAACCCCAATCTACAATAATTGGAAAGCAGATTCTCTTCTCTCCCTCTGCCTCTCAACAGGTTTCTAACCCTTCAAGCTTGCACATGCTCAGAGGAGACAGCTAGGATATAGCATTCGGTTATTGGTTGTGATGTCAACTTTCACTTATATTGTATCTATATACAACTTTTCATTCGAGGGGTGGAATTACCTTTAAGGGCCAAAAAAGGAAATGAATGGTGTTGTTTGACTATTAGCCATAAGTCACAAACAAAAAAATAGTTTTCGCTGATGCACAATTGCTGGTTCAACAAAATAGTTTTCAGACAATTAGCCTGTAGGCCATATACGTCTATGTGCTAAGTGAGAGATTTGGCTGAACAACCTGATCATTTTTTTTTTAAAAACTGCTCTGTGTAGTATTTGTTTGTGTTTGTTCCCTCAAAACTATTTTATTTCTGCAAAGTTGTTTTTGTTGTGGAGATTATCATTAGGGAAAACTAGCAAGAAACATTACAGTGCCATTTAATTATACGCAAATGTTTCCACTCCAGATGATTTAATCCATTAAACAGAAATTGTTCCTTAAAGAAATGCAGCACTGCCATCCCTGTGGTACACACAGATCACATTTATATTCAAAATACTCTCTACTTTATGCCATAAATGAGGTAAACCACTTTAAATAGCATTATCTAGTACTGATAGCACAACTTGCATATTTATCCTATTAAGCAAAAAGAAAGTTTAGTATATTTAAAAATTCAAAGTGATGCAGAATGCAGAGTTCTTGCAGTTAATTCTTATAGACCCTCTTTCATGTATGTTTATTAATGTGTTCTTTTATTTCTGAGTCTGATAGTAACAGGTGCATTCTCATAATGTGAATGTTTACTAGCCAGTATGCAGGTAAGAGCTTCCTAAAAGTACACACAGTGAAAATGATTTGTGTGTATGTTTGGCTATGTGTGCATACAGTCAGCTATCTCACCCCCAAAAAAAGTCTAAAAGAAATCCTGGTTGCATTATTATTGCATTTTTGCTGTACTTTGCACCCTCTGTAATATATGGGACATTATATAACACAACAACTAAACATATTTACATATGGGCAGATATGTTTGTACCTGTAAGGAGAGGCTATTTATGTGGGTACATATAGAGTCTTTCTAAATATTATTACTGGAGATAATTATTTGGCTTGTTTTTGTATTACTGAATTTTATACTGTTATAGTTGCACAACACCTAACATTTTGATTGCACTTGTGCAGCCTCTGTAATGTATGGGACATTTTATTACATTATTACCAAAGACATTTATGTATCTCCACCAAACAATTTCACTGGAAAAGTTAACTATTCCTTTAATGCATTGATTGAAGCCCGGGAGGTTAAGGAGCTTTGCCTTACCTCCAGTTCTTCAAACAATATCTCAGAAGCCAGGGACGAAGGTAAGATATATATATATATATATATATATATATATATATATATATATATATATGTATACTTATATATGTCCAGTATAAATCCTCCGCTGCAGAAGTGATAAATTCCTGACCCCTTTCTGAGTCTAATCCACTATAGCGCACAATATCACGCATGCGGGCTCTAGTGGATTAGAACTAGGAAGTGGTTGGAACCTATCATTTCTGCAGGGGTGAATCGCGCGAAAGGTAATTATACTTACCTTCGTCCCTTGCTCCTGAGATATTGATTGAAGAATGGGGGGTAAGGCATAATTCCTTAACCTCCCAGGCTTCAATTAATACATTAAAGGAATAGTTCACTTTTGCAGTGAACTATTGCTTTAAAGATGGGTACACACATAGGCAATAATGGATTCCATGGGATTCACCAAGATCATTTATGAGATGGTCATTTGTAACCCAAAATTACTAATGATTGCTACCAGCTTCCGGCTCAGAATAGCAATTGTGGTAATGTGTATTCACAAAATCAATCTTTCCCTATAAGGAGGTCACTAGGCCAAATGTATATTCCAGTAATTCAAATAGACTCTACAGTGCAATCTAAACAATAAGGCACATATGTACCCAGCTTCACTTCATCCTTTGTGTTTTGTTCTATTAGTAGGATGGAACTTTTTAATATACAGAAACATGGAACTTCCACTCATGCTCTTATCTAAAGTTGTAAAGTTTTCTGTAATTATGACTGCACAGAGTTTGGTACAGGATTTTTTTTTTATTAGCAATAAAATCAAACCTCACAAACCATGATAAATAAATTTATCAATAAGTTATTTATCATGGTTTGTGAAGTTTGATTTTATGGCTAATAAATTAAATTTTAAAATTGCTTAACAGTGTTGTGCTCTATTATAGTATACTGTATCAGGGGGACTTTAGGGCCCTCCTTTTGGGATTTAGATCACATTTGAGTACAGAAAGTCTGAATTTTTAAAAAATAAATCTTTAGAGGTACCCTGTAGATCTGTAGATTGTTTGATGCTAGACAAACAAGTCCATCGCTATCCATTGCAGACAATGGTTGACAGGCCACAACCAAACCACAAGCATATCCTTTAGATAGATTTGTTATTTAGAAGCTGCCTTGTCCCTTGTCCTTCTAGCAATCAATTAGCATTTGGTGTCAGGTGGAAATTTCAAACTTGATCTCATCTCCATGGAATTCATCACTGGCTCATCATAGTTTTTTGACTAGGGAAAAAACAAGGTAAAATACTTAATTAATATTGTAATAAGGTAAGTGTGGTCCAAAAATGAATTTAGGTAAATTGACAGGAATTGCTTTCCTGAGTATTTTTGCAATTTACTTATTTTTTTAAATAGTTTTGAAGAATCAGAAGGCAATGTTTTTTTATGTGTGATATGGTAGCAGCATCACCAGATCCCCTGCACTTCTTGCTCTGAAACCATCTCCCTTTTCCCTGTGTTTCCTTGCCCCCATTGCCCCTCCCCTTGCAGTCCCCATGAACCCCCCCAGTGGCTCCTCCCACTTCTCCTTCAGTCACTGTAACTCAATCTCTTCCTGGTTTTTTTCTGCTTTCCTCTGCACTGAGCATGTGGCAACCCCAGCTTTTAAGGACCCCTAACTCTTTGATCAGTGTTTTTTTATATCTTATTCTGTGCAGCACGTAGAGAGGTGGCCAATGGATCATTTTAAAGGTATAAACCTGGCCTTTCATTTTAGAAAAGCACTAAATAAAGAGCTAGGCAGCCATCTTAGGTAGTGACTTTTTTTTTACAACTGAGGCTCTGACTGAGGACCTGTGAAGTTACTGAGGGGAATAACTTAATAATAACTTAAGGCACAATGGCACTAAAGGCACAAGGAGCAGGCAGGGTAAGTTTCCTAAGACTTTAACTTGCATACTGTATATACGCAAATATAAGTCGGTCCGAGTATAAACCGAGGTACATAGTTTTATTTGAAAAATGACTAAAAACTGATTGACACCAGTATAAGTCGAGGGTAGAAATGATGACCACTACTGCCTTTTGAGTCTGTATTGTTTTAAGGCTTTAGTTGTCCTTTAAATGAACAGCAGAATTCCCATACAATAATATGGGATATTTTTACTGTATGGGACTACAGTATAGGAATTCTGCTGTCCATTTAAAAGGCAACTAAAACCACAAAAACAATACAGAATCAGAAGGCAATCTTTTTAACAATATATACCATCCTCCTGATTCTGTTTTGATCTGTTTTGATGCATTAGTTGCCTTTTAAATGAACAGTAATCCCATACAGTAACCCCCAATTTCTTGGCACTTGCCTGGGTCAATCACTCACTTAGTCAGCAATCTGGCTGCCGCTCGCTTCGCATCCACTGCTTTGCCGCCTGACATCACTACTCTGCGCCGAGGAATAGTGCAGAGCGAGCGGCAATCCAAATTGCTGAGCAGGTAGGCAGGCAAACTTGTGTACACTAGTAAAGTGGTTTCATCTCTGTTTCTTACTCTGACATCCCCCAACTGTATTCATACTATAGCACGTATAGTATAGCCTGGTTGCAGTTGGGAACTTGACTCCTTTACCTCCCGTTTTTCATGTAATGGGAAAAAAGATATGTCCATTTTTTAAGTGAACTTACCCTTTAAGACTTGACATCCCTAGGTAATAAACCATTTCTGTAAGAATGCAGTGGTTTATCCTGGAATTCTGATGTGTAATACAGTTGTACAGCCCGATTACATGCCCGCATTCTGTATTGGGCTGAATAAGGATCTGGTACTGAAATGTTTTGCATGCACCTTTTGTTATTATGTAAATTCTGTTTTATTATAGTTAACATATTTTAAAGGGCATATCCACCCCCAAAACTAAAATTTAACCCACTACTGGTCCTAATGTGTTGTGTTAAAAAATCCTTACCTTCTCTGCTCCTTATAGTTCTCCTGCAGTGCTTGTTCAAAGTCCCAGAAAGTGAAGAGAAGGAGGTGTCTGTGAATCATGCGGCCCCTGCTATTTCCTTGTCCTCAGTGAGGACACTGGCATGCGCAAGGGAGCCCTTCCTACCCCCCTATCTTCAGATCCCATCTGGCTACTTCTATCCCTAACAATAAAAGCCCTTTTCCATAGTGCAGGGCATCCCAGCCCATCCTCAACCTCCGATTTAGATTTGTATATATACTTACACTCCTTTGACTCTCAGCCAATCACAGACGTGTCTGCCGGTCTGGCCCCTCTCTGCTGCTTCCTGAAAAACAGAGAGCCAGAAGCAGAGCGCCAGGGTGAATGAAGGCATATGTAAGCAGTGGCGAATGTACCACCCCCGTGACGGTAGGAGGGCCCACCACAAGCCCACAAGCTCCTGTTTAAAAACAGCTGATTGCACATATGAAGGAAGTTTGGGTCCGTGCCCTACACTATGGGAAAAAATAATTTTAGGGGTAGACATACATTTTTACCTGCACGTTATTATTATTTTATTGTAAACTTTATGAAACAAATTGATGACACAACTTGGCTTTTCCATATAGCAGCAATCAATGTGTTTCAACTCTTTCCCTACTCCTGTATGCAGTCATTCAGATGGCCACACATTTAGTGTGACACTAATACTAATTTCTTCCAATGGGACGATGACACATGTAGATATAAGGTTGCAACATATTTCACTGCAGAGGTTTTAGATTTCCATATAGCAACATAGTAATTACCGTATGGTTGAAAAAAGACATACGGCCATCAAGTCAAACCTTCCCCCCCCCTTTTTAACCCTATCTAACAGTTGATCCAGAGGAAGGCAAAAAAAACAAAAAACAGCTAAAAAGAAATGGGGGGAGATTCCTTCCTGACTCCAAATGGCAATCGGAAAGTATCCCTGGATCAACCTGAACTGTAGTATATATATTAATACTAGAAATACTTATTATTAAGTTTTAGAATCTTACCAAGCCAATTTTAAAGGTATTCAATAAACTTGCCATTACCACATCTGCTGGAAGGCAGTTCCACAGTTTCACAGTTCTCACTGTAAAGAAACCTTTTCTAACCTGAATATGAAATTTCTTTTCTTCCAACCTTAACGGATGTCCATATGTCCTCTGACATGACCTATTAGTGAACAATGCACCAGAGAGTTTATTGTATGGCCCATTAATATATTTTTATAAAGTGATCATATCCCCACGCAAATGTTTCTTCTCTAATGTAAACAGCCCAGCCTTGTCTAATCTGCCTGCATAATCAAGCCCCTCCATTCCCTTTATTATTTTAGCTGCCCTTCTCTGAACTGCTTCCATTTCCAAGATAACCCTTTTGTATTATGGGATTCCAAAACTGCATTGCATATTTCAAATGAGGCCTTACCAGTGCCTTGTAAAGAGCGAGAATAATATTTTTCTCTCTTGAATCTATTCCCCAAGACAATATCTTGCTAGCTCTAGCCGTTGCTACCTGGCCTTGTTTGCTACAGCTAAGTCTGTTATCTACCAGAACCCCCAATTTTTTTTCCAAATCTTTTTCCATTGGAGATTTACTTAACACAGAGTTATTTATGGTGTAGGTGACACCAGGATTGTTAAACCCCAAATGCATCACCCCAAATGCATCACACATTTATCAAAAGTGAATCTCATCTGCCATTCTGCTGCCCATTTTGATCTTATCAGCTTGCAGCAATTGACCAAATCCAAAAGAAAACATAGTATCCCTTAAAATATCTGCACACTCTAATTATCATATAAAAATCCTTTTATACGCATAGGGACAAACATGGACCAGAGAGGAACATACCGGCGATGTATGTTCCTCTCTGGTCCATGTTTCCTTAGAGGCGCTGACCCCTTCTTGTACTTATCTGTCTGTGACTGTTGCCTGTCTGTGACTGCAATACTGATTACATAGACTGATTTACAGGGTAGCGAGGCAACCATTTTTTTTAAGATATCCTGAGACTGGATAGAAGTGCCGCTATTATTTAAATACATTTAATCTAAAAGTTAGTTTTGTACTTTGATCCAGGTATTTGAATGCACCACTGTTTGTATATACTATCAGGGTTATTCAATAAAAGTTCTTATCGTTAAAAATGGTGCTAATTTTGCCCCAACCAATCAGATATTATTTAACATTTGAAAGCTAACATGTGATTGGTTGGGGCAATATTGGCACCATTTTTAACAATAAGAACTTTTATTGAATCTCCCTGAATGTATTTTAATTGGTTTTAACCTTAGTGTATCTTGGATTTATTTGTCCCTATGTATATTTTAAGGGTTTTTATATGATAATTAGAGTGTGCAGATATTTTGAATGATACTATGTTTTCTTTTGGATTTGGTTATGAGCTTCTATCCCCATCTAGCACCTCCCCTATATAACTATTTACGGTTTTACTAGGGTTTTAAAAATTAGGTTATTGTACTAGAGCCCTATCTCATTTTTTGTTTTTCTGAGCTTGCAGCAATTGCACATCATTTGAAGTTCTGCATAGTTTAGTGTCATCAGCAAACACAGAGACCTTGCTCTCAATGCCCCCTTCTAAGTTATTTATAAACATTTATGAACTTAAGCCCACATAGATGTAGCTAACCACCACTCTCTGTTTGTGATCCACTAACCAATTCTCTATCCATGTACAAATGTTTTATTGTAGGCCAACAGTCCTAAGTTTATACATTAGTCGCCTATGTGGCACAGTATCAAAAGCTTTAGTAAGATCCAAGTACCGTATATACTTGAATATGTCAATCCTAGTATAAGTCGAGGTACCTATGTTCCCTATCATCACTCCTGGCCCCTAAACTTCCTCGACTAGGTGATGCTGCCTCTAACGCAGATATAGCACTCCAACCCCTGCCTCTCCCATACTCTGCCTCGCTCTGAGCATCCCTGGGCCTAGAGGCTGCCGACCCTGCTGCCTCCGCTGGACGTTTACTCGCCTCTCCCTGGGAGCTCGACCTGGTGGCCGCTTCGCTTCCTCTACTGCCGTAAGGGCCTGCCTGGCCTGCCCACTGGTCCAATTCTCTGACTGCTTCTTGCTCCCCTGGGCCTCCCTGCACTACCTGCACTGGGGTGGGGTCCTGTTCCTGTGAGGTTCCCTCCCCTGACCCTCCATCTTGGTTGGATGACGATGAGGCCTCCTCCTCCTGAGGCCTAGACCTGAAGATAGCACTAATGGCCCCAACAAGCCCCTTCCTCTGGGCTCCTGCCTTTTTCCTTGTCCCTTTGGCTGGGGCCTTGCCCCCCTTTCGCTTTTTTGCAGGATCGGGAGGACTAGGATTCAGCCGGTCTGGTGGGCGGGATGTGCGCACTGGCCTAACCCCAGGACTCCCAGCCGGGCGCCCTGCAGGGGGAATTCCCCCCCTTGGGAAATGGGCTGCTGTTCCCCCCTTGGCAATAGTGCCTGAAGCCACCCCGCCCCCTCCCTGCTGATCCTCTCCCTCACCTGCTGCATCAAATCCTCCTCCATCTCTCCCTATTTCCGCTCGCTTTTCCGTGTGTTACAAGCTCCGATGAGCTGTTACTAGGTCACCGGCTGCACTGTAATGGCGCCGGTGACCGCGTGCGCTGGTCTTATATACCAGACGCGGCGCGGCGTGATGACGTCACGCCGGCGCCGCGTCTCGCGAGACTACGCTCGCTCGCCTAACAGAGAGGGAGGGGGCGGACCTAGAGGGAACTACTCTTCCTGAAGCTCCCTCCACGGTCAGACGCCCCATCCACTAACCCGTGGCGGGGCTCCCAGTCTAAGGTCTAGGTTTTTATTCGAAAAATTAACTTCACACTGAAAACCAAGTTGTTTATTTGTCTGATTTCTGAGACGTCACCAGCAGCTGTTTGATTAAAAGCTTTTTGGGATTGGAAGATGATAGACTTGATCCCTTGAGGCTCTTTGGATAAAAGCAATGACGGTTTTTGTAATCGTTGAAACTGATCTTTATTTACAAAGACAAGTAAACAACATACATGGTGAATGGTATAAAGAACACGGCAACATACTGGTTCATGAAAGTTCACATATTAATTAATGTGTGGGTCAGTCTTATTAATATTTCTGCCACAGCAAAATAAAACATCACTCTAGAAAGTCTTGTCCCAATTCCTACAGTTCACTACTTGGATATTTTGTACAGAGAATATGTTTTAATCTAAGGTGAAAATGATCAATGTTTACTAACCTACGCAGGTAGAAATTCATTTAGAAAGTAGAAAAATGCATCCTGGGCTATAGATTTTTTAATGATTCTTTTCCTTGTAACATACAGGGCTCTCTACTGCATAGGGTTTAATGTGATTTTCCATTTTCTTACTAACTTTTTTTTAGAAATTAATTTTTAAATATAATTGGATTTCCTTAGAAAAAAAGCTTTTTGCTTATCCTTATGGGCAGCTTTTTGTGATATACCTAGTTTGATGTCTTCTAGTTTGCGTGTTCTTTACATAGACCATTTTTTAAAATTGCTAAATGAGTTAAATGAGCATGTTTTCTGCAAAACTCTCCAAAAAAAGCCAGCTCAATAAAATTCTTTTGGTGTCTTACAGATGGAAATACAGGACCCACACGGAAGCCATTAGCACTGTAATTGCTGTCTGTCACTATGACAACCAGCCGCTGCAGTCACCTGCCTGAGGTCTTACCAGACTGTACAAGCTCAGCCCCCTCTGGAAAGACAGTGGAAGATTGTAGCAACCTCGTGAATGGACACCCACAGTATGTAATGCAAGTTTCAGCAAAAGACGGTCAGCTGCTGTCAACAGTTGTACGGACTCTCACAACCCAAAGGTAACAAGTTAAAAACTGACTTTTCCTCACCACTGTTTTAACTAATAAACATTACATTCCTGTTAGAGAAAAGATATATTACATTTTCCTGAGCAGGGTTCGTTATGTGGAACAACCTGATCTTCTGTTTGGATTTGTGAGAAATGACATGAACTAGGGTTAGTGTTGGGAATTAATATTTATGGGTGTTAATTGACATTGGAACTGTTTGTAAGTTGAGTTACAGATAATTCAGCCAGTCAGCCATACAGAGGAGGAAACTTAGGAAACCTTTAAGATGCTTGTGTAGCACTGCAGATGGTACAGTGGCCTTTGTGTTCTTAACATACCAGGTTGGTATCTACAGAGTGCATAATGTTGGGAACACACAGAACTTGAATAAACATAATGCCTTAGTACTAGGATACATAATATCTCGTAATAAGAGATCAGCACTCACAAGTTTTAAAGTCTGTAAACAGAGTATTGAGGTTTGTGTACAAGTTGATAGTTTGTTGGATACTTAGGTGAACATTCACTTTAAAGAAAATATGTTTTACCTGTTTTATTTTAGACGCTGTTTGACTAAATGCAACATAATAGAACATATTAATATTGTCATGGACCGTTCTTTTTCTATATGGAGAGGTTAAAAACTACCTCTTGATACAAACAATTCAACCCTGCACACATTAAGTTGTACTGCTCCAGGGGTTTGTCTACACTGTATTATTGTTAACATTATAACTTGTGATAAGCAGAGAAATTTTACCTCTACAAAAGTCTCCCTCAGCTTATACTCGGATCTGGGCTCATCTGGATGCTAAAGGAGCAGCTGGACAAAATCACATAGCCCTGGGAAAATAAGAGCTGTACCCTAAACACACAGAATCCTCATGATTTTGGTGGGTTAGGCAAATGTGTCCTGCCCACCCATAGATTAACCCAAACTGCAAGGAAAAGGAAAAGAAACTGGATTCAACAAACTTCTCTAAAGGAGGAATCTTTAATATTCAGGCTGCATAGAAAGGTATGCAGGGGCGCATCTGTGTATGGGCTGCGTATGGGACTTTCTATGGGGCTGTGTATGGGACTTTCTATGGGGCTGTGTATGGGACTTTCTATGGGACTTTCTATGGGGCTGTGTAAGGGACTTTCCATAAGGCTGCGTATTAGACTTTCTATGGGGCTGTGTATGGGACTTTCTATAGGGCTGCGTATGGGACTTTCTATGGGGCTGTGTATGGGACTTTCTATGGGGCTGTGTATGGGACTTTCTATGGGGGGGGCAGGGTTAGTTATGTGGAACAACTGATTTCTGTTTGATTGTGAGAAAGAATGAACAGTAGGTTAGTGTTGGGAATTAATATTTATGGGTGTTAATTGACATTGGAACTGTTTGTAAGTTGAGTTACAGATAATTCAGCCAGTCAGCCATACAGAGGAGGAACTTAGGAAACCTTTAAGATGCTTGTGTAGCACTGCAGATGGTTCAGGCCTTTGTGTTCTTAACATACCAGGTTTGGTATCTACAGATGTGCATAATGTTGGGTAACACACAGAACTTGAATAACCATAATGCCTTAGTACTAGGATAACTAATATCTCGTAGATAAGAGATCAGCACTCACAAGTTTTAAAGTCTGTAAACAGAGTATTTAGAGTTTGTGTAACAATGTTGATAGTTTGTTGGATTACTTAGGTGAACATTCACTTTAAAGAAAATATGTTTTACCTGTTTTATTTTAGACGCTGTTTGACTAAATGCAACATAATAGAACATATTAATATTGTCATGGACCGTTCTTTTTCTATATGGAGAGGTTAAAACTACCTCCTTGATACAAACAAATTCACACCCTGCACACATTAAGTTGTACTGCTCCAGGGGTTTGTCTACACTGTTAATTTGTATTAACATATATACTTGAGTATAAGCAGAGAAATTTTACCTCTACAAAAAGTCTCCCCTCAGCTTATACTCGGATCTGGGCTCATCTGGATGCTAAAGGAGCAGCTGGACAAAATCACATAGCCCTGGGAAAATAAGAGCTGTACCCTATAACACACAGAATCCTCATGATTTTGGTGGGTTAGGCAAATGTTGTCCTGCCCACCCATAGATCAACCCAAACTGCAAGGAAAAGGGAAAAGAAACTGGATTCAACAAACTTCTCTAAAGGAGGAATCTTTAATATTCAGGCTGCATAGAAAGGTATGCAGGGCGCATCTGTGTATGGGGCTGCGTATGGGACTTTCTATGGGGCTGTGTATGGGACTTTCTATGGGGCTGTGTATGGGACTTTCTATGGGGCTGTGTATGGGACTTTCTATGGGGCTGTGTATGGGACTTTCTATGGGGCTGTGTATTGGATTTTCTATGGGGCTGTGTATGTGACTTTCTATGGGGCTGTATATTGGACTTTCTATGGGGCTGTATATTGGACCTTCTATGGGGCTGTGTTTGTGTCTTTATATGGGGCTTTGTATGTGTACTTTCAATGGGGCTGTGTGGGGGACTTTCTATGGGGCTGTGTATAAGGCTTTCATGGGGCTGTGTATAAGGCTTTCTATGGGGCTGTGTATAAGGCTTTCTATGGGGCTGTGTATAAGGCTATCTATGGGGCTGTGTTATTAGACTTTCTATGGTGCTGTGTATGGACCTTTTATGGTCTGTGTATGGACTTTCTATGGGGCTGTGTATGGGAATTTCTATGGGGCTCTGTATAAGGCTTTCTATGGGGCTATGTATTTGACTTTATGGGGCTATGTATAAGGCTTTCTATGGGGCTGTGTATTGGACTTTCTTAGGGGCTGTGTATTGGACTTTCTATGGGGCTGTGTATTGGACTTTCTATGGGGTGTATATAAGGTTTTATATGGGGCTCTGTATGGGACTTCCTTTGGGGCTGTGTATTGGATTTTCTGTGGGGCTGTATATTGGACCTTCTATGGGGCTGTGTTTGTGGCTTTATATGGGGCTGTGTATGGGACTTAATGGGGCTGTGTATAGGGTTCTATGGGGCTGGTATGGGACTTTTTATGGGTCTGTGTATTGGACTTTTATGGGGCTGTGTATTGGACTCTCTATGGGGCTGTGTATGGGACTTTCTATGGGGCTGTGTACGGGACTTTCTAGGGGCTGTGTATAAGGCTTTCTATGGGGCTGTGTATTGGACTTTCTATGGGGCTCTGTATACGGCTTTCTATAGGGCTGTGTATTTGACTTTATGGGGCTGTGTATAAGGCTTTCTATGGGGCTGTGTATTGGACTTTCTATAGGGCTGTGTATTGGACTTTCTATGGGGCTGTGTACGGGACTTTCTATGGGGCTGTGTACGGGACTTTCTATGGGGCTGTGTACGGGACTTTCTATGGCGCTGTGTATGGGACTTTCTATGGGACTGTGTATGGAAGAAAGTCAACCCATGGCTTATACTCGAATCAATCAGTTTTACTCATTGTTCAGGTAAAAATATGTACCTCGGCTTATACTCGGACTGGGTTATATTCGGGTATATATATTATTTATTTTTCTTTTTTTTTTCTTTGTACAAAACTTTTTATGGGCTATCGTCTCATTAAAGGGAGGTTTTTTTTGGTTCTCTTTCTTAACCGCTCATCAGTAAGAGATAATTACCTATTGTGACATAAAACATGTTTTCTGGGATGTGGTTAAAGGCTTGTTTATGTTTTATTGAATGACATACATACATGCCAATCTGTCCAAGATTACACCTTTTCATTTGATGTGGCTTGCTGACCCGATTGCTGCACTAGATGCAGGACTACCCTTCTAATTACATTGCTTCAAAACAATCATGAAACCACTAGTTCACAAGTGTATATTCATTAATGCTTTCCATAATAGTTAATTCCCAGTAAGGAGATGTACACCAAGCGAAAGAAATTAAATTTGGTACTCAAAAAAAAAACAGAGCTAAAATCCTAAAAATATGTTGTGTTCAAGTTTTAAGGAACATTTTAAAAATAGATGGGACAGCCACTCAGGGTGTGGCTCATAGACAATATTTAGACAGGTAACCTGTAGTAATAATGATGCATACGCAATACTTAATTATAAACAAATACTCGGTCTGAAAGTTCATTTAAGGTTGTAGTTTGAATAAATCACAACCTAAACAAAGGGTTGGGTTTTTGAGAAACACATTGAGATGGTTAATTAGAGTGTGCCTGTCTAAAAATAGAGACAAATTAACACATTATAGGTTAACACATTGTACCCATAATAGCGCTAAATAAACCATATATATCACTCACCAAATCCAAACCAAATTGAGAGAAAAGGTGTTTTCTACTAGGTGTCTAACTCTACTCTAGTATTTCACTTAAATCAAGAATACTCTTTAATTGCCATAAGGGTTAATCCCATTATTAAATTAATAAGTACACAATCTTTTAAAAAATAGTAAAATTGAAAGTATATAATGCTAACCCCAGTCACAAAAAAGCATTTTATATCCCTAAATATATTCATATGCCCAATGTAATTCATACATAAAACCATTAATACACAAATACCGATCAGCTTTCATATCAAAGGCAAACAGTAGACTGCATTTCATTTGTTAATATGCTTAGAGGAGAACTAAATTTTTTTTTTTTAAATCCTAATGTGAAAGCCTTTCTCTCCAGAACACCTATACATTGTAAGATTCTTCTCTAGAATGTTGCATTTAATACAAGTAAGAGATTTTGTAACCAAGGCTTCTACTATGTTTTTGCCAGTACAACCCACAGCCCATGTAGTCTTCAAAGAGCCATACCCCCTAACCCCAGTATTCACTGTCCATATGCACAGAGTGTTCTCTATACAGATGTCTTCTCACCAATATGGAAGTCCCAGCTAAGACTTTGAAAGCTGCTTGTTACCCTGCAGTTTATTTACCAGCCATTGTGAATTGCAAACAGCCATCCTGGGGCAATACAAAACAGTCAACTCATTTTATTGACAATTTTTAACTTCTGTTCATAGCAAAAGATAAAGCTTCTAAATATATCTAAGTTCTTTGCATTTGCTGTGGTGGCTCACCTGTTGAAAGATTACAGGTTCATATCCCCAGACTAATTTTAAATTTTTTGTTTCCCTTATTTTCCCTAGCAAAAGATAAAGATCGTACATATAGTAGTGCTCCATATCCATGTATGGTGGGTTAAGGGTAAAAACTGTTTTTAGCAAGACAGAGTACATGAGGTTGCAGGTTTAATTCCCCAGACTTTTAATTCTTACTGAAATGTTAATATTCTGTTTCTTACATCCATGCCAGCCAAGAAATACACTGCAAAGTTTACTTTCCCCGTTTTATTTATGAAAAGCAGAATTATATCATTGGTGTTGTTTGAAAAAACAAACTGAAATCCCTGTTCTATATCAGGGAGAGTGAGGATCTTGATGCTGTTAAATGATTGGCTGTCAGCTTCTAGGAAGCAAAGCTGCAACTTTTGATCTGCTGAACACTGCAGAGCATGTGAAGTATACTGAGTACACTTAGCTGGGTTTTACCTTACACTAAAGCTAGGCACAGACGAGCGATCATGGCTGAGACAAACGATTTCCCGACAAGCAGCCATTACAGATGAAATTCATCTACTGGCGTTCAGTTTTGTGTTGAATTAATCTCGTTACTCATCCTGGTTGGATTCAATTGACCTCCAAATATTTTAGAAGTGTTTACTAAAACAAATTAAAAAAAACAAAAAAACAAGCACCTGGTGCTAAACCTTTAGGCCACTGTCACTTTCTTTATATAAATAAATTTATTATATATTTTTACCTGGACTATAGCTCAGAATTTGCTTATTAAAATGACGCATCATTGGTCTTTCTAATTGGTTCCTAACAAAAGATACAACTGTGCAATATTGGTAAAACCGATTAACCCCCTCCTGCCTTTGCAGGAGCTATTTGCTTAGCTCATCTATCTCCATAAATGAAGAAAAATAAGCATATTTGTCCTACTGGGTGTGAGACAATGACAAAAATGATTTTGCAGACTTCATACAGGAATATTTTGGGTTAGAAATGGCTTAGAAATGCAAGTTACATGGTATTTTAATCACCTGCTTTTGGACTATATTTCACCTAAAATGTGTTTCAGACCATAGTTCTCCTTTAAATGCCCTACACTGACTATGAACTCTTCTATGAATTCTCTATTTTCATTTAGTAAATAAAATTACATTTGTGATTTAATGATATTCAATAGATACTTCTTGATATAGTGCGATATAGTGTGTGGTATAATGTCATCAAATGATACATTGTTACATGTCAACATTGCACAATAATAAGCTAAGCTCTTTACCGCAGGATTCTAATTAACTGTCTTACTGCCTGGGAATCTATTTAAAATATGTAACAAACATATTCAACCGAATATCAGATAGCGAGATAGATATTAGATATATAGATATTAGATAGATATTGGGTAGATACATTTTAGACCGATACATATTAGATAGATGTAATAAAAGTGCTTGAAAACTTAAAGGGTATGTCCACCTATTTTTTAGCTATCATTTTTTCTGTTAAACTGAAGAACGGAAGGTAAATGAGCTATGACTTACCTCTCGTTCTTCAGTAAAACTTAAAGGGCAATTCCAGCCCCAAAATGAAAACTTACATACAGGTAAATCACTCACCAAAACCCTAAACGGTAATAGTTTGAAATCCGAAATATATAAGTCTAACCTGAAATCCTGCACAATGTCCTGTTTCCCCTGTTTCTGCTTCCTGGTTCTTCCAGTTATAACTGTCAGTTACGGATTTGACAGTTGACATCACAGCCAATGACTGAATGTTAATCCCCTAGCATCTTCTGAGCATGCTCAGGCTCAGTACAGGTCACTAAATTGCTCAGTTTCCATGAGACATCCAGAAGCATAGCGACACACAGTAATGAATTCATAGGACAAACTAGAAAATACAGTGGTTTGCAAAAATATACGGCCCCCTTGAAGTTTTCCACATTTTGTCACATTACTGCCACACACATGAATCAATTTTATTGGAATTCCACGTAAAAAGCCATACAAAGTGGTGTACACGTGAGAAGTGGAACAAAAATCATACATGATTCCAAACATTTTAACAAATCAATAACTGCAAAGTAGGGTGTGCGTAATATTCAGCCCCCTTTGGTCTAAGTGCAGTCAGTGCCATAGACATTGCCTGATGAGTGCTAATGACTAAATAGGGTGCACCTGTGTGTAATTAATGTCAGTACAAATACAAGCTGCTCTGTGACGGCCTCAGAGGTTGTCTAAGAGAATCTTGTGAGCAACAACACCATGAAGTCCAAAGAACACACCAGACAGGTCAGGGATAAATTTGAGAAATTTAAAGCAGGCTCAGGCTACAAAATGATTTTCCAAAGCCTAGAAAATCCCACGGAGCACCGTTCAAGCGATCATTCAGAAATGGAAGGAGTATGGCACAACTGTAAACCTACCAAGGCAAGGCCTTCCACCTAAACTCACAGGCCAGACAATGAGAGCGCTAATCAGAAATGCAGTCAAGAGGCCCATGGTGACTCTGGACGAGCTGCAGAGATCTACAGCTCAGGTGGGGGAATCTGTCCATAGGACAACTATTAGTCGTGCACTGCACAAAGTTGTCCTTTATGGAAGAGTGGCAAGAAGAAAGCCATTGTTAAGAGAAAAGCATAAGAAGTCCCGTTTGCAGTTTGCCACAAGCCATGTGGGGGACACAGCAAACATGTGGAAGAAGGTGCTCTGGTCAGATGAGACCAAAAGGAACTTTTTGGCCTAAATGCAAAACGCAATGTGTGGCGAAAAACTAACACTGCACATCACTCAGAACACACCATCCCCACTGTCAAATATGGTGGTGGCAGCATCATGCTCTGGGGGGTACTTCTCTTCAGCAGGGACAGGGAAGCTGGTCAGAATTGATGGGAAGATGGATGGAGCCAAATACAGGGCAATCTTGGAAGAAAACCTCTTGGAGTCAGCAAAAGACTTGAGACTGTGGCGGAGGTTCACCTTCCAGTAGGACAATGACCCTAAACATAAAGCCAGGGCAACAATGGAATGGTTTAAAACAAAACATATCCGTGTGTTAGAATGGCCCAGTCAAAGTCCAGATCTAAATCCAATCGAGAATCTGTGGCAAGATCTGAAAACTGCTGTTCACAAACGCTGTCCATCTAATCTGACTGAGCTGGAGCTGTTTTGCAAAGAAGAATGGGCAAGGATGTGCAAAGCTGGTAGAGACATACCCTAAAAAGACTGGCAGCTGTAATTGCAGCAAAAGGTGGTTCTACAAAGTATTGGCTCGGGGCTGAATAATTATGCACACCCCACTTTGCAGTTATTGATTTGTTAAAAATGTTTGGAATCATGTATGATTTTCGTTCCACCTCTCACGTGTACACCACTTTGTATTAGTCTTTCATGTGGAATTCCAATAAAATTGATTCATGTTTGTGTGTGTGACAAAATGTGGAAAACCAGTCCAGTAGTAAAGTCAATGTTATGTGTCAGAGGGCATCCGGAGAGAAGACAGGACCACATAGTCAGAGCTTTTTCAACCGTGCACGCTCTGACTATGGCGGTATAGAGCGAAACGCATCCCACTGCTGTGTAGTTCTTATGTCCTGTCTTCTCTCCGTACTACTGGACTGGTAGATATGAATTAGTAGGAGAGTTAGGTATTTGATTGCCACAAACAGTAAAACCTACTACTATTTTTGTATACTATTTAGGATATTGTACCTCTTGCTCGTATTTATTTGCCTGTTATACTTTTATTATACGCGTCAGACTGACTATTAGGCGATTAGATACATATGAGTAGGAGTGTTAGGTACTTTCATTGCCACATACTGTAAAACCTACCTCTTTTTGTATACGATTTTTGTATATTGTATTTTGTATACTGTACCTCCTGCTCGCATTTACGTGTCCATTTGCATATATATCTTACACTTGGGGCAGTATTCAAGGGGATAAGACAGGGTGTTTTTAATATGTTTTCAATTTTGTAAGTCCCGGTTCATTAAAGGATTTTTAGCCTTTATTCAGAGTGTTGCATTCTGCTCCTTTTTCTCTTTGTTGATATATTCATGTGATTTGCTGATAGGCAGCCAATCACAGACACGGCTGCCGGCAATACAGAACGTATGGGGAACAATGGATTGTAAGTAGAGTTTTGTTCACTTTATTTAGAAATAGACTTAGCAGTTTGGGGTGGGCTAGGGTGCCCTACCATATCTTAAAAGCTTTTAAAGTTAGGGCACCCGGAAGCAAAGATGGCTACAGAGGGAGGTAGTTGGGGAAAGGGCTCCCCTGCACATGTCAAAGTAGTAGCTGACTGGGAGGATCCAGGCTGTGCGGGAACGGATAAGGCATAGGCCCAAGGTGACGTATGCAAGCCTTTTCTTTACACAGAGATGCTCCTGCTCTGCAAAACTAGCATAACCAAAACGTATGTATCTCAAGTTTCCCTGGTTTGGCTTATTTTAAAGGCACCGTTACGTAGCTGAAGGTGTGTAGATTCCAAAAATATATACAGGGTTATTCAATAAAAGTTCTTATCGTTTAAAATGGTGCTAATTTTGCCCAAACCAATCAGATGTTAGCTTTCAAATGTTAAAAAATATCTGATTGGTTCGGGCAAAATTAGCACCATTTTAAATAAGAACTTTTATTAAATCTCCCTGATAGTTTGTGGGGGTTATATCAATGTTTTGGGGTCGTTCCCTTTGAAAATATGAAGGCTGTTCAAATTACAGAGCACTTTGATTTTTTTCTTGTAATTGCACTTGTTCATGCATCCCATTTGAAGTTGGTGGCCATGTCTCTGTGTGCATCCACGCATATGGCATACCGTTTGATTCAGGACATTTGGGAGATTGATATTTGGTAAGCTTTTCTTTTTAATTACTTGGGGATTTGGCATGATTTTTAACTTTGAAGCTTGTTTTTCCTTTATTCTGTCAGAAAATCTGCTAAAAGTTTTAGATCTGCACAAACACCATTGATGGTATGAATGATAAAATTGCATTGTTGCTTAACTGAAGGTGGGTAGATTTTGAGAATACAGTGGGATTGGAAAGTTTGGGCAACCTTGTTAATCGTCATGATTTTCCTGTATAAATCATTGGTTGTTACGATTAAAAAAAATATTAGTTAAATATAACATATAGGGTACACATACAGTGATATTTGAGAATTGAAATGAAGTTTCACTTTTTGCACACTGTTGTCATTTTCTTGATTCCAAAACCTTTAGAACTAATTATTGGAACTCAAATTGGCTTGGTAAGCTCAGTGACCCTGACCTACATATACAGGTGAATCCAATTATGAGAGATTATTTAAGGGGGTCAGTTGTAAGTTTCCCTCCTCTTTTAATTTTTTCTGAAGAGTAGCAACATGGGGGTCTCAAAACAACTCTCAAATGACCTGAAGACAAAGATTGTTCATCATCATGGTTTAGGGGAGGGATACAGAAAGCTGTCTCAGAGATTTCACCTGTCTGTTTCCACAGTTAGGAATATATTGAGGAAATGGAAGACCACAGGCTCAGTTCAAGTTAAGGCTCGAAATGGCAGACCAAGAAAAATCTCGAATAGACAGAAGCGACGAATGGTGAGAACAGAACAGAGACAACCCACAGGCCAGCACCAAAGACCCGCAACATCATCTTGCTGCAGATGGAGTCACTGTGCATCGTTCCAGCATTCGGCGCACTTTACACAAGAAGATGCTGTATGCGAAAGTGATGAAGAGGAAGCCTTTTCTCCGCACACAGCACAAACAGAGCCGCTTGAGGTTTGCTAACGCACATTTGACACCTTACCCTGGGCGTTCCTATAACACCTCTTAGCCACTATGCAATCACACCCTTAACACCTGGCTGTGATATGCTAAATGGGAATTTCCAGGGTACATAATTGCCACAGATTCTTGTACAAGTCATTCTGAATTGAGAAAGCCAGTCTGATGACTAGCGAAACGTCTTCAAGAACTAAACTTCAAGTCCAGTTGATCTAATTGAATACATCAGATATAACATGACCTGGATGAATGAGAACCTTCACAAGCATATTTCAAATCATTTTGGGGAGAAAACCCTCAAACTTGTACGGCAATATGAAAAGGCAGCAAGGAAATTGGCAGACTACAGAAACCACCTGCGATTTAACCTCCGATGCAGACAACAAAGGCCAGTACCATGCAGCTTACGTCTGGATTCCACAGTTAAAGGCATCAGAGCCAAACAGATACTGCAAAAGGCTCAAACACAGCTCCTTAATTAACGAGTACGACAAACGCATTTTACAGTTGATGCTTTAATGCACAACATTAGTCAACTAGAACAGAACCTGGTCTCACAGCTACCTGTGGCCATCTGGGAAAGAGTGTGGAGTTCACCAAACACGTCACAGCTTTATTAGCACTGTAAGGGCAAACAAAGGCAACAGAACAAGTTCTCTATTCTGTCATCCCAGAACACCCCCAAAGGAGAACAACTACCTTGGATACAAAAGGAGGGAAGTGTCACTTCATCAAACAAGGAGGAATGGGTGAGAAACTTGTCTAACAGGACCCTGACCCAGCCAGAAATGGAAGTTCTCGCTAAGGGCTTGAATTTTGCCATCACTCCTAAAGCCATCTTTGTGGTGGATATTATAGCAGCCACAGAAGCCTCAATGCACAATAATAAGGTACCACAGAGTGAGGCAGAACAACTTCGCCTTAAGGTATCTGCAGCCTTAGCCAGTTCTAAAACTCCTTCATCGAACCTGACCACACAGGAAAGAAGAGCCTTAAGGCTATGTCCACCCTAAAATAGAATTTAATATTCTGCTCCCCCATGTCCCCCAGACCCCAACCGCATGTTTTGTTTTTTCAAAAAGGTCCCCAAACTCTTACTACCTCCCCTCGATCCTCCGCCGCACTGCCGGCCCTCTGCTGCGAAGAATGCAAGCAGAGGGGGGGGGGCCGGCAGTCGCGTCTGTGATTGGCTGAGCGGCAGCAATCACGGACGCGGCGCCGGTCATTCAGTGCAGCGAGGAAAAGCGGAGAGGTAAGTAAGAGTTTGGGGAGCTTTTTAAAAAAAAAAAACATGCGGTTGGGGCTGGGGGACATGGGGAGCAGAATATTAAGGGGGTTTAATGCTAGGGGGAGGGATAGTAGAACGGGGAGGGAGAGGGAGGAGAGGGAGGGGGAGGGAGGGGGGAGAGGGCTGCAGCACGCATGGCAGAATCTCGCGGGGGGGGGACTACAGGAGAACCAGATGGAGTTGGGATGTGAGGATAAGGATTAAACTACACTACAGTGGTGGGGCCAGTAGTGGAGGGATTATAGTTTTGGGGGGGACATGCCCTTTAACATCCCTCAAGAAAGATTCCAGTATCACCATTCTACCGGCAGACAAGGGAAGATGCAGTGTTACTCAACACCTCAGACTACCATGCTAAGGTGACCATGCTCCTCCTCCCCGTCGGCGACGAGGCCAGTAGAAAGGCATGCTCTAAGGTGCCTTCCTATTGGCCTCGTCGCCAACGGGGAGGAGGGGGCGGAGCCTACCAGGCAGCGTTGCTGTAAGACTCTGGTGTAAGTATCTGTGAACCCAGGGGTGAGGAAAGCCGGTTCAGGTCTCACCCTGGGTAAAAGTATAACAACACAGAAGAGGAGCGGAGGGAAGGTGAGTATATTGTCCTTTAAGATCTCATCTGCAGAAAATGTAATGAAGTCTAATTGATTTACTGTCGGAGAGCAATGGCAGCTTAAGCTGAACTTAAAGTGAGCTTCTAGAGGTAAAGGAAGGGCACCTGGCCAGAGTCTTGCTGAGCCAAGTATTTTGTTAGTCAAACTCACTTTTGGGTTTAGTCTACTTTAGGGCTAGGCCACACTAATGCGCTTTTAAGCGTGATCAGATCACAATCACGCTTTTAAAAGCAGACACTAGTGTGGCCACGCTAGTGCGCTGGTGTGCATTGCCACGCACTGCGTGTGCGATCAGCATTTGTTCACAGTGCATTCGCTCTGATTGTACAACATTTCGCGATTGCAAACAAAGACTATTTGAGGGTAATCCTTAAGCTTTGTCACGGTTAATTACGAACAACTGCCACATACATCTAGAAAAAAAATCAGGACTGATTTTATCCTGTACTGCTCCCAACTGCAAGATTTAGTGCTTGATCTCTTCTCTATTAAATTAACACCCTAAATAACAATGTTGCTAGTTGTTGGATCTATGAGGTAACATTCACTTTAAGAAACATATGTGTTTTACCGTTTTATTTAGAGCGCTGTTTGACTAAATGTCAACATATGAACATAAATATTGTCATGGACCGTTTCTTTTTCTATATGAGAGGTTTTAAAACTACCTCCTTGATAAAAACAATTCAACCTGCCAAACATTAAGTTGTACTGCTCCAGGGTTTGTCTACACATGTTAATTGTATTAACATATATAATTGAGTATAAGCAGAGAAATTTACCTCTACAAAAAAGTCTCCCCTCAGCTTATACTCGGATCTGGCTCATCTGGATGCTAAAGGAGCAGCTGGCACAAAATACAGAGGCCCGGGAAAATAAGGCTGTACCCTATAACACACAGAATCCTCATGTTTTGGGTGGGTTAGGCAAATGTGTCTGCCACCCATAGATCAACCCAAAATGCAAGGAAAAGGAAAAGAAACTGGATTCAACAAACTTCTCTAAAGGAGGAATCTTTAATATTCAGGCTGCATAGAAAGGTAGGCAGGGAGCTATGTGTATGGGGGCTGCTATGGGCTGTGTATGGGGCTTCTATGGGCTTATGGGACTTCTCTATGGGGCTGTGTATGGGACTTTCTATGGGCTGTGTATGGACTTTCTATGGGCTGATGGGTTTCTAGGGGGTGTATGGGATTTTGATGGGGCTATGTGGGGCTGTGTATGTGACTTTTATGGGGCTGTTGTATATTGGACTTTCTATGGGCTGTAGATTGGACCTTCTATGGGGTGGTTTGTGTCTTTATATGGGGCTTTGTATGGTACTTTCAATGGGGCTGTTGTGGGGGACTTTCTATGGGGCTGTGTATATAGGCTTTGCTTCTGGGGCTGTTGTATAAGGCTTTCTATGGGATTGTATAAAGGCTTTAATGGGGTGGATAAGGGCTTATCTATGGGGCGGCTGTTGTATTAGACTTTCTATGTGCTGTGTATTGGACTTTATGTGTCTGTGTAGTGGACTTTCATATGGGGCTGTGTATGGGACTTTCTATGGGGCTCGTATAAGGCTTTTCTATGGGCGGATGATTTGACTTTATGGGGCTATGTATTAGGCTTTCTATGGGGCTGTGTATTGGATTTTATGGGGATGTGTATTGGACTTCTATGGGGTGTGATTGGACTTTCTATGGGGTGTATATAAGGTTTTAAGGGCTCTGTAGGGACTTCCTTTGGGCTGTGTATTGGATTTTCTGTGGGGCTGTATATTGGACCTTCTATGGGGCTGTGTTTGTGGCTTTATAGGGGCTGTGTAGGACTTAATGGGGCTGTGTATAAGGCTTCTAGGGGCTGTGTATGGGACTTTTTATGGGTCTGTGTATTGACTTTTATGGGGCTGTGTATTGGACTCTCTATGGGGCTGTGTATGGGACTTTCTATGGGGCTGTGTACGGGACTTTCTATGGGGCTGTGTATAAGGCTTTCCATGGGGCTGTGTATTGGACTTTCTATGGGGCTCTGTATACGGCTTTCATAGGGCTGTGTATTTGACTTTATGGGGCTGTGTATAAGGCTTTTATGGGCTGTTAATTGGACTTTCTATAGGGCTGGGTATGGACTTTTATGGGGCTGGTGCGGGACCTTTCTATGGGGCTGTGTACAGGGACTTTCTATGGGGGGGTTTTGTACGGGACTTCTATGGGGCTGTGTATGGGGCTTGCTATGGGACTGTGTGATTGGAAGAAAGTCAACCCATGGCATACATCGATCAATCAGTTTTACTCATTGTTCAGGTAAAAAATTGTACCTCGGCTTATACTCGGGACTGGGTTATATCGGGATATAATTATTTATTTTCTTTTTGTTTTTTTGTACAAACTTTTTATGGGCTATCGTCTCATTAAAAGGGAGTTTTTTTTGGTCTCTTTCTAACAGCTCATCAGTAAGAGAGAATTACCTATTGTGACATAAAACATGTTTCGGGATGTGTTTTAAGGCTTGTTTATGTTTTATTGAATGACATACATACATGCCAATCTGTCCAAGATTACACCTTTCATTTGATGTGGGCTTGCTGACCCGATTGCTGCACTAGATGCAGGATACCCTTCTAATTACATTGCTTCAAAACAATCATGAAACCACTAGTTCACAAGTTGTATATTCATTAAGCTTTCCATAATAGTTAATTCCCGAGTAAGGAGATGTACACCAAGCGAAAGAAATTAAATTTGTACTCAAAAAAAAAACAGAGCTAAAATCTAAAAATATTTGTGTTCAAGTTTAAGGAACATTTTAAAAATAGATGGGACAGCCACTCAGGGTGTGGCCATAGACAATATTTAGACAGGTAACCTTAGTAATAATGATGCATACGCAATACTTAATTATAAACAAATACTCGGTCTGAAAGTTCATTTAAGTGGTAGTTTGATAAATCACAACCTAAAAAAAGGGTTGGGTTTTTGAGAAACACATTGAGATGGTTAATTATAGTGGTGCCGTCTAAAAATAGAGACAAATTAACACATATAGGTTAACACATTGTACCCATAATAGCGCTAAATAAAACATATATATCACCTCACCAAATCCAAACCAAATTGAGAGAAAAGGTTGTTTCAATAGGTGTAACTCTACTCTAGTATCACTTAATCAAGAATACTCTTTAATTGCCATAAGGGTTAATCCCATTATTAAATTAATAAGTACACAATCTTTTAAAAAATAGTAAAATTGAAAGTCTATAATGCTAACCCCACGTCACAAAAAAGCATTTTATAATCCCTAAATATATTCATATGCCCAATGTAATTCATACTAAAACCATTAATACACAAATACGACAGCTTTCATATCAAAGGCAAACAGTAGACTGCATTTCATTGTTAATATGTTAGAGGAGAACTAAATTTTTTTTTTTAAATCATTAAGTGAAAGCCTTTCTCTCAGAACACCTATACATTGTAAGATTCTTCTTAGAATGTTGCATTTAATACAAGTAAGAGATTTGTAACCAAGGCTTCTACTAGTTTTTGCCAGTACAACCACAGCCCATGTAGTCTTCAAAGAGCCATACCCCTAACCCCAGTATTCACTGTCCATATGCACAGAGTGTTCTCTATACAGATGTTCTTCTCACCAATATGGAAGTCCCAGCAGACTTTGAAAGTCTGCTTGTTACCCTGCAGTTTATTTACAGCCATTGGGAATTGCAAACACCATCCTGGGGCAATACAAAACAGTCAACTCATTTTATTGACATTTTTAACTTCTGTCATAGCAAAGATAAAGCTTCTAAATATATCTAAGTTCTTTGTCATTTGCTGTGGTGGCTCACTGTTGAAAGATTACAGGTTCAATCCCCAGACTAATTTTAAATTTTTTGTTTCCTTATTTTCCTAGCAAAAGATAAAGATCAGTACATCTAGTAGTGCTCCATATCCATGTATGGTGGGTTTAAGGGTAAAAAACTGTTTTAGCAAGACAGAGTACATGAGGTTGAGGTTTAATTCCCAGACTTTTATTCTTACGAAATGTTAATATTCTGTTTCTTACATCCATGCCAGCAAGAAAAACACTGCAAAGTTTACTTTCCCCGTTTATTTATGAAAAGCAGAATATCATCATTGGTGTTGTTTGAAAAAACAAACTGAAATCCCTGTTCTATATCAGGGAGAGTGAGGATCTTGATGCTGTTAAATGATTGGCTGTCAGCTTCTAGGACGCAAAGCTGCAACTTTTGATCTGTCTGAACCGGCAGAGCATGTGAAGTATACTGAGTACACTTAGCTGGGTTTTACCTTCACTAAAGCTAGGCACAGACGAGCGATCATGGCTGAGACAAACGATTTCCCGACAAGCAGCCATTACAGATGAAATTCATCTACTGGCGTTCAGTTTTGTGTTGAATTAATCGCGTTACTCATCCTGGTTGGATTCAATTGACCTCCAAAATTTTAGAAGTGTTTACTAAAAACAAATTAAAAAAAACAAAAAAACAAGCACCTGGTGCTAAACCTTAGGCCACTGTCACTTTCTTTATATAAATAAATTTATTATATATTTTTACCTGGGATATAGCTCAGAATTTGCTTATTAAATGACGCATCATTGGTGTCTTTCTAATTGGTCCTAACAAAGATACAACTGTGCAATATTGGTAAAACCGAGATTAACCCTCCTGCCTTTGGCGGAGTCTATTTGCTTGCTCATCTATTCCATATGAAAAAGAAATAAGCATATTTGTCCTACTGGGTGGGAGACAATGACAAAAAATGATTTTGCAGACTTCATACAGGAATATTTTGGGTTAGAAATGGCTTTAGAAATGCAAGTTACATGGTATTTAATCACCGTGCTTTGGACTATATTCACCTAAAATGTGTTTCAGACCATAGTTCTCCTTTAAATGCCCTTACACTGACTATGAACTCTTCTATGAATCTCTATTTCATTAGTAAATAAAATTACATTTGTGATTATATGAATTCAATAGATACTTCTTGATATAGTGCGATTATAGTGTGTGGTATAATGTCATCAAATGATACATTGTTACATGTCAACATGAACCATAATAAGCTAAGCTCTTTACCGCCGGATTCTAATTAACTGGTCTTACTGCCGGGAATTTATTTAAAATATGTTAACAACATATTCAACACGAATAAAGATAGCGAGATAGATATTAGATATATAGATATTAGATAGATATTGGGTAGATCATTTAGACGATACATATTAGATAGATGTAATAAAGTGCTTTGAAAACTTAAAGGGTATGTCCACCTATTTTTTAGCTATCAATTTTTCTGTTAAAGAAACGAGAGGTAAATGAGCTATGACTTACCTCTCGTTCTTCCAGTAAAACTTAAAGGGCAATTACAGCCCCAAAATGAAACTTAATACAGGTAAATCAATCACCAAAACCCTAAACGGTAATAGTTTGAAATCCGAAATATATAAGTTAACCTGAAAATCCTGCACAATGTCTGTTCCCCTGTTTCTGCTTCCTGGTTTTCCAGTTATAACTGTCAGTTACGGATTTGACAGTTGACATCACAGCCAATGACTGAATGTTAATCCCCTAGCATCTTCTGAGCATGCTCAGGTCAGTACAAGGTCACTAAATTGCTCAGTTCCATGAGACATCCAGAAGCATAGCAGACACACAGTAATGAATTCATAGGACAAACTAGAAAATACAGTGGTTGCAAAAAGTATACGGCCCCCCTTGAATGTTTCCACATTTTGTCCACTTACTGCCACACACATGAATCAATTTTATTGGAATTCCACGTAAAAAGCAATACAAAGTGGTGGTAGTGACCGAGAAGTGGAACAAAAATCTACATGATTCCAAAAAATTTTTAACAAATCAATAAATGCAAAGTAGGGTGTGCGTAATATTCAGCCCCTTGGTCTAAGTGCAGTCAGTTGCCCATAGACATTGCCTGATGAGTGCTAATGACTAAATAGGGTGCACTGTGTGTAATCTATGTCAGTACAAATACAGCTGCTCTGTGACGGCCTCAGAGGTTGTCTAAGAGAATCTGTGTGAGCAACAACACCATGAAGTCCAAAGAACAACCAGACAGGTCAGGGATAAATTTGAGAAATTAAAGCAGGCTCAGGCTACAAAATGATTTTCCAAAGCCTAGAAGAAAATCCCACGGAGCACCGTTCAAGCGATCATCAAAATGGAAGAAGTATGGAACAAACTGTAAACCTACCAAGGCAAGGCCTTCCACCTAAACTCACAGGCCAGAACAATGAGAGAGCGCTAATCAGAAATGCACGTCAAGAGGCCCATGGTGACTCTGGACGAGCTGCAGAGATCTCACAGCTCAGGTGGGGGAATCTGTCCATAGGACAACTATTAGTCGTGCACTGCCAAAAGTTGTCCTTTATGGAAGAGTGGCAAGAGAAAGCCATTGTTAAGAGAAAAGCATAAGAAGTCCCGTTTGCAGTTTGCCACAAGCCATGTGGGGGACACAGCAAAACATGTGGAAGAAGGTTGCTCTGGTCACGATGAGACCAAAAGGAAACTTTTTGGCTAAATGCAAAAAACGCAATGTGTGGCGAAAACTAACACTGCCAATACTCAGAACACACCATCCCCACTGTCAAATATGGTGGGTGGCAGCATATGCTCTGGGGGGTATTCTCTTCAGCAGGGGACAGGAAGCTGGTCAGAATTGATGGAAGATGGATGGGAGCCAAATACAGGGCAATCTTGGAAGAAAACTCTTGGAGTCAGCAAAGACTTGAGACTGTGGCGGAGGTTCCACTTCCAGTAGGACAATGACCCTAAACATAAAGCAGGGCAACAATGGAATGGTTTTTAAAACAAAAAATATCCGTGTGTTAGAATGGCCCAGCGTCAAAGTCCAGATCTAAAATCCAACGAGAATTCTGTGGCAAGATCGTGAAAACTGCTGTTCACAAACGGCTGTCCTCTAATCTGACTGAGCTGGAGCTGTTTTGCAAAGAAGAATGGGCAAGGATGTGCAAAGTGGTAGAGACATACCCTTAAAAAGATGCAAGCTGTAATTGCAGCAAAAGGTGGGTTCTACAAAGTATTGGCTCGGGGCTGAATAATTATGCACACCCCACTTTGCAGTTATTGATTGTTAAAAATGTTTGGAATCATGTATGATTTCGTTCCACTCTCACGGTGTAACACCACTTTGTATTAGTCTTTCATGTGGAATTCCAATAAAATTGATTCATGTTGTGTGTGTGACAAAATGTGGAAAACCAGTCAGTAGTAAAGTCAATTTATGTGTCAGAGGGCATCCGGAGAGAAGACAGGACCACATAGTCAGAGCTTTTCAACGTGCACGCTCTGACTATGGCGGGTATAGAGCGAAACGCATCCCAACTGCTGTGTAGTTCTTATGTCCTGTCTTCTCTCCGTACTACTGGACTGGTAGATATGAATATGTAGGAGAGTTAGGTATTTGATGGCACAAACAGTAAAACCTACTACTATTTTTGTATACTATTTAGGAATGTACCTCTTGCTCGTATTTATTTGCCTGTTTTATACTTTTTATATACGGTCAGACTGACTATTAGGCGATAGATACATATGAGTAGGAGTGGTTAGGTACTTTCATTGCACATACTGTAAAACTACCTCTTTTTGTATACGATTTTTGTATATTGTTTTTGTATACTGTACCTCCTGCTGCATTTACGTGTCCATTGCATATATATATTTACACTTGGGGCAGTATTCAAGGGGATAAGACAGGGTGTTTTTAAATGTTTTCAATTTTGTAAGTCCCGGTTCATTAAAGGATTTTTAGCCTTTATTCAGAGTGTGGCATTCTGCTCCTTTTTCTCTTGTTGATTATATTCATGTGATTTGCTATAGGCAGCCAATCACAGACACGGCTGCCGGCACAATACAGAACGTATGGGGAACAATGGATTGTAGTGAGAGTTGTTCACTTTATTTAGAAATAGACTTAGCTTTGGGGGTGGCTAGGGGTCTACCATATCTTAAAAGCTTTTAAAGTTAGGGCACCCGGAAGCAAAGATGGGCTACGAGGGAGGTAGTTGGGGAAAGGGCTCCCCTGCACAGGTCCAAAGTAGTAGTTGACTGGAGGGAGGATCCAGGCTGTGCGGGAACGGATAAGGCATAGGCCCCAGGTGACGTATGCAGCCTTTTCTTTACACAGAGATGCTCTGCTCTCGCAAAACTAGCATAACCAAAACGTAGTATCTCAAGTTTCCCTGGTTTGGCTTATTTTTTAAAGGCACCGTTACGTAGCTGAAAGTGTGTAGTAGATTCCAAACATATATACAGGGTTATTCAATAAAAAGTTCTTATCGTTTAAAATGGTGCTAATTGCCAAACCAATCAGATGTTGAGCTTTTCAAATGTTAAAAAAATCTGATGGTTCGGGCAAAATTAGCACCATTTAAATACAGAACTTTATTAAATCTCCTGATAGTTGTGGGGGTTATTCCATGTTTTGGGGTCGTTCCCTTTGAAAATAAATGAAGGCTGTTCAAATTAAGAGCACTTTGATTTTTTTTCTTGTAATTGCAATGTTCATGCATCCCATTTGAGTTGGTGGCCATGTCTCTGTGTGCATCCGCATGGCATACCAGTTGATTCGGACATTGGGGAGATTGATATTTGGTAAGCTTTTTTAATTTATTACTTGGGGATTTGGCATGATTTTTAAATTTGAAGCTGTTTTTCCTGTATTCTGTCAGAAAATCTGCTAAAAGTTTTAGATCTGCACAAACACCATTGATGGTATGAAGAAAATTGCATTGTTGCTTAACTGAAGGTGGGTAGATTTGAGAATACAGTGGGATTGGAAAAGTTTGGGCAACCTTGTTAATCGTCATGATTTTCTGTATTAAATCATTGGTTGGTACGATTAAAAAAAATATTAGTTAATATAACATATAGGTACACATTACAGTGATATTTGAGAATTGAAATGAAGTTTCACTTTTTGCACACTGTTTCATTTTCTTGATTCCAAAACCTGTTAGAACTAATTATTGGAACTCAAATTGGCTTGGTAAGCTCAGTGGACCCTGACTACATATACAGGTGAATCAATTATGAGAGATTATTTAAGGGGGTCAGTGTAAGTTTCCCTCCTCTTTTAATTTTTCTGAAGAGTAGCAACATGGGGGTCTCAAAAACAACTCTCAAATGACCTGAAAGACAAAGATTGTTCATCATCATGGTTTAGGGGAGGGATACAGAAAGCTGTCTCAGAGATTCACTGTCTGTTTTTCACAGTTAGGAATATATTGAGGAAATGGAAGACCACAGGCTCAGTTCAAGTTAAGGCCGAAATGGCAGACCAAGAAAAAATCTCGAAAAGAAGAAGCGACGAATGGTGAGAACAGAACAGAGACAACACCCAGGCCAGCACCAAGACCCGCAACATCATCTTGCTGCAGATGGAGTCACTGTGCATCGTTCCCAGCATTCGGCGCACTTTACAACAAGAAGATGCTGTATGCGAGAAGTGAATGAAGAGGAAGCCTTTTCTACGCACACAGACAAAACAGAGCCGCTTGAGGTTTGCTAACGCACATTGACACCTTACCCTGGGGTTCTATAACACCTCTTAGCCACTATGCAATCACACCCTTAAAACGGGCGTGTGTGATATGCTAAATGGGAATTTCCAGGGTACATAATTGCCACAGATTCTTGTACAAGTATTCTGAATTGAGAAAGCCAGTCTGATGACTAGCGAAACGTCTTCAAGAACTAAACTTCAAGTCCAGTTGATCAATTGAATACATCAGATATAAATGACTGGATGAATGAGAACCTTCACAAGCATATTTCAAATCAATTTGGGGGGGAGAAAACCCTCAAACTTGTACGGCAATATGAAAAGGCAGCAAGGAAAATTGGCAGTACTACAGAAACCACTGCGATTTAACCTCCGATGACAGGAAACAAAGGCCAGTACCAATTGCAGCTTACGTCTGGATTCCACAGTTAAAGGATCAGAGACCAAACAGATTACTGCAAAAGGCTCAAACACGCTCCTATTATTAACGAGTACGACAAACGCATTTTACAGTTGATGCTTAATGCACAACATTAGTCAACTAGAACGGAACCATGGTCTCACAGCTACCTGTGGCCATCTGGGAAAGAGTGATGGGTTCACCAAACAAGCACAGCTTTTTAGCACTGTGGGCAACAAACGCAACAGAACAAGTTCTCTATTCTGTCATCCAGCACCCCCCCAAAGGGAACACACTACCTTGGATACAGGGGGAAGTGTCACTTCATTCAAAAGGAGGAATGGGTGAGAAACTTGTCTAACAGGACCCTGACCCAGCCAGAAAGAATGGGAAGTTCTCGCTAAGGGCTTGAATTTTGCCATCACTCCTAAAGCCATCTTTGTGGTGGATATTATAGCAGCCACAGAAGCCTCAATGACATATAATAAGGTACCACAAGAGTGAGGAAGAACACTTCGCCTTAAGGTATCTGCAGCCTTAGCCAGTTCTAAACTCCTTCATCGAACTGACCACACAGGAAAGAAGGCCTAAGGCTGTCCACCCTAAAATAGAATTTTAAATTCTGCTCCCCCAGGTCCCCAGCCACAAACCGCAGTTTTGTTTTTTCAAAAAGCTCCCCAAACTCTTACTTACCTCCCCTCATCCTCCCGCGCACTGCCGGCCCTCTGCTTGCGAAGAATGCAAGCAGAGGGGAGGGGGGGGGCACGCGAGTCGCGTCTGTGATTGGCTGAGCTGGCGCCAATCACGGACGCGGCTGCCGGTCATTCAGTGCAGGGAGAAAGCGGAGAGGTAAGTAGAGTTTGGGGAGCTTTTTAAAAAAAAAAAACATGCGGTTGGGGCTGGGGGACATGGGGGAGCAGAATATTAAGGGGGTTTAATGCTAGGGGGAGGGATAGTTAGAACGGGAGGGAGAGGGAGGAGAGGGAGGGGGAGGGAGGGGGGAGGAAGGGCTGCCCACGCATGCAGAATCTCGGGGGGGGGGACTACAGGAAACCAGATGGAGAGTTGGATGTGAGGATAAGGATAAACTACACTACATGGTTGGGGCCTAGTAGTGGAGGGATTATAGTTTTGGGGGGGTGACATGCCCTTAACATCCCTCAAGAAAGATTCCCAGTATCACCATTCTACCAGGCAGACAAGGAAGATGCAGTGTTACTAACACCTCAGACTACCATGCTAAGGTGACGCAGCTCTCCTCCCGTCGGCGACGAGGCCAGTAGAAAGGCATGCTCAAGCGTGCTTCCTATTGGCCTCGTCGCCAAAGGGGGTAAGGGGGCGGAGCCTACCAGGCAGCGTTGCTGTAAGACTCTGTGTGTAAGTATCGTGAACCCAGGGGTGAGGAACAGCCGGTTCAGGTCCTCACCTGGGTAAAAGTCTAATCAACACAGAGAGGGAGCGGAGGGAAGTGAGTATAATTGTCCTTAAGATCTATCTGCAGAAAATGTAATGAAGTCTAATTGATTACTGTCGGAGAGGCAATGGCAGCTTAAGCTGAACTTAAAGTGAGCTTCTAGAGGTAAAGGAAGGGCACCTGGCCAGAGTCTTGCTGAGCCAAGTTTTGTTAGTCCAAACTCACTTTTGGGTTTAGTCTACTTAGGGCTAGGCCACACTAATGCGCTTTTAAGGTGATCAGATCACATCACGCTTTTAAAAGCACGACACTAGTGTGGCCACGCTAGGCGGGGTGTGCATTGCCACGCAACTGCGTGTTGCGACTCAGCATTTGTTCACAGTGCATCGCTCTGATTGTACAACATTTCGCGATTCAAAACAAAGAATATTGAGGGTAATCCTTAGCTTTCACGGTTCATTACGAACAACTGCAACTACATCTAGAAAAAAAATCAGGAATGATTTTATCTGTATTACTGCTCCCAACTGCAAGATTTAGTGCTTGATCTCTTCTCTATTAAATTAACACCCTAAATACAATTTTTTAAAAGCAGTGCTTACTTGTTCCCTTTTGGGTTTCAGTGGCCAAAATTCTCTGGTTAATTTACCAGTTTAATGAAATGTGTCCGTGGGTGTGTGTGATCCTTAATCCCTCAAACTTAGGATTATTCATGTGCCATGGTCTAACTGGACAGAATGCAGAAATGCAGGAATTCCAGTTTGTATAGGACACTTCACATTTGTGATGAAGGGATTTCTAATCATGTTGAATAGTAGTGACAGTGATTATATAGTCCATGTTTGTTCTGTTAGAGCAGAATTGTGAGCAGAACAGCAAAGACGTGTGTTAATTCATAACAAACTAAGAACATTTAACAGCAATTGAATAGTTAAACTTTTCCCTCAAAAATGTAACCAAATCATTCTTAGAAAAAAACAATTCTACTTCCAATAGACTTTAATGGGATTTTAGCAGGTCAAAGATAAATGATTTCCAGAGAAAACTGTCAGATTATTCCCTTTCAGTGCTGATTCTCATTTCTCCCCACTGGGCATTGTTGAAAGAGCTGTAGCATTGTGTTTTTGCCTTGCTTTATGATTTGGCAGAATAGTTGGAATTGGAAAATGGTAGAAGTTTGCACTATTTTAGCTGCTCTTTGTGTGGGACATACAGTATTATATTTGTCTAGCTGTCTGTGGCGATGAAATGCTTTTAGTTGTCTTTCATGTTATTTAAAGCATGCCCAGAATGCATGTGGGCTAATGCACTTCATTTTGTCCAGTGGCCTCATCAGCAAAACACAGACATACCCCATGATGAAAATACTGGGACACAGATGCTAATTGCTTGTTGCTTTGCTTTTTTTGCTTAGCTTTGTAGAGCTACTGTAATAATTATAAGTTTGCCATTTAGGCCAATAAATAAAAAATTTTAAGAATTTAACACCTCTGTTCATTCTTTGAGTTTCATCTGTTTTCTAACAGAACACTATTTAGTGAATTAAACAGAAGTGTTTCATCATGTCTAATTATGGCCATATTAAAAATAAATCTAGCTTGGCTTCACTAAATGGAAAATAAAATGTTAGAACGATATTAAAGTCTATCGGAGAGATGCAATATCTTGTGCTATAAGGGGAAATAAGTGCTAAACCCAAGCTACCTGGTGTAAAATTGGATTTGTGTGTGTTTAAAGGGCAGGATCACCCCCCAAAACCTCAAAACAATTCTAGTTACAGGCCACAAAATTGCCTCGGTTTGCTTCAAATGAATGAGAGCAGTTCACCCTGAGTGCCGCATACGCTTTAAGAGGTTAGGCGCATGCTCAGAGGAGGAATGAAGGGCTTACCCAGAGATTTCATTTCCTCCTTACTCCATAATCTGAAAGCATCCCTACCAAGACTACCAATAAACTGTAAATGACCACTACAGTTAATGGCATTAAAGGGCATGTCCACCCCCAAAACTATAATCCCCCCAACTACTGGCCCCATCATGTAGTGTAGTGTAATCCTTACCTCACATCCCAGCTCCATAGGGTTCCATGTAGTCCCCCCAAAGTCCCAAAAACTGCCCACCAGGAGGTAGCCGGTCCATATAGGACACTGCCTGCTAGCGGCCTCAGGTAGATTTTGCCATGCGTACTGCAGCCCTTCTCCCCCCTCCCTCCCCCCTCCCTCTCCCTCCCTCTCCCTCCCGTTCTGCTATCCCTCCCCCTAGCATAAAACCCCTTTAATACACTATTCCCCCATGTCTCCCAGCCCCAACCGCATATTTTTTATTTTAGAAAGCTCCCAAACTCTTACTTACTCTCCTCTTCCTCCGGTCGAAGTGAGCTGCCGGCAGCCGCGTCGTGATTGGCTGCCGTCAGCCAATCACAGACGCGGCTGCCGGTCCCGCCTCTGCTTGCTTTCCTTGCAAGCAGAGGGCCGGGAGCGCGGCGGAGGGAGAGGGGAGGTAAGTAGAGTTTGGGGGCTTTCAAAAAAAAAAATAGCGGTTGGGCTGGGAGCCCAGGGGGGGACCTTATATAAAAAGTTCAATTTAGGGTGGACATACCCTTTAAAGTAAATGTAATCCTCGAAGGAACTGGATAAGATAACTGTGTGTATGTGCACTGCCACCTACTGACTTCACTATTTTCTGCCTTAATCATCTTCTAGTATCCGTGACCTGCTGTAACAAGTTCTGCAGTAGTTTAGAACTGGGCAGTGCAAAGAACACAATAACATGACCCACTGCGATACTTAAATGCTAGGAAATAAAACACAAACCCCATGTAAGAAAGGTAAATTTCCCATCACCACATCAAAACAAATTACTGCTTTATATTAAGGTGCTCTGCCTTCTGATTTAGTGTTGCTCAGAGGCTTTTAACTCTTTGTCCTCTTGTACATACCCTTGTGCTGGCCATACAAAATATGATTAGATAGACATTGATACATGTATGATAGGCATGATGGAATTCCCCTTCCTGGCCTATTCATTAGTTATTGAATAGTAACCCCAAATATTTGTGTCTAGGTGGTTGTTGAATGCTGCAGAATCATTACAAACATTAAAGGAGAGAGCTTTCTCCCTAAAACCACCTATACATAGTAAGATTCTTCTCTAGTCAGTTTAAAGGAGAACTTAAGTCCCCAGACACATTGTCCCAATACACAGAGCACATTCATAAAACTCACAACAAGCTGGTTCTCATCTCTCCCTTCTGTGCATGTGGGTGATTTATGAAAATAACCTGTGAGTGCTAAGGGTCAGCTCATATAATTCACCTTATCTGGAAATGCCCAGCTGAGTGTACGCAGTACACATTTACAGGAAACTGCAGTCTTGCTTTCTGGAAGTGCCAGCCATCATGTACAGCTCAGAGAACAGATGTCAGTGAGTTTCTTTGTGTAAACACATACAAATGTCCTATCCCTAACAATGATAAATTCCTTTGTTTTCATACAAAAAAGAAAAGTAATCTTTGCCGTGTATGTTTTTGCTAGCATGGATGAAAGAAACGGAACATTAACATTTCAGCAAAAAATAAGTAAGTATGGAGAATCGAACCAGCAAACTTCTATACTGTGTCTTTCTAAAAAGAAAGCTTCTTACTCTATGCCACAATGGCTAATAAGTAAAAAAAAACTAGTACATGTGTGTACAAATGCACAAACAGAGGCAGGCAACGGGAACATCGTGGGCTTCAAAGAACTTTATTCAGCACGTGTAGTAAGTACATCAAAATGGACAAACACCAACAGTGGCCATCACAAGTAGCTCCGCCAACATGTTTCGTGACGACACGTCACTTATCAGGGGCACGGAGCTAAACACACCTCCTCCCCCTATAAATAGGGGATAGAATAGGAATATTAACCCTATCGCTTCCCAAGGGCACCAACCAAAATAGAAGCAATTAAAAAAGTGAATAAACTATACAGTTAAACAACATCAATATATCTCAAATAATATGGATACACCTATAGATACAAATATATACATATATAAACACCTAAATACAGTCAGATGGAAAAACATATATATATGCAATCTATACAAGAAAACCTAGAGAAAGCAGCAGGAAAAAGCTAGTTAAATACATGATTAACCGTTAAGTGCATAATTAACCATGAAGATACCCTTCAGTAAAAAAGGGAATATCTCTAAAATGGCACATAAATAGATAAATAAGCCTATAATAATATAAACTAGTTAAATATACATATATCTGTAGTATACATCAGTATATATCAATAAATATGTAACAATAAATATGTATCAATAAATATGTGACCATAAAATCAGCACTACCCGACTGAAACAATGTATAAAAGACAGATCTAATCACAGAAACATTCTGTTTCAAAATCCTTATTTAGACCACCAGGACAGATAGTTTCTAACATATATATCCAAACGCTCTTTTCTAAGAAGGCTTTTATTTCTATCCCCTTTTCTCATGGCCCCCTTAAGGTATCTCCTCGTTTTTATAAGTTTTGTGAATCCAGTTCTATTGAAGAACGGGAGGTAAAGGAGCTTGCCTTACCTAACGTTCTTCAATAGAACACACAGGAGCCAGGAGACAAGGTAGAAAACTTACCCGCTCGCTGGTCTGACAGGTCCTGATGGACCTTGTCTTCTATGCGAATAGATGCGCATGCGCATAGAAGACAAGGTCCGTCGGGACCTGTAAGACTAAGCGCCGGGGAGCAAGGCGAGCGGGGTAAGTTTCTTACCTTGTTTCCTGGCTCCTGTATGTTCTATTGAAGAACAGAAGGTAAGGCACAGCTCCTTTACCTGGACTGGATTCACAAACTTATAAAAACGAGTGGAGATACCCTTTAACATGATCATCATCTGAAAACTCACATCCATATTACCTTCATGTACTCCATCACATGAGCTGAAACAAGCGGTCGTAGGTAGGAGACCTAATATGGATGCATTAACGTGTTCTGTTATTCTTTATAAGGCGGGTCTTATGGTTTTCCCACATATTGTCTCCCACACCCACACGTAGCCAAATATATAACAATGTAGTCTTACAATTATAGAACCCTCCATTTTATATTCAGTATTATTACCTTAGAAACAAAGTCCTGGAGTTCTTAACATACTTGCACATCTTACATCTTGTCATACCACATCTAAAGCTACCCTTACATGTCAACCAAGTCTCAGATTTACATGTAGAATCTCTACTCACCATACTGGGGATACAATGGAGCCAATAGTTCTATTCCTTTTAAAGACATCCTGGGTTCATCTAGTACACCCTTCCCCGAACAGGATCCTCTTAATCACTGAAAAAATGTTTCCGTAAAACCCTCCTAAGGCGTGCACTATCCTTAGAATATTTGGTGATAAACAGAGGTGTATATTTCCTCTGCATATTTGGACCCCTTAGGAATCGGTCTAACTGGTTTATCCAATAAAAAGTAGACGACAATCAGCTCTGACCGCTCTCTCATATTCTTTCTTAATCATATCAGTTTGGTACCCCCTTTCCACTAAACGGTCCCACAACATCATAGCCCTTTCATGGAAATTATCCCATGTGGAGCAAACTCTCCTGTATCTCAAAAATTGGCCATATGGAATGGCATTATGACTGAGGGGGGATGACAACTATCTGCCCTCGGTATCGTATTCCTAGAAATCGGTTTACGATAAATATCCATAGTGATAACATCCTCTACCACCTTAAATTCGATATCTAGAAATTCGATATTAACTCAATCCCTATGGTCCGTAAACTGTATACCCCATAGAGTGGAGATACAGTACTCCATAAACTGATCAATACCTGAGACCCCTTGAGACTCTTCGTCCCAAATAATAATAATATCGTCTATATATCGATGAAATTCAACAATACTATTAAACACATTCGCGGGATTAAAGATACCCAATGTCCCATAAATAGATTAGCATAGGAGGGTGAAAAACATCCACCCATGGATGCTCCTTTTCTGTAAATAGTAAACCCATTAAATAAGAAGTAATTAGTGTTCAATAGATATTGTATTGCATCCATAATAAATCCATTTTGTGTCTCAGGATAGATGTTGCTTTGTTCCAACCAAAAACGAATAGCTCGAAGGCCCAAGTCGTGGGGTATAGAAGAATATAACAAGGCAACATCCATCGTAAGCCAGCTATATGTAGCCTTCCATGTCAAATCCGGACGAAGTAAGGTATCCACATATTTAGATAAGGGTTCATTAAGGGACCCAATCCACCAACAAATAAGGTGACCTTTCATCCTGTAGCGATTTATGTACCTTAGGAAAACATGAAAAATAGGGGTAACGGGGTTACCTACTTTCATATATTTATATTCCGTTAAGAAAGAACTCCCTATTTACACCCATTTCAAGAGAGATTCTAGTTGGTTCCTGAATACCTTTCAGGATCACCTTTAAGGACAGAGTAGGTTATCCCTATCCGATAACTGTCTCATTAATCCTTATCATAAGCGGATGCATCCATGACAACCACAGATCCCCCTTATCTGCTGACCTGACTACAATACAGGATTATTTTTTAATTTCTCTTAGGGCTCTCATTACCGGGAATTGACCCTATTACTCGACATATTATTCTTAACACTAAATTTCCTGAGATCCTTTTCGACCAATCTCTGAAATAAAGTCCACATATGTACCTTTACTTTGTACTGGATAGAAGATAGACCTCCTTTAAGGTCTGTATGTACCACAAATTATTGGAATTCACCGGGTATTGAAACATCACCAAGATGTATCCATCACATAATTTTAAGCCTATAATTAGGACCTCACACTGATCTTTAGTCAATTTAGTACTAGAAATATTAATCAACATATTACAATCATCAATGACTTCAGATACATTACTCAATGGCAGTCCCGAATTAGGTTCTTGATCCCCCCTCTGGGTTTTCGATTTCTGCTCCCGTGATCTGCCGGAAAACGTCCCTCTTCTGTCCTCTCCTGGTTGGCGTCCCTCCGCATAGGTCTGTCCCTCAGTTTGTCCCTGTAACCACTCGGGACTTTTCGACCATCCCACCTCGTCTCCTATATTTTGTAGTGGGTAAGGTAGAAACAGTACTGGTCACACACCATCGGGGTCGACCCTGAAGAACCACCCTTTTGGAGTCTCCCCTACAATCTCCAACTCCTTCAAACCGGACTCTCCAATCTTGGATCGTGTTCTCCTATTAACCGAATTGTCGCCTTTCCGAAACACTCTTCCATGATTGATCTCTCATTACTTGAGTGCTTTGGGGGATCTCATGGTCTGCCATTATACACATTCTGTAAATCATAATCTGTTTTATCCCTCATAAATTTGTATGTTTAACCTCTTAGTGTCCAGTTCAAGTTTAGACAAATTTCAACTTAATGGACTCAATTTATTCTTGCCTTTAACAGCATCTCTTCCGAGAAGGTTGTCTTTAATCAGCTGGATATCCTCAACTAATTTGTATGTTGTTGTTGTTATGCAATATTATTAAGTCATAAGTTTAAGGGAACATTGGGACAGCACAGAGTTCCAGGCGTCAATAAACCTTATCATTAATGCAAATGTGGGAATTTCTATTCTCAAACCCCTTGGTATGAGCTGAACGCGGATATAATTCTGCAGGGTACATGTGTCCCACCAAATTTGATTCATGGGCCATCTTCTTTCAAGATCTCTGCCCAGGTTTTCCTCCAATCCAAACGCCACATTCTCTAATCCCAATTCCCACTTGTGTCCTCTGCAAACACTATGGAGTGCTTGATAACGGTCTATTCATCTGCTCTCCCCCTCCCGCTGGTGTCGACTCCTATAATAACCAAGTGCTGAGTAGAAGACAGGGGAATATGTAGATAACTTCAATATGTAGCTAACTTCAGTGTATCCAGGCAAGTGTAGCCAAGCCAAGTGTAGTCCGGAGGAAATCAAGTAAAAAATCATAGTACATGTAGTGTCTTTATCTTTTGCTAGACACATAATAAAAACAAAAAAAGGAGCATGGCGTATCAAACCGTGTCCCAATAGTCCAATGTTTTCCTAACCCTGCACTTAAGCGAGAATGGCACCACCAGTGAACTTGCTAATATATGGAAGTACATTTCAATAAATGTCAGTAAAATCAGTTCACGTGTTGTATTGCTACTGGAAGGCTGTCAGCAATTCACGCTGGTTGGTAAATAAAAGCAGCTGCTATATATAAAGTTTGTACAATTGTAGAAACTTTATATTTTCTAGAACATGGAAAAACAACAAACAAAAAAAGCACAAACTTAGGCAGTAGACTATGTTAAACTAGGGGATTAGAATGTGTGACTTCTTGGTCCTGTTTGTGCTAAAAAACAGCATTACATTTTGTGCATAGAGACAGTAAATCCTGCGGTCAGGGGGCGTGGCTCTTTGAAGGACAAATGGGCTATGAGTTGTTACTGGCAACAACTCCTCCTTTGTTACAGAATCTAACTAAATGCAAATAACTAGAGAACAATCTTTCAATCTGGGGAGAAAAGCTTTCACATTAGGATTTTAAACAAATTAAGTTTAGTTCTCTTTAATTTATGTACATGTGAGAAAAACATTCGTTACTAAGAAGGCTTCCATTTTCTTACAGGTAAAATTCACAGCCCATGTAGTTTTAAAGAAACTTGTGAGCATGTGCACTTATTGGACACATACAGGAAGATTCAATAAAAGGTCTTATCGTTAAAATGGTGTTAATTTTGCCCCAACCAATCAGATCTTATTAACATTTGAAAGCTAACATCTTATTGGTTGGGTCAAATAGCACCATTTTAAACGATAAGAACTTTTATTGAATAACCCTGATTGTGTTTTCTATACAAGATGTCTCCACAACAATATGGAAGTCCAGATAAGGCTTGTCACACTGCAGTTTATTACCAGCAGCGTGAATTGCTACAGCCTGGGGCAATACAAATAGTCAGCTGATTTCGCTGACATTTTTTTAAATTCCTTCCTAGCAAAAGATAAAAATCTAAGTGTGGCGTGTTCTTTGCATATGCTGTGGTGGCTTTACAAAAAGCATAAGAAACACACATGAGGTCCGGTTCAAATTCTCAGAGTTCCTTGTTTTCTTTTTGTTTCCATTGTTTCTAGCAAAGATAAAGTTTCTACATGTACTTTTTTATATAAGAAGACCTTTTACAGTGTATAAAGCTCTGCATTTTAGCAAGTACACCAGGTTGTCGATTCAATCTTTATCGTTTAAATTTTACTATATGTATATTGTCTGTTTACACCCATGCTAGCTACTGCAAAATTAATTTTCTTTTTGGATGAAAAGCAAATGATTATATATTGTAAAGGGAAGGAGCATTTAAATATGCATATACACAAAAACTACCGAAATCTCTGTTCGTGTCAGAGAGAGGGAAGATCTCTGTGCTGTTATTGATGTCTGTCAGCTCCAGAAAGCAAGCTGTACTTCCTTGTTGAGCACTACAGAGCATGTGAAGTATACTGTGATAATTGTTTCACATATGAATGACCCTTTCAGTCGAGGTTATTTAACACTATGTTATTTAACACCTTTCTGATCATATGTATTGTTTTTTTCTTTGCTGTTAAATACTTATGTGTTTTCATGGTTGTGGGAAGACATGTCTTAGAAATAAAGGCCAATTTAATCTTTCCTTTTTTAAAGGGTTTTTCTCCCTAAAATCTAAACTTTTCATATAGTGTAAGGGACCTCCCTCCCAACCACCCAAACTGACAAGTTTTAACTTTGTGAGATTCAGCCAATCACAGAAGTGTGATGAAACTACAAAACTGTATCCTCAGACCAAACAGAGCTTTCCCAGCTCACAGGGTCGAAACCAGGTTGAGGGCTGCTGTACTTACATATACCAATAACCAGGTATATAATATACAGCTACCACCCACAATAACGGCCATGAGAGCCGATACCAGTGCGGGATTACAACTCTCAACCTCAGACCAAACAGAGCTTTCCCAGCCACCGCGGTTCAAAACCGGTTAAGGGGTGCTGTCAATTCATTAACCATACCAGGTATATAAACTTTGCCAAACACTTTTACTAATGGTCATGGGAACCGATACCAGCCTTAATGGTTATAAATGTGAAATAATACTTAATATCTGTATCACTCACTTACACACCCAGGCAGGAAATAATACCAATAAAAACAAATACAATACAATACTTATATAACGTAGCATCTCAGAGGATAGGATTCTTACTTAGTTCTGTAGAGCATTAGGAGACTCGGCTTAATGTATTTATAAAATCGTTTAATAAAAAGAAAAACTAAAAGGGTGCAATAATATTTACAAAAATAAAGGGAAAAAACCGGGCATGTCCACCCCAAACTAAATGTCCACTAAAAGTCCAGGAAACAGAAGAATAGGAGCTGTCTTCCTATATGAAAGGTTTCTGCCTCCCTCCTGTACTCTGAGAGGACATGGGTAGGCTGCTGGTCCTGCCCCTGTTTGCAAGTTTTGCTTCTTTTTGTTTTTGCTTCTTTTTTTTAACAATCTAATAGAGCGATTGGGGGTGGGAAGGGATGTCCTATAAAATATCAAAAGTGATTATTTAGGGTGGAGATACCCTTTAACAAACAGACATTTAAAAATAATCAACAGTAAAATAAAAGGAAATAAGGTGGAAATATGGCAGTTAAAGTCAGAGTTCTTTAAAAGAATAAGTGCAAAATGAAAATAAGAGTTCCTGGCTCCAAAAGATAACTCTTTGATGTTGATAGATGTAAGGGGGTAACACACAGCAAATATTTCGCCCGCGACGATGATTCACGGCACTTTTGGTGATTGGCCGGAAATATTGGCTGGTGTAGGGCCGCGGCCACTACCAACATTGATCGGTCGGACGAACGAACGATTGGGCATGTCAGAAAATTCCTGTGCAAATTTGGCCGCGGACCGGCGGACATCGTAGCGAGCGTCCTGGTCAGCTTGTGTGTACCCAGCCTAAATCAGGAGCTCCATTCTATTGTTTGCAGCTCCTTATCTACCCCTGACACGGTGGTACCCAGGTTCCTAGCCAATCACCTAAAAGGGTAGGTTGGAATCTTGATATGTCCAAACTTTATTACACTCAGTATGGGCCACTCAAAAAAAAACTTACCCGCAATGCTGCAGACATAGATGTCGGTAAAACCTATAATGTTATTGACATCAGTTCAGAGAAGAGCTTAAGGTTGAGGCCACACTATGAAGCACAAAAAATTGCTATCCGTTTCTGTCAATTTGCCATCCGCTTTGTGTTGCTTTTACATGCATTTGCGTTTACATTAAAAAAACGCATGTCAAGTATTGTGTCCGCTTCTGTCCACTTTTTTATGCACTTCCATAGATTTGATTAAGTGCGATTTTGACAAAAACGGACCAGAAATGGTGATCGGCGTGCTGTTCTAAAATCGCACGGATCGCAGTGTACACAGTGGGGCCTACTTCCCACGATTTACATTATAAATAAAATGGCATGTGAATCGTAAAATGTAAACGGATGCAAAACACAAAAAATGCACTAGGTGTGCTGGCCATCTATTACCTCAAATGCTTCCACAGTTTTCAGAGAAAGTATAGCCACTATCAGGGTTATTCAATAAAGTTCTTATTGTTTTAAAAATGGTGCTAACTTTCCCCAACCAATCAGATCTTATTTAACATTTGAAAGCTAACATCTGGTTTGTTGGGACAATAAATAGCACCATTTTAACGATAAGCACAGGGCCACAATCTACCATTAGGCAGAGTGAGACATTTGTCTCAGGCGGCACCCCTGCACTCAGAAGAAAGGCGTCAGACAAGCAGTAGGGGGGGGGGACAAAGTGGAGGGTGAAGGAAAAAAATAATTTCTTCTAGTAACAGATATGATTTTGTTAAAATTATTTTTTGTTTGGTTTGTTAGGCTAGTTTGTTAGGCTAGTTAGACTAGTTGGTAGTTAGGGCCCTGCTGAAAGGTTACCTTGTCATGGTGGCAGGCTTACAAATCTTGGTTAAAATCTGTTAATACTACAGAAAGTATGGCATTTCTAATGATTGTAAAAAGTTGAACCATGGCTACCGAGAAGCCACGCCCCAATTTTTAACACAGCATCGATCGCTTGTGCTGCGCCTGAAAACAATCAAGGGTGGCATTTTAAAGTTGGCTCAGGCAGCAAAGACCGGTAGAAGTGCCCTGGATAAGCAGGGTTATTTCAATAAAAGTTCTTATCGTTTAAAATGGTGCTAATTTTTCCCCAACCAATCAGATCTATTTAACATTTGAAAGCTAACATCTGATTGGTTGGGCAAAATTAGCACCATTTTAAACGATAAGAACTTTTATTGAATCTCCCAAAAGAACTTTTATTGATTGTCCCTGAATATTTTTTAAGTAGCACTGAGCTCACCAGGGGTGTGGGTATATGTTATTTATTTTTTTTATAATTTATTAATATTTATAAAACAAGAATTATGAACATCTGTAAATTTATCCTTATAAATTGTCCTTAGTTAAGTGAAAAGATACCGTCAGCATGTAATGATTTAAAATGTATTATACCTTTGTACAAGGTACACATGTTCTGACATTTTGACCTGATCGAGTTGACACCAGTATATTTCAGTACTTTTCGTGACTGAACATATTGGTAAATTTGGGTCAATTGAGCATTTTTTAATGGGCTGCCAATTTGTTTCTTCTGACCAGCAGACTACCGATATTGGGACTGTGTGTTCCATGCACTATTGAACATAGGCTGTGTTTTTAAAGGGACACTAAACTCCGAGAAATCCATAAAAACAAATAGTTGCCATTCGTTTGTATTATTCACAGGGAGGTGAGAAGCTTATTCTCACCTCCCTGTGAATAATTTACGCTCGGGGGACCTGGAACTTATAGAATAAGCGTTTCACCTCCTGTGATAATAGAAATGAATGGCAAATGTTTTTTATGGGTTTAGTGTTCTTAGGACATGGAACTGCTAATCCTCATAGGTTGCAAATGAGGTACATTTATTGGTGTGTGTATTTGTGTGCGTGTATCTATATAAATATAGATAGAAGTTTGATTCATATATAACTTTTTTAAACAAAAACAGTGACAGAAATTGTAAGGGAACATTACATCATATAATAAGATGGCTTTCAAATGCAAGGCTAATGGAATACACATAGGAAAATGCAAGATAATTGGAATGTTAACTGCAGAGTTATATGTGTTCGATTTTAAGGAGAGGACTTTAACAATATGCCATGCTGGAAATAATACAGGGTGAAGAATAACTTGGAAAATCCAAGGATCTAGAGAAAGATAAATAAAGTTTTGATATATATATACACGTGTGGGAAAAACCTGCAGTCTATGGGCTTCAGCTTGTACTGTATCTGTATTGGTTTATGGTTGTCTATTAAGCAGAAATCTCCCATTGTATACTAAAAATAAGGCACCTTGGTCTGTTGATGAGTTTATTAGCGTAAATCCTCATAAAAATGCTAGATTTTAGCTGAATCTTTGTTCCACCAATCTAGCTTGTTTACAGGTTCCCCCAAATATCATGTAGTGATCTGTCCAGCCATGTGTCTCCATCAGGGGCTCTTGGTCGCTCCCCCCTACCTTATTTCATACTTAGAAAAGGCTACTTCCTACTGTTGAACAGGATGTCTGTACAGAGTCCATTAGATAAATGGTCAATAGACCAGTCAGCATAATGATCATTGCAAAGGAAAATATTCTGATGTGTGTTCCTAGATGGACACAAATGAATGTTGACTGATTTTTCCCCTCTTGCAATTGCTATATGCCCAGCTTTACCGTATGTTGCTGTTGACAAAGCAGTTCTGACTGCAAAAAATGTGCTTTTTGAATTAATTTTTTTGCAAGACTTTTATTTTGCAATAACTGTTACATCTGGTATTTAACCCGTGTCATTGTGCTTTTACTTTCAATAACTTTATCTTACTGCAGTTCTTCAGCAGCTTCAATGACAGGCCAATGTGTAGGATTTGCCATGAAGGAAGTACCCAAGAGATCTCCTTCTCCATGTGAATGCACAGGAACTTTAGGAACAATACACCGCAGCTGCCTGGAGCATTGGCTTTCCTCATCTAATACCAGCTACTGTGAACTCTGTCACTTCAGGTTTTCCGTGGAGCGCAAACCTAGACCATTAGTCGAGGTCAGTTAATGTGTGATTCCATTGAAATGTTCAGCTGCAAAGTTTTATGCATTGAAAATGAAATATAGATGACGAGGTCCCATATTGTGAAGTTCTGTTCATTTTTTTGCCTGAATATCTTGTATTGTTAAAAAGGGGAGTGAGGGGTATAGGTATTTATGTATGTCAAAGCTCCAGAGGGATATGGGTACGTCAACTTCAGATATAGCATATGTTAAACAAAGTAGATACCATTTTTCTACATTGTTTATATAGTGGATTTATTTCAATTAAACTCCCAATGTAAAGCAAACACAGAACAATTACCTATTAGACTGACTTATCGGACATTTGGATGTATGTTGATAGTCTCGCATTTCATATGATGACCTTACATCTGTTGTAGACATAAGACAACCTGCTTTTCATTAGTTTTGGATATTTGTTCTAATAAAGCTGATTTAATATCCACATAATGATCACATATTGCCTAACAGATGGTCTATAGGTAGGGACACTATAAGGGATACACCTAAAAGAACACAGGACCAGTGACCATGAAATAATGGCTTACATCATATGGCTGTGCCCAAAAAACCATTGGAAGTGCAGACTAAATTGGGATGTAGTTTTTCATATCCTAACCCACTCCTCTGTCACTTCCTGCATTAAAAAAGCAAACTCTCTCTCAGGAACAAGGGTAGGGTCTTGCAGCACTGACTGGTAAAACATGGTGTCTTACATGCTTGCAGTTGAAATACACTTTGACATCTCTAGGAGCCTTTTGGATTGTTGTTGCAACTGTTGTCTCTGTGGTGAGCTACTTGGTTAGCTTTTAAGAACTCTAACATGGTAGCCATGCTAATCCGTTCTTTATTATAATCTGTTGCTACTTTTAAATGTTAGTTTGTAAATTGGTAAGCATTTATTTTAGCTTATCTGCTTGTGAGTATGTATATGTGGTGTTCATGTATAGTATCTTCATTTATAGGTGTAACTAGGGACCCCTTTTGTACAGTCTAATGGGATGTCCACCCCCAAAACTATAATTTCCCCACTATTGGGCCCACTCTGTAGTGCATAAAAATCCTTCTTCATCCCGCTCCAATGGTTCTCCTGTAAAGTTCCCCCGAAAGTCCAGAAAAACTGTCCACCAGAGCCTAGCCACCAGGGAAAATTGTTTTCCGCTCTGTGATGTCCTTCAGGGGTTTTGGCTTGCTCAGAGCGCCCTTCACTCCCTCCCTCTCCCAACCCATTTTGTTCTCCCTCCCCCTAGTGTCAATCCCATTGTAGATATAGTAGGGCTAGTTCCCCTAGCCCCACACACATATTATCTTTTCCAGAGACTCCCCTGAACTCTACTTACCTTCCCTCTTAACTCCGGTGTTCTGAACTGATGGCAGCCGCGTCCGTGATTGGCTGCCTCTCAACCAATCACAGATGCAGATGCCGGCTCCGGCCCCTGCTTGCAGTTCTACGCAAGCAGAAGGCCAGGCAGTGCGGCGGAGGAGAATAGAAGGTAAGTAAGGATCGGGGGAGTCTCTGGAAAAGAGAATTATAGCGGTTGGGGCTGGGGGAAACTAGCCCTACTATATATTAAAAAATGTATAAAAGGGGTGGACATGCTCTTTAAAAATCTAGTAACCTATAATTCATAATGTAACTAAGTATTATGAAAGACCCCCCATATACTGCTGTAAAGTGTTTATAAGGGTAAACCTTAATTAAAAAAAATATATATATATTCTTGCAATAGTTAAAGTTTTCATATTAATCACTATAGAAATTCAAAGGTTGTTCAATTGTATTAATTCCCATAGATGTAATAAACTAGGGTTTGCTTTTAAACTATACTGATCCTGCTTACTCCAGGAGCAACTCTATTCTGGGGGAGCTTAGTCACTAACAGTTCCCACTTATACTGGGTATGTACAAAATTGATTTACAAACTCTTGTTTTAGCAGGGAGCCGAGAATTATTAGAGGTAGCATGATCAGTGGGATAGGCCTTTATACCTCAGGGCTAGGACAGCATTACAATCTATACAATACATAACTTGATAAGTTCTAAGGCAAGGAGCAATGGCCTATTGAGAAAGAAAAGGTTAAGAAGAATTGGGTCAACACAAATTTGAGCAGGTAGTGTCAGCCTGAAAAAACAAAGACTAGGTTTTCTGACCTCACACAGTCATGGTTTTCTGTTAGAACCAAAGTCTATGTTTCCGGGTATTATGTAGAGTATTTTAATATTAGACATCAAATTATTGACTGATCTCAAAATTAACTTTAGAATATTCACAAAAGTAAAATACAAAAAAGAAAAATTATTGTGTTACACTCTAGAATATATCTTTCATTTTGACAATTAAATTGAAACCATAATAAAAACTTAATAGTCCTATTAGCCTTTTTACCCTTACAAACAGCCTGAAGCAGTATAGCTTTATGGTTTTCACTTTGGAATAAATGTTAAAGTTTGAGTGCAGTGTTCTGGACTAAAGATCTAACCTTGTGCTTCTTTTTTTTCACTGTAAATTGAGTCTACAACGGTAAACTGATTGTGTACCATGCAATGCATAATTAATATAGAAGGGTGATATCACTACTGCCAAGTCCCCGCCCCTTCCCCACCCTACCATTTCAATGAGGTTTCTTGGCCACATTGATAAAAAAAATGTTACCCTTGTATTTGCACACTGCAGTGGTAAATATATGGAACTTTTTGGTTTATGAAGTTTGAAATATAATTATTGATGAGGCACATTTGTGTGATGTCATTTATTGAATATTGTAGATTACTGGTAAACATATATGTGCGTTATGAGATTTAATTCTGTAATGCCCCCTTAGAAATTCTGCATAAACTATATTATCAAATGATAACCTGAACATCTTCAACCTGAACATTTTCAATTGAAAAGCAGCCATAGATTGATTTATTTTAAACTAAAGTGTGATCTTAATAATTAGAGAGATTTAGAGTAAAAATGATTAAATCGTAGTTTACAAAAGTGTACAGAACTTTAGTCCTGTTCCATCACAATCAAAATTTTGATCTATAAGGCTGGGCACACATGGGTCGAGTTCCACCGTGCAATCCATACGTGGCCACACATTTTAGCGGCGATTTACTGCCGTGTCCAATATCCTTTGTACCCAGCTGGGCAAAGTGGTGACAGCCATTGGTCACCATCGCTGCCACCACACGGATCTTCACTGAACGCCTGTTTTTTGCAGACAATGTGCCCATACATGGCACAATTTTATGTCTGAAGGTTGTTGGTTCATAGGAGGAAAGCAAGTGGCAGACTTAATCGTTGATCTAGCAGGACGAACAATGTTGGGTGCAGCTCCACATAGGTTGGAAGTGGCCTCTACTTGTCAGTCTCTAATGTATGTACATTGGTTGGGGTTTAAAAATACTTTTTGGGGAGTTTTTGTAGCTTTGGGTTTCCACCATTATGTTTGAATGTCTCTTTGTTTCATGGCTGAGAAGATATGATATGAAAAAATTAATTTTATCTCCAAGGGGGAGCTATGCACCCTACCTTATATTGTGGTCCATTATAAAGACTTTTGTTATATTCCCTGTACTCATTTTTATAGATTATGTATGCATAATCATATCCTACAAAACACATTATAATAAAACCAATCTTGATTTGGCAATTCTATCCTTATAACTCCATTCTCCAAGCGCTTTATAATGATTTATTTATTCCTCTATGAGCCTTTTCTGAAATAAGAACCTTTCAATGTATAAAGATATGCCAAAACTAAACCAGACTTATCATTTGGATTTATTCAGAGACTTGAGTAAAAAAAAATGTTTTCCTTATTAAATCTCTATTGCTGCATTTACTAAGTGTTCTTTTTTAGATCTTTCTCTATCCGAAATTCCTCCAAATGCATCCAGCGTATCAATTCAGTGCTTAAGTAGCTTTCTTATTATACTACTGAAAAGCACAAGATTGCAAATCTGCATTATTACTTTGCCACAATTTAGTACCAACAAAACTATAGATGCTTCACTTACCAGACCCATTTTCAGATAATAATAAATACATTGGAATGAAAGTGGACCATATACTTAACCTTGTAGTCAACCATTTCATCTTTAGACAATCTGTAAATGATTCACCCACTCCTGTGTGTTCTCCAAGTCTCTTTCTTTAGATTTGTCTTTTTGCTTTTATGCAAGAATGTTCTGCATGATTACCGGAAAATAGAAAATATATTCTAGTAATTGTCTTTATCGTGATGTTTATTGTACTTTGTACTTATAGTGTGCTGTACATCCTGTACAGAATATGGTGGGGTTTACCTAGCCTTTCAATCTTGGCTTTGCCCAAATCACACACTATTTCTTCAGAATATTTAGGGGAACAAATTACACTTCTAATTATTTTTTGCTACTGTGTTATGGTGACCATATTACCAGCCAAAACCAGCCCATGTGTGGGTGTCCGTTACTGAAATTTGCCCATTTTTGTATCTGGCCTTCGAATATTTGAGTTCATATATCGCCTGCAATTGCCTAATATATTGTTCGTGTATATATACGTTAAAGGGAGCACTTTTTTTACAACCTTTATTTTCTAAATGACCCCATTTAAAAAGAGTATTTTAACTTTGTGTCTAATTTTCTACTCCTGCCAAGATCTCAACAACGTACCTGCTGTGTTGAATTATACTTTGCTATCTTTTGCTTGTTAAACCGTTACCATATTTTTACCTAAGAAGGAATTAAAAACTGATTGACTCGAGTAAGCCGTAGAAATTATGACCACTACTGCTTTGATTAGTATTGTTTTGAGGCTTAAGTTCCTTTAAATGGACAGCAGGACTTCCATACAGTATTCCCATACAGTAATACCAAATCCAGAAGACTATTACTGTATGGGACTACTGTATGGGAATATGCTGTTCATTTAAAGGGCAACTAAGCCTCGAAACAATACAGAATCAGAAGGCAATCTTTTCAACAAACATAGATTCCATTGTCATGAGTCATTAGTTGCCCTTTAATGGACAGTAATCCCCAATTCATTGGCACTCCAAATTTGGAACTAAAAATGTACAGGGAGATTCAAAAAAGTTCTTATCGTTAAAAGTGGTGCTAATGTTTCCCCAACCAATCCGAATGGTAGCTTTCAAATGTTAAATAAAATCTGATTGGTTGGAGCAAAATTAGCACCATTTTAATGATAAGAACTTTATTGAATAACCTGCTAATCTTTTCAGTTTATTTCGTAGCTAGCCATTGTTGTAAGAAAAGAATATTAACATTTTAGTAAAAAATAAAGGTGGGGAAACGAAACTGCTACCTCATGTACTCTGTTGCTAAAGCAAGCTTTCTACCACTACCCCATCAAGCAAGGGAGCATGAATAAGTTTGAACACTGTCAGGGAGCCAGCGCTGGACTGTTCTCGGTAGTCTCTTTCTCTACTGATATTTTAGTAAAGGACATGTACCGTGGCAAATATTTTTTAAATTATCACACAGTGCTAGAAGGACTTTCGACAGTTACTTCACGAATGTGACCTGCTGTAACAAGTTCCTGCAGTAGTTTAGAACTGGGCATGTGCAAAGAACACAATAATCAATGACCACACTGCGATACTTAAATGCTAGGAAATAAAACACAAACCCCATGTAAGAAAGGTAAATTTCCCATCACCCACATCAAAACAAATTACTGCTTTTATATTAAGGTGCTCTGCCTTCTGATTTAGTGTTGCTCAGAGGCTTTTAACTCTTTGTCCTCTTGTACATACCCTTGTGCTGGCCATACAAATATGATTAGATAGACATTTGATACATGTATGATAGGCATTGATGGACATTCCCCTTCCTGGCCTATTCATTTAGTTATTGAATAGTAACCCCAAAATATTTGTGCTAGGTGGTTGTCTGAATGCTGCAGAATCATTACAAACATTAAAGGAGAGAGCTTTTCTCCCTAAAACACCTATACATAGTAAGATTCTTCTCTAGTCAGTTTAAAGGAGAACTTAAGTCCCCAGACAACATTGTCCCAATACACAGAGCACATTCAGAAACTCACAACAAGCTGTGTCTCATCTCTCCCTTTGCTGTGCATGCTGGGTGATTTATGAAAATAACCTGTGAGTGCTAAGGGTCAGCTCATATAATTCACCTTATCTGGAAATGCCCAGCTGAGTGTACGCAGTACACATTTACAGGAAACTGCAGTCTTGCTTTCTGGAAGCTGCCAGCCAATCATGTTACAGCTCAGAGATACAGATGTCAGTGCAGTTCTTTGTGTAAACACATTACAAATGCTCCTATCCCTAACAATGATAAATTCCTTTGCTTTTCATACAAAAAAGAAAAGTAATCTTTGCAGTGTATGTTTTTGCTAGCATGGATGAAAGAAACGGAACATTTAACATTTCAGCAAAAAATAAAGTAAGTATGGAGAATCGAACCAGCAAACTTCTATACTGTGTCTTTCTAAAAAGAAAGCTTTCTTACTCTATGCCACAATGGCTAATAAGTAAAAAAAAACTAGTACATGTAGTGTACAAATGCACAAACAGAGGCAGGCAACGGGAAACATCGTGGGCTTCAAAGAACTTTATTCAGCACGGTAGTAGTACATCAAAATGGACAAACACCAACAGTGGCCATCACAAGTTAGCTCCGCCCAACACTGTTCGTGACGACACGTCACTTCATCAGGGGCACGGAGCTAAACACACCTCCTCCCCTATAAATAGGGGAATGAATAGGAAATTAACCTATCGCTCCCAAGGGCACCAACCAAAATAGAAGCAATTAAAAAAGTGAATAAACTATACAGTTAAAACCTCAATATATCTCAATATATGGATACAACTATAGAACAAATATATACATATATAAACACCTAAATACAGTCAGATGGAAAAACATATATATATGCAATCTCATACAAGAAAACCTAGAGAAAGCAGCAGGAAAAAAGCTAGTTAAATACATGATAACCGTTAAGTGCATAATTAACCATGAAGATACCTTCAGTAAATAAAGGGATATATCTAAAATGGCACATAAATAGAAAATAAGCCTATAATAATATAAACTAGTTAAATATACATATATCTGTAGTATATCAGATATATCAATAAATATGTAACAATAAATATGTATCAATAATATGTGACCAAAAATCAGCACTACCGACTGAAACAATGTATAAAAGACAGATCTAATCACAGAAACATTCTGTTCAAAATCCTTATTTAGACCACCAGGACAGATAGTTTCTAACATATATATCCAAACGCTTCTTTTCTAAGAAGGCTTTTATTTCTATCCCCTTTTCTCATGGCCCCCTTAAAGGTATCTCCACTCGTTTTTATAAGTTTTGTGAATCCAGTTCTATTGAAGAACGGGAGGTAAAGGAGCTGTGCCTTACCTAACGTTCTTCAATAGAACACACAGGAGCCAGGAGACAAGGTAAGAAACTTACCCGCTCGCTGGTCTGACAGGTCCTGATGGACCTTGTCTTCTATGCGAATAGATCGCGCATGCGCATAGAAGACAAGGTCCGTCGGGACCTGTCAGACTAAGCGCCGGGGGAGCAAGCGAGCGGGTAAGTTTCTTACCTTGTTTCCTGGCTCCTGTATGTTCTATTGAAGAACAGAAGGTAAGGCACAGCTCCTTTACCTGGACTGGATTCACAAAACTTATAAAAACGAGTGGAGATACCCTTTAACATGATCAATCATCTGAAAACTCACATCCATATTACCTTCATGTACTTCCATCACATGAGCTGAAACAGCGGTCGTATGGAGACCTAATATGGATGCATTAACGTGTTCTGCTATTCTTTTATAAGCGGGTCTTATGGTTTTTCCCACATATTGTCTCCCACACCCACACGTAGCCAAATATATAACAAATGTAGTCTTACAATTATAGAACCCTCCTATTTTATATTCAGTATTATTAACCTTAGAAACAAAAGTCCTGGAGTTCTTAACATACTTGCACATCTTACATCTTGTCATACCACATCTAAAGCTACCCTTACATGTCAACCAAGTTCAGATTTACATGTAGAATCTCTTCACCATACTGGGGATACAATGGAGCCAAAAGTTCTATTCTTTTAAAGACTATCCTGGGTTCATCTAGTACACCCTTCCCCAGAACAGGATCCATCTTAATCACTGAAAAATGTTTCCGTAAAACCCTCCTAAGGCGGGCACTATCCTTAGAATATTTGGTGAAAAACAGAGGTGTACTATTTTCCTCTGCATATTTGGACCCTTATGAATCGGTCTAACCGGTTTATCCAATAAAAGTAGACGACAATCAGCTCTGACCGCTCTCTCATATTCTTTCTTAATCATATCAGTTTGGTACCCCCTTTCCACTAAACGGGCCCACAACATCATAGCCTTTCATGGAAATTATCCCATGTGGAGCAAACTCTCCTGTATCTCAAAAATTGGCATATGGAATGGCACTTATGACTGAGGGGGGATGACAACTATCTGCCCTCGGTATGTATTCCTAGAAATGGTTACGATAAATATCCATAGTGATAACATCCTCTACCACCTTAAATTCGATATCTAGAAATTCGATATTAACTCAATCCCTAGGTCCGTAAACTGTATACCCCCTAGAGTGGAGATACAGTACTCCATAAACTGATCAATACCTGAGACCCTTGAGATCCTTCGTCCCAAATAATAATAATATCGTCTATATATCGATGAAATTCAACAATACTTAAAACACATTCGCGGGATTAAATACCCAAGTCCCATAAATAGATTAGCATAGGGGGTGAAAAACATCACCCCTGGATGCTCCTCTTTTCTGTAAATAGAAACCCCATAAATAAGAAAGTAATTAGTGTTCACATAGATATGTATTGCATCCATAATAAATCCATTTTGTGTTCAGGATAGATGTTGCTTTGTTCCAACCAAAAACGAATAGCTCGAAGGCCCAGTCGTGGGGTATAGAGAATATAACAAGGCAAAATCCATCGTAAGCCAGCTATATGTAGCCTTCCATGTCAAATCCGGACGAGAAGTAAGGTATCCACATATTTAGATAAGGGTTCTTAAGGGACCCAATCCCCCCAACAAATAAGGTGACCTTTCACATCCTGTAGCGATTTATGTACCTTAGGTAAAACATGAAAATAGGGGTAACGGGGTTACCTACTTTCATATATTTATATTCCGTTAAAGAAAGAACTCCCTTATTTACACCCATTTCAAGAAGAGATTCTAGTTGGTTCCTGAATACCTTTTCAGGATCACCTTTAAGGACAGAGTAGGTATTCCCTATCCGATAACTGTCTCATTAATTCCTTATCATAAGCGGATGCATCCATGACAACCACAGATCCCCCTTATCTGTGACTGACTACAATATCAGGATTTTCTTAATTATCGTGGGCTACTATATACCGGGAATTGACCCTATTACTCGACATATTATTCTTAACACTAAATTTCCTGAGATCCTTTTCGACCAATCTCTGAAATAGCTCCACATATGTACCTTTACTTTGTACTGGATAGAAGATAGACCTCCTATTAAGGTCTGTATGTACCACAAATTTATTGAAATCCACCTGGGTATTGAAACCATCACAAGATGTATCCATCACATAATTTAAGCCTAAATTTAGGACCTCACACTGATCTTTAGTCAATTTAGTACTAGAAATATTAATCACATTATTACAATCATCAACTGACTCAGATACATTACTCAATGGCAGTCCAGAAATTAGGTTCTTGATCTCCCCCCTCTGGGTTTTCGATTTCTGCTCCCGTGATCTGCCGGAAAACGTCCCTCTTTCTTCGTCCTCTCCTGGTCTGGCGTCCCTCCGCATAGGTCTGTCCCTCAGTTTGTCCCTGTAACTCACTCTGGGACTTTTCGACACTCCACCTTCGTCTCCTATATTTTGTAGTGGGTAAGGTAGAAACAGTACTGGTCACACCCATCGGGGTCGACCCTGAAGAACCACAGCTTTTGGAGTCTCCCATACAATCTCCAACTCCTTCAAACCGGACTCTCCAATCCTTGGATCGTGTTCTCCTATTAACCGAATTGTCGCCTTTCCGAAACATCTTCCATGATGATCTCTCATTACTTGATGCTTTGGGGGATCTCATGGTCTGCCAATTATACACATTCTGTAAATCATAATCTGTTTTATCCCTCATAAATTTGTCATGTTTTAACCTCTTAGTGTCCAGTTCAAGTTTAGACAATTTCAACTTAATGGACTCAATTAATTCATTGCCTTTAACAGCATCTCTTCCGAGAAGGTTGTCTTTAATCAGCTGGATATCCTCAACTAATTTTGTATGTTGTTTGTTGTTATGCAATATTATTAAGTCCATAAGTTTAAGGGAACATTGGGACAGCACAGAGTTCCAGGCGTCAATAAACTCCTTATCATTAATAGCAAATGTGGGGAATTTCTTAATTCTCAAACCCCTTGGTATGAGCTGAACGCGGATATAATTCTGCAGGGTACATGTGTCCCACCAAATTTTGATCTCATGGGCCATCTTCTTTTCAAGATCTCTGCCCAGGTTTTCCCCAATCCAAACGCCACATTCTCTAATCCCAATTCCCACTTGTGTCCTCTGCAAACACTAATTGAGCTGCTTGATAACGGCTATTCATCTGACTCTCCCCCTCCCGCTGTGTCGACTCCATATTAATAACCAAGTGTCTGCGTAGAAGACAAGGGGGAATATGTAGATAACTTCAATATGTAGCTAACTTCAGTGTATCCAGGCCAAGTGTAGCCAAGCCAAGTGTAGTCCGGAGTAAATCAAGTAAAAAATCATAGTACATGTAGTGTCTTTATCTTTTGCTAGACACATAATAAAAACCAAAAAAAGGGAGCATGGCGTATCAAACCTGTGTCCCAATAGTCCAATGTTTTCCTAACCCTGCACTTAAGCAGAATGCACCACCAGTGAACTTGCAATATATGGAAGTACATTTCAATAAATGTAAGTAAAATCAGTTCACTGTTTTGTATTGCTACTGGAAGGCTGTCAGCAATTCACGCTGGTTGGTAAATAAATAGCAGCTGCTATATATAAAGTTTGTACATATGTAGAAACTTTATATTTTTCTAGAAACATGGAAACAAACAAACAAAAAAAGCACTAAACTTAGGCAGTAGACTGTGTTAAACTAGGGGATTAGAATGTGTGACTTCTTGGTCTGTTTGTTGCTAAAAAAACAGCATTTACATTTTGTGCATAGAGACAGTAAATCCTGCGGTCAGGGGGCGTGGCTCTTTGAAGACAACATGGGCTATGAGTTGTACTGGCAACAACTCCTCCTTTGTTACAGAATCTATTACTAAATGCAAATAACTAGAGAACAATCTTTCAATTCTGGGGAGAAAAGCTTTCACATTAGGATTAAAACAAATTAAGTTTAGTTCTCCTTTAATTTATGTACATGTGAGAAACACATTCTGTTACTAAGAAGGCTTCCATTTTCTTACAGGTAAAATTCACAGCCCATGTAGTTTTAAAGAAACTTGTGAGCATGTGCACTTATTGGACACATACAGGAAGATTCAATAAAAGGTCTTATCGTTTAAAATGGTGTTAATTTTGCCCCAACCAATCAGATCTTATTTAACATTTGAAAGCTAACATCTTATTGGTTGGTCAAAATTAGCACCATTTTAAACGATAAGAACTTTTATTGAATAACCCTGATTGTGTTTTCTATACAGATGTCTCCACAACAATATGGAAGTCCCAGATAAGGCTTGTCACACTGCAGTTTATTTACCAGCCAGCGTGAATTGCATACAGCCTGGGGCAATACAAATAGTCAGCTGATTTCGCTGACATTTTTTTAAATTCCGTTCCTAGCAAAAGATAAAACTTCTAAGTGTGGCTGTGTTCTTTGCATATGCTGTGGTGGCTTACAAAAAAGCATAGAAACACACATGAGGTCAGGTTCAAATTCTCAGAGTTCCTTGTTTTTCTTTTTGTTTCCATTGTTTCTAGCAAAAGATAAAGTTTCTACATGTACTTATTTTTATATAGAAGACCTATTTTACAGTGTATAAAGCTCTGCTTTTAGCAAGTACACCAGGTTGTCGATTCAATTCTTTATCGTTTAAATTTTTACTATAATGTTAATATTCTGTCTTTTACACCCATGCTAGCTACTGCAAAAATTAATTTTCTTTTTTGGATGAAAAGCAAATGATTATATTATTGTAAAGGGAAGGAGCATTTAAATATGCATATACACAAAAACTACCGAAATCTCTGTTCTGTGTCAGAGAGAGGGAAGATCTCTGTGCTGTTATATGATTGTCTGTCAGCTTCCAGAAAGCAAGGCTGTAGCTTCCTTGTTGAGCACTACAGAGCATGTGAAGTATACTGTGATAATTGTTTCACATATGAATGACCCTTTCAGTCGATGGTTATTTAACACATATGTTATTTAACACCTTTCTGATCATATGTATTGTTTTTTTCTTTGCTGTAAAATACTTATGTGTTTTCATGGTTTGTGGAAGACATGTCATTTAGAAATAAAGGCCAATTTAAATCTTTCCTTTTTTAAAGGGTTTTTCTCCCCTAAAATCTAAACTTTTCTATAGTGTAAGGGACCTCCCTCCAACCCAAACTGACAAGTTTTAACTTTGCTGAGATTCAGCCAATCACAGAAGTGTGATGAAACTACAACTGTCATCCTCAGACCAAACAGAGCTTTCCCAGCTCACAGGGTCGAAACCAGGTTGAGGGCTGCTGTCACTTACATATACCAATTACCAGGTATATAATATACAGCTACCACCCACTCACTAACGGCCATGAGAGCCGATACCAGTGCGGGATTACAACTCTCAACCTCAGACCAAACAGAGCTTTCCCAGCTCACCGGGTCAAAACCAGGTTAAGGGGTGCTGTCACTTCATATACCACTTACCAGGTATATAAACTTTTGCCAAAACCCTTTTACTAATGGTCATGGGAACCGATACCAGCCTTAATGGTTATAAATGTGAAATAATACTTAATATCTGTATCACTCACTTACACACCCAGGCAGGAATAATACCAGATAATATAACAAATACTAAATACAAATACTATTATACGTAGCATCTCAGAGGATAGGATTCTTACTTAGTTCTGTTAGAGCATTAGGAGACTCGGCTTAATGATTTTATAAAATATCGTTTAATAAAAGAAAAACTAAAATGGTGCATAGTATTTACAAAAATAAAGGGCAAAAATAGGGCATGTCCCCCCCAAACTCACATGTCCACTACAAGTCCAGGACAGAAGAATGTAGCTGTCCTTCCTTATGAAGGTTTTCTGCCCTCCTCCTTGTACTCTGAGAGGACATGGGTAGGCTGCTGGTCCTGCCCCCTGTTTTCAAGTTTATTCTTTTTTTTTTGCTTTTTTTTTTTAACAATCTAATAGAGCGATTGGGGGTGGGAAGGGATGTCCTATAAAATATCAAAAGTGATTATTTAGGGTGGAGATACCCTTTAACAAACAGACATTTAAAAATAATCAACAGTAAAATAAAAGGAAATAAGGTGAAAATATGGCAGTTAAAGTCAGAGTTCTTTAAAAGAATAAGTGCATAAATGAAAATAAGAGTTCCTGGCTCCAAAAGATAACTCTTTGATGTTGTATAAGATGTAAGGCTGGGTACACACCAGCCAATATTTTCGCCCGACCGACTGATTCACGGCACTTTTGGTCGATTGGCCGGAAATATTGGCTGGTGTAGGGCCGACGGCCACTACCAACATTGATCGGTCGGACGAACGAACGATTGGGCATGTCAGAAAATTCCTGTGCAAATTTGGCCGCGACCGGCGGACATCGTAGCGAGCGCTCGGTCAGCTTGTGTGTACCCAGCCTAAATCAGGAGCTCCATTCTATTGTTTGCAGCTCCTTATCTACCCCTGACACGGTGGTACCCAGGCTTCCTCAGCCAATCACCTAAAAGGGTAGGTTGGAATCTTGATATGTCCAAAACTTTATTACACTCAGTATGGGCCACTCAAAAAAACTTACCCTGCAATGCTGCAGACATAGATGTCGGTTAAACCTATAATGTTATTTGACATCAGTTCAGAGACAGAGCTTAAGGTTGAGGCCACACTATGACGCACAAAAAAATTGCTATCCGGTTCTGTCCACTTTTGCCATCCGCTTTGTGTCTGCTTTTACATGCATTTGCGTTTACATTAAAAAAACGCATGTCACAGTAATTGTGTCCGCTTCTGTCCACTTTTTTATGCACTTCCATAGACTTGTATTAAGTGCGATTTTCACAAAAACGGACCAGAAATGGTGATCGCGTGCGTTCTAAAATCGCAACGGATCGCAGTGTACACAGTGGGGCCTACTTCCCACGATTTACATTATAAATAAAATGGCATTGCGAATCGTAAAATGTAAACGGATCGCAAAACACAGAAAAAATGCACTAGTGTGGCCTAGCCCTAAATGCTTCCACAGTTTCTCAGAGAAAGTATAGCCACTATCAGGGTTATTCAATAAAAGTTCTTATTGTTAAAAATGGTGCTAACCTTTCCCCAACCAATCAGATCTTATTTAACATTTGAAAGCTAACATCTGGTTTGTTGGGACTAAAATAGCACCATTTTTAACGATAAGCACAGGGCCACATCTACCATTAGGCAGAGTGAGACATTTGTCTCAGGCGGCACCCCTGCACTCAAGAAGAAAGGCGTCAGACAAGCAGTAGGGGGGGGGGACACAAGTGGAGGGTGAAGGAAAAAAATAATTTCTTCTAGTAACAGATATGATTTTGTTAAAATTATTTTGTTTGGTTGTGTTAGGCTAGTTTGTTAGGCTAGGTTAGACTAGTTAGGTTAGTTAGGGCCCTGCTGAAAGAGTCTACCTTGACATGGTGGCAGGCTTACAAATCTTTTGGTTAAAATCTTTAATACTACAGAAAGTATGGCATTTCTAATGTATTGTAACAGTTGAACCATGGCTACCGAGAAAGCCACGCCCAATTTAACACAGCATCGATCGCTTTGTGCTGCGCCTGAAAACAATCAAGGGTGCATTTAAAAGTTTGGCTCAGGCAGCAAAGACCGTAGAAGTGCCCCTGGATAAGCAGGGTTATTCAATAAAAGTTCTTATCGTTTAAAATGGTGCTAATTTTAACCTGATGTGTTTTCTATACAGATGTCTCACACAATATGGAAGTCCCAGATAAGGCTTGTCACACTGCAGTTTATTTACCAGCCAGCGTGAATTGCATACAGCCTGGGGCAATACAAATAGTTAGCTGATTTCGCTGACATTTTTTAAATTCCGTTCCTAGCAAAAGATAAAACTTCAGTGTGGCTGTGTTCTTTGCATATGCTGTGGTGGCTTACAAAAAAAAGCATAGAAACACACATGAGGTCAGGTTCAAATTCTCAGAGTTCCTTGTTTTCTTTTTGTTTCCATTGTTTAGCAAAAGATAAAGTTTCTACATGTACTTATTTTTATATAGAAGACCTATTTTACAGTGTATAAAGCTCGCTTTTAGCAAGTACACAGGTTGTCGATTCAATTCTTATCGTTTAAATTTTTACTATAATGTTAATATTTTGTCTTTACACCATGCTAGCTACTGCAAAAATTAATTTTCTTTTTTGGATGAAAAGCAAATGATTATATTATTGTAAAGGGAAGGAGCATTTAAATATGCATATACACAAAAAACTACCGAAATCTCTGTTCTGTGTCAGAGAGAGGGAAGATCTCTGTGCTGTTATATGATTGTCTGTCAGCTTCCAGAAAGCAAGGCTGTAGCTCCTGTTGAGCACTACAGAGCATGTGAAGTATACTGTGATAATTGTTTCACATATGAATGACCCTTTCAGTCGATGGTTATTTAACACATATGTATTTTAACACCTTTCTGATCATATGTATTGTTTTTTTCTTTGCTGTAAAATACTTATTGGTTTTCATGGTTTGTGGAAGACATGTCATTTAGAAATAAAGGCCAATTTAAATCTTTCCTTTTTTAAAGGGTTTCTCCCCTAAAATCTAAACTTTCTATAGTGTAAGGGACCTCCCTCCAACCCAAACTGACAAGTTTAACTTTGCTGAGATTCAGCCAATCACAGAAGTGTGGGAAACTACAAATCTCATCCTCAGACCAAAAAGAGCTTTCCCAGCTCACAGGGTCGAAACCAGGTTGAGGGCTGCTGTCACTTACATATACCAATTACCAGGTATAATAACGCTACAACCCACTCCACTACGCCATGAGCAGCCCGATAACCAGTATAAAAGTTCTTATCGTTTAAAATGGTGCTAATTTTTCCCCAACCAATCAGATCTTATTTAACATTTGAAAGCTAACATCTGATTGGTTGGGGCAAAATTAGCACCATTTTAAACGATAAGAACTTTTATTGAATCTCCCTAAAGAACTTTTATTGATTTGTCCCTGAATATTTTTTTAAGTAGCACTGAGCTCACCAGGGGTGTGGGATTATTGTTATTTATTTTTTATGATTTATTAATATTTATAATAAACAAGAATTATGAACATCCTGTAAATTATATCCTTATAAATTGTCCTTAGTAATGTAAAAAGATACCGTCAGCATGTAATGATTTAAAATGTATTATACATTTGTACAATGGTACACATGTTCTGACATTTTGACCTGATCGATTGACCACCAGTATATTTCAGTCACTTTTCGTGACTGAACAATATTGGTAAATTTGGGTCAATTGAGCATTTTTTTAATGGGCTGCACAATTTGTTTCTTCTGACCAGCAGACTACCGATATTGGACTGTGTGTTCCATGCACTATTTGAACATAGGCCTCGTGTTTTTTAAAGGGACACTAAACTCCGAAAATCCATAAAAACAACTAGTTGCCATTCGTTTGTATTATTCACAGGGAGGTGAGAAAGCTTATTCTCACCTCCCTGTGAATAATATTACGCTCGGGGGACCTGGAACTTATAGAATAAGCGTTCTCACCTCCCTGTGAATAATAGAAATGAATGGCAAATAGTTGTTTTTATGGGTTTAGTGTTCCTTTAAGGACATGGAACTGCTAATCCTCATAGTTTGCAAATGAGGTACATTTTATTGTGTGTGTATTTGTGTGCGTGTATCTATATAAATATAGATAGATTTTGATTCATATATAAACTTTTTTAAACAAAAACAGTGACAGAAATTGTAAGGGAACATTACATCAATATAATAAGATGGCTTTCAAATGCAAGGCTAATGGAATACACATAGGAAAATGCAAGATAATTGGAATGTTAACTGCAGAGTTTATTGTGTTCGATTTAAAGGAGACGGACTTCTAAACAATCTGCATGCTGGAAATAATAACAGGGTGAAGAATAACTTGGTAAAATCCAAGGATCTAGAGAAAGATAAATAAAGTTTTGATATATATATACACGTGTGTGAAAAAACCTGCAGTCTATGGGCTTCAGCTTGTACTGTATCTGTATTTAGGTTTATGGTTGTCTATTAAGCAGAAATCTCCCATTGAATACTAAAAATTAAGGCACCTTGGTCTGTTGATGAGTTTATAGCCTGTAAATCCTCATAAAAATGCTAGATTTTTAGCTGAATCTTTGTTCCACAATCTAGCTTGTACAGGTTCCCCCAAATATCATTTAGTGATCTGTCCAGCCATTGTTCTCCATCAGGGGCTCTTGGTCGCTCCCCCTATCCTTATTTCATAACTTAGAAAAGGCTACTTTCCTACTGTTGAACAGGATGTCTGTACAGAGCTCATTAGATAAATGGTCAATAGACCAGTCAGCATAATGATCATTGCAAAGGAAAATATTCTGATGTGTGTTCCTAGATGGACACAAGATGAATGTTGACTGATTTTTTCCCCTCTTGCAATTGCTATATGCCCTAGCTTTACCGTATGTTGCTGATGCAAAGCAGTTCTGACTTGCAAAAAATGTGCTTTTTGAATTAATTTTTTTGCAAGACTTTTTATTTTGCAATAACTGTTACATCTGGTATTTAACCCTGTGTCATTGTGCTTTTACTTTCAATAACTTTATCTTACTGCATTTCTTACAGCAGCTTCAATGACAGGCCAATGTGTAGGATTTGCCATGAAGGAAGTACCCAAGAGGATCTCCTCTCTCCATGTGAATGCACAGGAACTTTAGGAACAATACACCGCAGCTGCCTGGAGCATTGGCTTTCCTCATCTAATACCAGCTACTGTGAACTCTGTCACTTCAGGTTTTCCGTGGAGCGCAAACCTAGACCATTAGTCGAGGTCAGTTAATGATGTGATTCCATTGAAATGTTCAGCTGCAAAGTTTTATGCATTGAAAATGAAAAATATACCGAGGTCCCATATTGTGAAGTTCTGTTTCATATTTTAGTTTGCCTTGAATATCTTGTATTGTTAAAAAGGGGAGTGAGGGGTATAGGTATTTATGTATGTCAAAGCTCCAGAGGGATATGGGTACATCAACTTCAGAATATAGCATATTGCTTAAACAAAGTAGATACCATTTTTCTACATTGTTTTATATAGTGGATTTATTTCAATTAAACTCCAATGTAAAGCAAACACAGAACAATTACCTATTAGACTGACTTATCGGACATTTGGATGTATGTTGTATAGTCTCGCATTTCATATGATGACCTTACATCTGTTGTAGACATAAGACAACCTGCTTTTCATTAGTTTTGGATATTTTGTTCTAATAAAGCTGATTTAATATCACATAAATGATCACATATTGCCTAACAGATGGTCTATAGGTATGGACCCTATAAGGGATACACCTAAAAGAACAGGACCAGTGACCATGAAATAATGGCTTACATCATATGGCTGTGCCCAAAAACCCATTGGAAGTGCAGACTAAATTGGGATGTAGTTTTTCATATCCTAACCCACTCACTTCTGTCACTTTCCTGCATAAAAAGCAAACTCCTCTCAGGAACAGGGTAGGGTCTAGCAGCACTGCACTGGTAAAACATGGTGCCTTACTTTGCTTGCAGTTGAAAATACACTTTGACATCTCTAGGAGCCTTTTGATGTTGTTGCAACTGTTGTCCTGTGGTGAGCTACTTGGTTAGCTTTTTAAGAACTCTAACATGGTATGCCATGCTAATCCGTTACTTATAATTCTGTTGCTACTTTTAAATGTTAGTTTGTAAATTGGTAAGCATTTATTTTAGCTTATCTGCTTGTGAGTATGTATATGTGGTGTTCATTGTATAGGTATCTTCATTGTATAGGTGTAACTTAGGGACCCCTTTTGTACAGTCTTAATGGGCATGTCCACCCCCAAAACTATAATTTCCCCCACTATTGGCCCCACTCTGTAGTGCATAAAAATCCTTACCTTACATCCCAGCTCCAAATGGTTCTCCTGTAAAGTTCCCCCAAAGTCCAGAAAACTGTCCACCAGGAGCCTAGCCACCAGGGAAATTGTTTCCGACTCTGTGATGTCCTCTCAGGGGTTTTTGGCTTGCTCAGAGCAGCCCTTCACTCCCTCCCTCTCCCACCCATTTTGTTCTCCCTCCCCCTAGTGTCAATCCCATTGTAGATATAGTAGGGCTAGTTCCCCTAGCCCCAACATCAATATTATCTTTTCCAGAGACTCCCCCGAACTCTACTTACCTTCCCTCTTAACTCCGGTGTTCTGAACTGCTGGCAGCCGCGTCCGTGATTGGCTGCCTCTCAACCAATCACAGATGCAGATGCCGGTCCGGCCCCCTGCTTGCAGTTCTACGCAAGCAGAAGGCCAGGCAGTGCGGCGGAGGAGAATAGGAAGGTAAGTAAGGATCGGGGGAGTCTCTGGAAAAGATAATATAGCGGTTGGGGCTGGGGGAACTAGCCCTACTATATATTAAAAAATGTAAAAAGGGGTGGACATGCTCTTTAAAAATAAATGTAACTAACGTTATTAATTGAAAGACTCCCCCATATACTGCTGTAAGTGTTTATAAGGGTAAACCTTAATTAAAAAAAAATATATATATATTCTTGCAATAGTTAAAGTTTTCATTTATTAATCACTTTATAGACATTCAAAGGTTTGTTCAATTGTATTAATTCCCATAGATGTAATAAACTAGGGTTTGCTTTTAAACTATACTGATCCTGCTTACTCCAGGAGCAACTCTATTTCTGGGGGAGCTTAGGTACTAACAGTTCCCACTTATACCTGGGTATGTAACAAAATTGATTAACAAACTCTTGTTTAGCAGGGAGCCGAGAATTATTAGAGGTATGCATCTTCAGTGGGATAGGCCTTTATACCTCAGGGCTAGGACAGCATTACAATCTATACAATACATAACTTGATAGTCTTTCTAAGGCAAGGAGCAATGGCCTATTGAGAAGAAAAGGTTAAGAAGAATTGGGTCACACACAAGAATTTGAGCAGGTAGTGTCAGCCTGAAAAACAAATGACTAGGTTTTCTGACCTCACACAGTCATGGTTTTCTGTTTAGAACCAAAGTCTAAGTTTCCGGGTATTAATGTAGATGTATTTTAATATTAGACATCAAATTATTGACTGATCTCAAAATTAAACTTTAGAAATATTCACAAAAGTAAAATACATAAAAAGAAATAATTATCTGGTGTTACACTCTAGAAATATATCTTTACATTTTGACAATTAAATTGAAACCATAATAAAAACTTAATAGTCCTATTAGCCTTTTTACCCTTTACAAACAGCCTGAAGCAGTATAGCTTTTATGGTTTTCACTTTGGAATAAATGTTAAAGTTTGAGTGCAGTGTTCCTGGACTAAAGATCTCAACCTTGTGCTTCTTTCTTTTCACTGTAAATTGAGTCTACAACGGTAAACTGTATTGGTACCATGCAATGCATAAATAATTATAAGAAGGGTGATATCACTACTGCCAAGTCCCACCCCTTCCACCACCTACATTTCAATGAGGTTTCTTGGCCACATTGATAAAAAAAATGTTACCCTTGTATTTGCACACTGCAGTGTAAATATATGGAACTTTTTGGTTTATGAAGTTTGAAATATAATTAGATGAGGCACATTTGTGTGATGTCATTTATTGAATTATTGTAGATTACTGGTAAACATATATGTGCGTTATGAGATTTAATTCTGTAATGCCCCCTTAGAAATTCTGCATAAACTATATTATCAAATAGATACCTGAACATCTTCAACCTGAACATTTTCAATTGAAAAGCAGCCAATAGATTGATTTATTTTAAACTAAAGTGTGATCTTAATAATTAGAGAGATTATAGAGTAAAAATGATTAAATCTGTAGTTTACAAAAGTGTACAGAACTTTAGTCCCTGTTCCATCACAATCAAAATTTTGATCTATAAGGCTGGGCACACACGGGTCGCAGTTCCACCGTGCAATCCATACGTGGCCACACTTTTAGCGGCGATTTACTGCCGTGTCCAATATCCTTTTTACCCAGTCCGGGCAAATGGGTGACAGCCATTGGTCACCATCGCTGCCACACACGGATCTTCAACTGAACGCCTGTTTTTGCAGACAATGTGCCCATACATGGCACAATTATTGTCTGAAGGTTGTTGGTTCATTAGGAGGTAAAGCAAGTGGCAGACTTAATCGTGATCTAGCAGGACGAACAATGTTGAGTGCAGCCTCCACATAGGTTGGAAGTGGCCTCTACTTGTCAGTTCTCTAATGTATGTACATGGTTTGGGGTTAAAAATACTTTTTGGGGATTTTTGTAGCTTTGTGGTTTCCACCATTATGTTTGAATTGTCCTTTGTTTCAATGGCTGAGAAGCTATTGATATGAAAAATTAATTTTATCTCCAAGGGGGAGCTATGCACCCTACCTTTATATTGTGTTGCCATTATAAAGACTTTGTTATATTCCCTGTACTCATTTTTATTTATTTATGTATGCATTTTAATCATATTCTCTACAAACACATCTCTTATAATAAAACCAATCTTGATTTGGCAATTCTATCCTTATAACTCCATTCTCCAAGCCTTTATAATGATTTATTTATTCCTCTATGAGCCTTTTCTGAAATAAGAACCTTCAATGTATTAAAGATATGCAAAACTAAACCAGACTTATTCATTTGGATTTATTCAGAGACTTGAGTAAAAAAAAATGTTTTCCTGTATTAAATCTCTATTGCTATGGATGTCTAACACTTTGATTTGATTTTGCTCTTTCTGCATTTACTAAGTGTTCTTTTTTAGATCTTTCTCTATCCGAAATTCCTCCAAATGCATCCAGCGTATCCAATTCAGTGCTTAAGTAGCTTTCTTATTTATACTACTGAAAAGCACAAGATTGCAAATCTGCATTTATTATTTTGCACAATTTAGTACCAACAACTAATATAGATGCTTCACTTACCAGACCCATTTTCAGATAATTTAATAAATACATTGGAATGAAATGGGCCATATACTTAACCTTGTAGTCAACCATTTTCATCTTTAGACCAAATCTGTAAATGATTCACCCACTCCTGTGTGTTCTCCAAGTCTCTTTCTTTAGATTTGTCTTTTTTGCTTTCATGCAAGAATGTTCTGCTGATTGACCGGAAAATAGAAATATATTCTAGTAATTGTCTTTATCGTGATGTTTATTCGTACTTTGTACTTATAGTGTGCTGTACATCCTGTACAGAATATTGGTGGTGGTTTACCTAGCCTTTCAACTCTTGGCTTTATGCCCAAATCACACACTATTTCTTCAGAATATTTAGGGAACAAATTACACTTCTAATTATTTTTTTGCTACTGTGTTATGGTGACCATATTACCAGCCAAAACCAGCCCCATGTATGGTGTCCGTTACTGAAATTTGCCCATTTTTGTTATCTGGCCTTCTGAAATTTGTAGTTCATATCGCCTGCAATTGCCTAATATTATTGTTCCGTGTATATATACGTTAAGGGGAGCACTTTTTTACACCTTTATTTTCTAAATGACCCCATTTAAAAAGATATTTTAACTTTGTGTCTAATTTTCCTACTTCCTGCCAAGATCTCACAACGTACCTGCTGTGTTGAATTATACTTTGCTATCTTTTGCTTGTTAAACCGTTACCATATTTTTACCTAAGAAGGAATAAAAACTGATTGACTCGAGTATAAGCCGTAGAAATTATGACCACTACTGCCTTCTGATTCAGTATTGTTTTGAGGCTTAAGTTTCCCTTTAAATGGACAGCAGACTTCCCATACAGTATTCCCATACAGTAATAGCCAAATCCAGAATGACTATTACTGTATGGGACTACTGTATGGGAATTATGCTGTTCATTTAAAGGGCAACTAAAACCTCGAAACAATACAGAATCAGAAGGCAATCTTTTCAACAACAATAGATTCCATTAGTCATGAGTCATTAGTTGCCCTTTAAATGGACAGTAATCCCCAATTCATTGGCACTCCAAATGTTTGGAAACTAAAAATGTACAGGGAGATTCAATAAAAGTTCTTATCGTTAAAAGTGGTGCTAATTTTTCCCCAACCAATCAGATGTTAGCTTTCAAATGTTAAATAAAATCTGATTGGTTGGAGCAAAATTAGCACCATTTTAAATGATAAGAACTTTTATTGAATAACCCTGCTAATCTTTTCAGTTTATTTCGTAGCTAGCATTGTTGTAAGAAACAGAATATTAACATTTTAGTAAAAAATAAAAGTGTGGGGAAACGAAACTGCTACCTCATGTACTCTGTCCTGCTAAAAGCAAAGCTTTCTACCACTACCCCATCAATGCAAGGGAGCATGAAATAAGTTTGAACCTGTCAGGGAGCCAGCGCTGGACTGTTCTCAGGTAAGTTCTCTTCTCTCTACTGATATTTTTAGTAAAGGACATGTAAACCGTGGCAAATATTTTTTTAAATTATCACACAGTAATTAGGATTAATTACCACGAATCTTGATTCTGCTTTTTTCTTCTTCTCTGACCTTCCTATTCCTTGTTTTTAGCTCTGGGGGTTTAACTTTTTAAAAAGGGCGGGACACAGCCAGTCAGTAAAGAACTGTCAATCACCCAGCCCCTCCCCCTGCACACTACATATAGAAACTATCCATTTGCGAAATCTGGGCAGGAAGTAGGAAAGTTAGACACAAAGTTAAAACATCTTTTTAAATCGAGTCATTTAGAAAATAAAGGTGTAAAAAAGTGCTCCCCTTAACGTATAGATACACGGAACAATAATATTAGGCAATTGCCAGCAATAATATGAATTGCAAATTTCAGAAAGCCCGATAAGGAAAACGGGCAAATTTCAGTAACGGACACCACACATGGGGCTGGTTTTGGCTGTTAATATGGTCACAGTAACACAGTAGCGAAAAATAATTACAAGTGTCTTTTTTTCCTAAATATTCTGAAAAAAGTATATGTGTGTATAGCGTGTGATTTGGGCACAAAGCTAGGAGTTGAAAGGCTAGGTACACCACCACCAATATTCTGTACAGGATGTACAGCACACTGTAACTACAAAGTACGAATAAACATCACGATAAAGACAATTACTAGAATATATTTTTATTTTCCGGTCATTGTGAATCAGCAGAACATTCTTGCATGAAAGTAAAAAAGACAAATCTAAAGAAAGAGACTTGGAGAACACACAGGAGTGAGTGAATAATTTACAGATTTGGTCTAAAGATGAAAATGGTTGACTACAAGGTTAAGTATATGGCCCATTTCATTTATTAAGTTATCTGAAAATGGGTCTGGTAAGTAAAGCATCTATATTAATTGTTGGTACAAAATTATGCAAAGTAATAAATGCAGATTTGCAATCTTGTGCTTTTCAGTAATAAAAATAAGAAAGCTACTTAAGCACTGAATTGGATACGCTGGATGCGTTTGGAGGAATTTCTGATAGAGAAAGAGCAAAGTCCCAATGATGCACTGTACCTGAAGCAATCAATTACAAAGCCCCCCTCCACACACTCACACACACTCACACACTCCTACAACAAAATCTTACTTGATTCAAGCAGTGATTACAGTTCCCAGTGATGCTTAATATATAACACAAAATCACTGAGTGATTGCTATTGGCTGTAGTGGAGCACAGATCATCTCTACTGCACATGCTCCACACTCAGTTTTGGGAGGGGGTGGATACATAGAGAGGAGAAATGTATACTAACTAGGAGTGAGCTGAACAGGACATGAGGAGATCTAGTGACAGGGAGCACTGACAGCAAAAAGGGATCAAGTTTCTGACAGCACTAAAATATAGAAAATGGTTTTTTTTTCAGTTTAGTGTCCCTTTAAAGAATGGGAGGTAAAACATAGCTTCTTTACCACCTGTTCTTCAATTAAACCGAAAAAACAAAAGTTAAAAAAATGAGTAGAGATACCTCATCCTGGGTATTGTTATGGTAGCGCTATAATTGCAAGACGATGTTCCCTTTAATTAAAAAAATATATATATTTAATGTGCAAGTTACATTTTGGGCTCTACACACTGCAGAGCTTATATTCCAGCAGAATTTTGTGTTTGCACCGCTAGCCTGTAAGCACAGGCCTGCAAAGTTGTGTGTGTGTACATGCATGGGAACATCCTTGCAGTACTATTGTGTATCTTCATTTTTATAAGCTGTTCTCTTTGAGAGTTTGTTGTCTGGTATGCATACCATACAAATCAGTGAACCTCATCCTATGCTTTATCTGCATAGATTTTTGCATAACCTTTTACAATGGTTGGTAACTTTTTTGTGCATTTGGGCTGAAATTTGGAATGTTTGAAGACCATTACCGAAAGGGCATACAAAACCGACCAGGTACTAATCTGTCATCGCATTCTGAAAACTTGTTTTGATTAAATCTTCGAAACCTAAAGCAATTTGCATGTCATTTAAGATGAGAAGCTAATAGAATTGTCGGCAATATCAGCACGGATTGGAAAAACAATTTATTTTCATTGCTTGCTGAAAATGCCGCCCAAGCTTGCCGGCATTGATATAAATCATTTTTATGTCACAGATGATTTTAATTCTAGAAAAATATAAAATAAAGGCAGTGCTTTATATTATTGTTTTGTGGCATTTCAAAAGCAGTTTTCATCTGCCTTTAAATAGATAGGATCATATTAATAACATACTAGTTCTTCTGCTCTGATGCTTTCCGTAAGCCTCATAACAAATTGAAGTCTTCATGCATTCCTTGCTTGTTCCTCTAAGAGCTGCAGACAAAATTAGAATGTATATTCTGCAGCAGTTCTGAAGAATTTGCTAGATTAAAGTTGAGACAGACTAAATCACATCATTATTACAGCTTTTTTTTTATCCTACTTGTCCTGATTATGCATGTGCCTTTTCTGTTAGCAAAGATAATTCAATCTCGGTGTCACTGCTTGGAAATTAACAGTGTCTGCTAAAGGAGACGGTGAAAATGTTTTTTTTTCTGAATACACTGCAGGTTACATCAAATCTGATATTGATTGGCAACTAACAGCTCATAGATCTCTCTAGATGCTGAATGATAGTGATTGTATACTGTTTATCAGTAAATAGGTTATTATTATTATTGTAGATTTATATAGCGCCAACATCTTCCGTAGCGCTTTACAATTACATTCACATCAGGCCCTACCCCGAAGAGCTTACAATCTAAGCACATTTATTTGACACATACAACCTATCAGTATGTCTTTATGACTGGAGGAAACCGGAGTGCCCGGAGGAAACCCACGCAAGCACGGGGAGAACATACATCCTTGCAGATGTGTCCAATGGTGGAATAGAAATCAGGACTACAGCGCTGCAAGGCATCAATGCTAACCACTGAGCCACCATGCTCAGTGGTTAGCTTTTTTATTCTTTCAACCTCCTTTGCAGCATTGTATGTATTTACAATATATTGTGGGAGAAAACAAGCACAAACACCTGATAGCCTTCAAGGGTTCAGTATGGGCAAAACAGTTTTTACACTTTTGCATAGGCAATGCCTAGAGGAAACAATGGAGCCTTAACTAAACCTATCATTTTAATCTAATGATGGTCTAGATGGGGGTTAAAGGGCAAAAATCCTCTGTAGCCCAGATATCCTCATTGCTAGCCAATTGCATGATCCATAGAAATACATTAGAACTAGAGCAAGGAAGTTCAGCTGCAAACAGAAAGAATTACACATTTTTTTACTAAGGTGATCCCACATTTATTAAAACAAGCAAAATTAACTGAGACAACACGGGACAACATTTTGGCTACATGTCGTTTGTTAAGTCTAGCTGCAGAAAGACAGGCAAACAAAGCCGAACATACATGATGTCATTGTTGTTATAGGTAATTCCCAAGGGCTTTTCAAACTGCCTAGAAGGCTGCAAACTAATACATTATAAACGAATACATTATATGTGATGCTGCTCTCCAAAGGGCATGTCAATTAATGAAGCACCCTTTCACTATATTTAACAATTAACAAAAATACTTCTAACCTACTTACCAATTACATGCCCTTTAAGGGGAATAATATCATTCATACTTAACTATTAAGTTATCATACTTATATTAAAGTTAAGAATGAAATAAGAAATTCATGAAATAATTTACTTAGGTTTTACCAATATCCCAAGTCAGTTTCGCCTTATTGGGCGAAACTGATGCTTGTTCGGAGATCTGCCCTGCGGATCAGGCATCAATCCCTGAACGAATGACTGTTCCTACACATTGTGCGTCACGGGTTGGCACTCCCGATCGCACATGTGTACGAACCTTAAATTTATGGGTTATTTGAATTACTCTTTTTTTTTTTTAACCACTTACACAATAGAGCTTTGTCCAGAACAGTTAACTGTAGCAGGCATACCACCTCTTCCTGAAGTTCAGGGAGTCTCCCTGATATTTAAAAACAGATCTACGACTCTGAAATCCATATTCTAATTAGTGAGGAGAGCTCCAGAGCTCATTGAGGAGAGCAAGTAGCAGAAATGTAATAGTTATGTGAATGTCACTCTCCTCCATAGATACGCAAGAGGTCTGGAGCATGCATACCGATTATTTTATACAACTGTATGTATGTATGTATTTTATTTGTTATATAGCGCTACATATTCTGCAGCACTTTACAGCTATTTACTCAATTCACATCAGGGCAAAATAAAAAAGGCTGAGGATCGCACTCCAAAAGGTTATAAGTTTATTGTGAACCACACATCACACAAAACACAACGTTTCGGGGGAATAAGGTGTGTGGTTCACAATAAACTTAACCTTTTGGAGTGCGATCCTCAGCCTTTTTTATTTTGCTGTGATATTTCTGGTTTGAGTGTATCTGCACCCACCATTTGGACAAGAGTGCACCTCCACTATTGTTTCCTGCCAATTCACATCAGGCCCTGCCCCTAAGAGCTTACAATCTAATCACTTTATGTACACATACAACCTTTCAGTATGTCTTTATGATTGTGGGGGAAACTGGAGTGCCCGGAAGAAACCCACGCAAGCACGGGGAGAACATACAAACTACTTGCAGATTGGCAAGCAGCTGTATCAAAATATTTGTTAATGGATGGGTGGATCGTGTAGACAGATTATTGGGTGGGGCTGGGAGTGACCCAGCGGTCTTGGTTCACATTGGTGCCAATGACAAAGTTAGAGGTGGAGGTGAGGTCCTTAAAAATGATTTCCGAGAATTAGGGGCCAAGTTAAAAGCAAGGACCTCAAGGGTAGTGATTTCAGAAATACTACAGCAGCCACGTGCTACGCTAGGGAGACAACGGTAGCTCAGGAGTATAAATGTGTGGCTAAGAGAGTGGTGTAAGGAGATGGGGTTTGGGTTTTTAGAAAACTGGGCTGATTTTTCTGTTGGCTACAGGCTCTTTAGTAGAGACGGATTGCACCTCAATGGTGATGGTGCAGCTGTTTTGAGGGAGAAGATGGCTAGGGGGTTGGAGGAGATTTTAAACTAGGTATGGGGGGGAGGGTACGTTGAACTACACAGGGGTAGATAGAGAAGTTAGGGATCAGGGGGCTATTAACACAACGGAGGGAGGAGAAGGGGGAGGGGGGAGCATAGAGGATAAGGAGGCATGTACGACCAAGTATGGAAGTAAATCAATTGATAATCTAAAATGTATGTTTACAAATGCAAGAAGTCTGGCTGGAAAAACCGGCAAACTTGAAATAATAGTTTAAAGGAAAGGTATGATGTAATTGGTATAGCAGAATCATGGCTTAATGATTCACACGACTGGACAGTAAATATTGAAGGATACTCCTTATTTAGGCATGACAGAGTTAATAAGAAAGGAGGAGGAGTATGTATGTATGTTAAACAGGAATTGAAGCCAAATTTAAAAGATGGAATAGATGGGGGTATAAACGATACGGCAGAAACAATATGGGTGGAACTGAAGGTAGGTAAAGAAGGTAGGTAAATTAATTGTTGGAGTATGTTATAAGCCGCCAAATGCCGGGGAAGAGGTGAAATGAATCTCCATATGCAGTTGGCGAAGGCTGCTGGTATGGGGCATGTTCTGGTTATGGGGGATTTACTACCCTGACATAGATTGGAGTAAGGGAACTGCCACCTCAAAAGGTATAAAGTTCTTAAATTTCCTATATGAGCATTTTTTTTCACAGATGGTAGAAGTTCCTACTAGACAGAATGCGTTGTTGGATCTGGTGATATCTAATTACCCTGAGCTCATTTTGGAGATGAGGGTAATGGGAAGCTTAGGGAATAGTGTCATTTAATATAGGTTGCAAAAAACTAAAGTGCACTGGGTTAACAAAAACTTTTAACTTTAGGAAAGCTAATTTCATGCTGTTAAAGGAATCGCTCCTGCTCATAGACTGGGGGAACTGTTTCTAGGTAAAGATACTGAGCAGATGTGGACCACTTTTAAAGGGATATTAAACTATTACATTTCTAAATCTGTACCTTTAGGTAACAAGTGTACAAAAATGAGGTCCACTCCTGCATGGCTTAATGCTCAGGTAAAAAGGGAAATGGAAAAAAAGAAAAAGGCTTTTAAAATTTTGAAAACAGAAGGCACAGAATAGGCTTACAGGGAGTACAAAAGCTGTAATAAAGAGTGCAAGAAAGCAACTAGAAAGGGAAAGTTTAAGTATAAACTTTGAATTTGGCTTGAAGGGCTGCATTTTGGAAGGAAATATGTGTGTTTGCTGCAGATTTTAAAACTCAATAATGGGAATGATGAGTTTGTAGTGAACGCTTGTTTGGAACAAAAAAAACTTTTGTGTGTACCCAGCCCAAAGTGGTGCTTATTTTGATCCCATCATCAGAAGCTAACATCTGATGGTTAGCACTATTTTCATGATAAGAACCTTTATTGAATCTCTGTACTTTTTGATGATTGGTCAAAAAAAATTTTTGACTTTAGTTACCCTTATGTATGGCTGCCACAGTAATGGATAAGTAGATCAGTAGGTGTGTGTACCTGTGTCGGGTTGGGGGTTAAAAAAAAACTTTTTTGTGATTGGTCAAAAAATTTTTTTGACTTTAGTTACCCTTTAGGTATGGCTGCAACATTAATGGAGGGTAGGTCGAGTAGGTGTATGTAACTGTGCACAGGTGTATGTATGTAACTGTGCCACATTATGAGGTAATTAAAAAAATAAACCTTTTTTATGTAATCAAAATTATTTTTTTTACTTTAGTTACTTTAGTATTGCTGCCACAGTAATGAATAAGTAAATCAGTAGGTGTGTGTACCTGGGTCTGGTTGAGGGGGTATGTTTTTTGTGTTTACAACCATAAAATATATTTTATTGAGGATAAATCTAAATTGTTTTTTTGACTTTAGTTACCCTTAAGTATGGCTACCAACATAATGGATTAGTAGATTAGTAGGTGTGTGCACCTGGGTCCGGTTGAGGGGGTATGTTTTTTTTGTGTTTACAACCATAAAACTATCTTTTATTGAGGATAAATCAAAATTTGTTTTTTGACTTAGTTACCCTTTAATATGGCTGCCACCATAATGGATAAGTAGATCAGTAGGTGTGTGTACCTGGGTCTGGTTGAGGGGTATGTCTTTTTTGTGTTTACAACCATAAAACTATCTTTTATTGAGAATAAATCAAATTAGTTTTTTTTTACTAGTTCCCTTTAAATATGGCTTCCATGGGAATGGAAAGTTAGGTCAGTAGGTGGGTGTACCCGGGTCTGGTTGAGGGGGTGTCTTTTTGTGTACAACCATAAAACTATATTTTATTGAGGATAAATCTAAATTGTTTTTTTTGACTTAGTTCCCTTTAAGTATGGCTACCAACATAATGCATTAGTAGATTAGTAGTTGTGTGCACCTGGGTCTGGTTGAGGGGGTATGTTTTTTTTGTGTTTACAAACTAAAAACTATCCTTATTGAGGATAAATCAAAATTTGTTTTTTTGACTTTAGTTACCCTTTAATATGGCTGCCACCGTAATGGATAAGTAGATCAGTAGTGTGTGTAACTGGGTCTGGTTGGAGGTTTTTTTTTGTGTGTGTGGTGTACAACCATAAAACTACTTTTATTGAGAATAAATCAAATTAGTTTTTTTACTTTATTACCCTTAAATATGGCTTCCATGGGAATGGAAAGTTAGGTCAGTAGGTGGGTGTACCTGGGTCTGTGTGGGGGGTTGGGGGTATCATAATTTGTATTTATGACCATGCAAAAAACTTTTTTAAATATCCACATTTGAGGATTGTTACCATTATAGTCTATGGGAAAAAATGTCCGGAAATCACACTAACACCGTAACGTCCGCGGATCTCTAGCTAGAAGATAGCACACTTCTCTGTATGCCCGCACGTCTGTACCGAATTTCATGTCTCTAGCTCAAAAACTGTGGTAGGAGATACGGTCAAAAAAGCGGAAGAATAAAACGGAAGAAAAAAAGAAGAAAAAGAAGAAGAAATAGAAAGAACAGTAATTTGGCTTTTTCAAGCCAAATAATTAAACTAGCTAAAATAGAAAATGAAATACGGATTGCCGAACAAAGCAAGTCCAACCCCAAAATGTTTTTTAAGATATAAATGGTAAAAAGATGAGGACTGAGAATGTGGGACCATTAAAAATGGAGCTGAGGTGGTTGTAGAGGATGCCGAAAAGGCTAATTAGCAAACTGTTTTTACATCAGTTTTTACTGTTGAGAATCCTTGTCCTTACAGTAGGGATTGTAATAATAGCAGGGAAGAAATGAAGAGTATTCACATTGGCTAACAGAGGATATGGTACGGAAACAATTAGACAAGTTAATATTAATAAAGCCCCAGGACCAGATGGATTGCATCCTCGGATTTTAAAAGAGCTTAGTTCAGATTTGCTTTTGTCTGGGGATGTGCCGCTGGATTGGAAAAAAGCCAATGTAATACCAATATTCAAAAAAGGTAGTCGTTCACAGCCTGGAAACTATAGACCTGTAAGCCTTACATCAGTGGTAGGGAAGGTGATGGAAACTTTGTTAAGGGATCATATCCTTGACTTTGTCTCCAGAGATCATCTTATTTAGTAGTAGTCAGCATGGATTTATGAGAAATAGATCATGCCAGACAAATGTAATTGTTTTTTTGAAGAAGTGAGTAAGAAGTTAGAGTCAGGCACAGCAGTGGATGTGGTATATTTGGATTTTGCAAACGCTTTGATAATGTGGCAACATAGGCGACTAATGTATAAACTGAGGACTGTTGGCCTTGAAGAAAACATTTGTTCATGGATAGAGAACTGGTTAGAGGACAGAGAGTGGTGGTTAATGGAGCTACATCTATGTGGGCTAAAGTTCTAAGCGGAGTGCCTCAGGGTTCTGTACTGGTGCCGCTTCTGTTTAATCTGGTTATAAATGACTTAGAAGGGGGCATTGAGAGCAAGGTTCCAGTGTTTGCTGATGACACTAAACTATGCAGAGCTTTAGAGGGTGAATAGGTTGGACTTGATGGACATATGTCTGTATTCAACCTTAATTACTATGTTACTATGTCATATATAGCTGGGTGGCAGTGGTGTCCTTTTCCACAGTGGGATGTCTGCTGTAGAAACACTGCACATTGGCTGTAAAATATAATTACGGATTTAGTCACATATCTGTACATGTTGCTTCCTTGAAAGTTATTACAGTAAACTTGTTTTTGTTCCTCCAGCTTTTGAGCCTACTTTTTGCCTAATCCTGTACTAGCAGCCTTTCTCTCAATCTCAATGATCTAAAAAAACGTATTGGCACTGAACTCTACAGCTGAGCATACACATGGCTGATTATTGGCAAACCCAGCAGGATTTGCTGTTTATCAGGTTTAATGCATACCTTGAAAACAACCAGTGCTGCCAGCCACAGAATTGGTTTTGAATAGAAAGTATGTCAATCATTATCGGGCTCCGATTGGATAAGTATTTATATGTAATAGGTGATCCCCACTCAGAGTATATGCGAATTGTAGCAAAATACCAACAGTGGACAAAAATTGCTAGTTTAGTTAATCTACTGACCAGTGCAGACAGGTTAAAATATCTATGAGGGTGTATGTACTGTGCATCTGCACGGATGAGATATGTAAATAAACACTCACACACCGCTGTTAGACAAGTAAAGGAAACATTGACATTAAAAAGATACTGCAACTTAAAATAAAGTACACATGTTCTGAATTTATCTTGTGGCCTTTCACATATTGAGCAAATTGCAAACCATCACAGATACAAATAGTTCTGGCTTTGATTCACTGTGGAAGATTCCCTACACTGTGTTTAAACCGTATTATGCAGCACATCATAGGATTAGAGTTTTCAGATGACTGTTCAGCAAGTTATCTGTTATCTGACTTTCAGAGGGAAGAAAACATCCAGAAGTTCGAAGTCTGATTTGTAATGTTGGTAAATAAAACATCACCCAAATGCATTGATGAAAGCATCTCTAGAAATCCATAAAATGATCAGTGCTCCAGTGAATTTGTTTTTCTTTTGCTAGTGGAAAATACTCAAATTTACAGCATCCGCTAAAAAGGAATAAAAATACTAATATGGCTGAAGAATTTACAGAGCACAAAAGGACTGAGCAATTTATTTAAATTCAGTCTCCATTCATCCTTCTCCCCGATGTGATTCTGTACACATTACCAGGCTATTACTTTTCATGGATATTCTGTATATTTCACTTTGCATTTATTGTTAAACAACTAAATAAATTAATATGACTCCCAATTGTCCCATTTTTTTAAGTTCTAGGGATTGGACTAGGCTTTGGCAGATCCAGAGATTAGAGGTGGGGTAGTGATGTGGGATGACCCGCCTTCCTGCTAATCAAAAAATTTTGTAAGCAATTAATGAATTTATCAATGCATTCAGTTAAAGACTAATTAGAATTTTCATTAAATACTTTTGTTTACTAAGCTAAACGTTAATTTTAAGAGGAACTTAAAGGTCAACTATACTGTGAAAAAAATTTTTAAAATGAAAAGCACCTGGGGTGAGGAGATAGGATTGATTATTCCCACCTCCCAATATTGTTTTGTTGAGGAGCTACAACACATAGAGTTTTAATCTGCCAGGTTATGGCCCTGGGCCATTCTATATTAAACATAGTGCTGAAGCATTCAGGAAGACTGGCAGAAGCAGTTTTCTTTGTCCTGCTGCTCCTTATAGAAATTATATTGGGAGGTAAAAAGCACCAATCCTACTTCCCTGCCTCAGGTACTTTTTAATTTTAAGTGTTTATGAAAAAAATTTATACACACTATTGTTTCCCTTTAAGTACTTCTCACTTTGAATTTATTTACAAATACATGTCCTCTTCCCACATAGTGGCTAATGGATATGGGCACACTAGGGGCCTAACTACCGGGGGTGCAGTCCCTGTGACCCCGGGGGGGGCCCAACTTCTTACTTTCTCTATGACAGATTGCATCATCTACTGTGGTTTTCTGGAGAGTGGGGGGCACCTACATAGTTTTCCTACTGATTACTAGTTACATCACTGGGGCACTCCTATTAATATCAGAGAATAAATACCATCCTAAATGACACTGGAAATGGGTACATTAAAATGTATAGGTGTGCCCCCTATTTCTATAACTGGGGCAAAGACTAATACTCTTTGCCATGTGCAGTTTGGAAATGACCCCTATAAACCCAATTCGCATTTGTTTTATCCGTTTCAGTATTTATCTGTGGTCTCCTTGGCAACTTTGAGCTGGATTTATAAAGACCTGACAAATACTCAGAAATCCAATATATCAGAATGAGAACGTTATGAAAAGAAACCATCAAAAAATATTTTTTCCCCTTTATATTAAAAAGGCGATTAGTTACTGTCATATTAATGTGTCACATTAGGACAAAGAATTTATCACATAACAGCCCATCTCTGGAGCTTTTCTTTGCTGTTATTACTCTAAGTCTCCTTGCTTTTATATTCTGCCAAGCTCTAGTGGCAATGACATGCTGGTAATTTGAATTCCTATTATTTCCATAAGTATTATGCTGCATGTATAGATGTCACTGATCTAAAAGTTACAGAGAACACGTAAGTGCAAAAAAAAATGACACGGAGACTGACTGATTTTCAACCATCAAATTCACTTTCCTTAATTAACAGGCATTTGGGACTTTGGAATGTATGAGCTAATATATTGCAGTATGACCTTTTAGTTAGTCGCATTATAGCTGTTCTTTAATTCCAGAGCTTGCATAAATGACTGATGAGAAATATAAAATGATTTGTATTTTTATTTATAGCTGCTTTCATTGAGAATGTTAACCTGCTTTTAAACACTAATGGTAAAAGCAGCCCGAATTTCATCCGATTACGTTAATGTTTATGTCATATCTGCATGGCTTCTGACTTATTTCTTTGAGATGACTTAATTCAACCCAAACATTTATATTAGGTTAGTTCAAGTACCTGCAGTGCTCAGTTCACTACACCAGGGATAGATAACCAGTATATTTCCAAATGTATTAAAACTACAACTCCCTGTAAGAAATTATATTGCAGTAAATGTTCAAATCTCCTGCTTCCAGTTGGTTGAATGACATCACCTGACACTCTGCTCCTCCGCTCCAGGGAAAGCCTGCTAGCTTAAGAGTCAATGCTGGGAAAACCGGAAGTACCTGCACAAACATGAAAAAAAAAATAGACAAGGGGAGTTGAAAAGGGGAGCCTATTATTGCAGGCAGAAGCCGATCGTATGACTGAAAACAGGAAGTGTTCAAGCATGAAGTAATATTTTTGAACCTTTCCATCAATAACTTCTCACAAATGTTACCTGGAGATGTGATTTAGGGTTCATTTTGAAGGTATGGTGGAATGCTTTTTATATAACTTGGAAAAATTGGAGACCCGAGTTACCCTTTAAAGTGTGTTTTTTTTTATTATTGTTGATCAATTAATAGAGCTGCCTTGTCGAATATATGCTTTCATTGCTAGTTCTGAAAATATGGTGTCAAATATGTTATGATCTGCTAGAATTTAGACCTAGTACCTCTACACAGTAACATCTGAGCTATTTGGACTGGTATTTTCCTTTGTTTTCCTGTTTTGTCTAGTTACTGGCTATGAAGAATTCCTACATGGTATAAAAAAGATCTCCAGCTGATATTCATTAACTGGACTTGTCCCCTTACTACTGGCTGGCATATTGTACCTGGAAGCTGATTTTAAGGGGAAAAGCAGTTTAGAAAAGTAGACAAATACAGTGGCGTAGCTAGAAATCACTGGGCCCCCCAGCAAAACTATGATGTGGCCCCTATCCGTGCTTCATCCACAGTAGTTTACTGAGAGAAAGCTATATCTTTCATAGGGAAAATAAGAAGATGGGGCCCCCTTTGCTCCTGGGCCCCCCTGCGGTTGCTCCCCCTGCTCCCCTGTAGTTACGCCCCTGGACAAATAGACAGCGCTAAAGAGCTGTTAACCCAATCCTGTTAACAAGATGCCATAGCCTGTCCAGGAAGAGACTCTGCTGCTTTTGGAACCACACAACCTAATAGAAATAAAGATTCAGTAGTCTGTTTCACTAACTGTGATATTTAACTTGTAAGCAGTGAAGGGCCTATTGCCTAATTAGTAATGATGCAATAATCATTAACTGCGATTTCCATTTGCTAGACCAGAAACATGCACACCATTTTCCCTGTACGTATGGTTAAAACGCAAACAACCTACTATTGAAATACAGAAATTATTTTTTAACCAGTACATTTTCTTGGATTGGTTTAACCCCTGTTCCTCCTAATGTTAGATGCTTATCCTAGTAAGGCTAGACATGTACAAGCTGCTCCTCACACTTCACTCTTAAGATTACACCACAGATCTTCCCCACTGGAAAAGTATAGCACCAACTATTGCTGTGCTCCCAACTGTTAGATCGTGGGAAAGACTGCACAGTGCCTCTTTGAGCAGATCCCCAGTTGGTTCCCTAGCTTTATTGTGATCTGCAATCACCACTGGGCTGGAGGATCTGCAATCACCACTTCCCCATTTATTGCTCCTACATCCTAGGCCTCTGACTTAATTTTGCCTACTGATCTTCCTCTGCCTAGCACTGGCCTCTACTTCTTGCCACTGAAATCTGCCCCCACAGCTCTCCCCACCCAGTCATCTAAATTTTCAATTGACTTCAGCACCAGTGACAAGTAAAGGTCTGCCCTCCTGGAATAAATTCCTCCACACAGAGAAGGACAGCAGCAAGATAGTTGTAAAGACCACTAGCTTGACCCACCTCCTGCTCTAGCCTGGGGCCTGGTGAATTAAATATCATGGAAATAGAAGGCTGTTATCGTATCGTTGTGCAAAAGCTTAACGTGTTTCATATCAAAAAGATATCAAAGTAAATTAGCAAAGGGAAGGGAAGTGGAGTTTACAAGTATGTTACATATTTATGTGTTCGTATAAATTCTAGAAATACAAGTTAATAATGGAGGTAAAGAGCAGCAAAGGTTTATGAAAGAGAAATAATCATGGTATTAATGTATGTGCATACGAAATGTCATTATGTTAAAAGTAAATTAAGGAGATTGTGCTAAAATAATTAGCATTTTCAGGATTAGCATGATTATTGCATCAATTGGAAATAAGCACAGTGGAAACAATTAAAAATGTTTGTTATGAAGAATTCAATCTGACAATTCCCTTCCATAGTGCATTTTCTTTTACACTGTACTGCAGACAGAAATGCACCAAATGATTTGCACAGGGTCATTGCGTTTTGGTGGCTAGTGCTGTCAAAACAATTTCTTAAAGGATAACTGTATTGCCTCAATGCATGTTTTAAAAAAAAACTGCTTTAAAAAGAGTTAAGGTATGTAGCTCTCCCTATACATTTTTTTCCAGATTTCGAGCCTCTCTCTGTCTTCAATTAGCCTTCAATTAGCCCTTCTAACTGTCACTCAGAGCTAGCATGCGAGAAAACACTCCTACACCCACCATTGATTAGCTTGATTATATAGGCTGTATTCTAGCAACAGGACAGTTCAAGTTTGTTTGACTGGCAGAGAAAGAGGAGAAAGGTTGTAACAGACATTCCTACCGGCCAATGACAAGTGATATGTTAATGATGGCCCTGGACCGTCTAGGAGGCAGGCTGTTAGCATTCGTTGTTAGCTGTGTGATATCTAAGGGAGTGCAGCACAGTTGTAAATGAGAGTAAGCGATTTCAGCTGCTGGAAGTGTGGACATGTAATGGGGGAGATATTGTTTTTTTGGGTATTGTTGTCCTTTAAGGCTATTCTAATCATTAAATTTGCACAGGCTCTGCCTTCATTTCACAGCTAGAAACAATGGTAGGTAACAGAAGTAAAAGCTTTGCTTTCTCCGTGTTGCCAAAGTGTATTTCCTTTCTATAAAACTGGAATGTATTCACTGATAATTGTAATCTCATCTTATATTGAGCCTAGCAAGAATTCTAAAATCATGTGCAGTACAGTTATATTTAAAGGGGAACATGTGACTGATTGCTAAAACGCAGTCTGTAAATATGCTTATCACCCTGTTATTGTTTGAGAGAGGGAAAGAGCACAGTGCTACAGGACATGGAAGCTTTACATAATATCAGTAACCTAATCTATTAAAGCAATCCAGATAGTATATGGATCAAACAATTAAAATGTGTATTAATTCCTGTACCATTTCATTTCTTCTCTTCCTTAAAAAGCATCCATTCCTTTATTGAACCTATCTTCATATCTATTGTATCTGCCATCACAATGATGGGATAATCTGTGCGGTTTCTTATTTATGTAAAATGATCAAATCCATTGTGAAGTGCCTCTTCACTGTTATAAGCAAAAAATGTAACCAGCCTACCTTCATAGGTGAGCACCTTAATCCCTTTTCATCTTAGTTGCCCATCTTTTGATCCTCTTCAGTTCTACAATGTAATTTCTGTTCACTAAAAGCTAAAACAACTTTGCATATTCCAAATGGGAATTCACTAGTGATTTGTAGAATGTATTCCCTTAAATCACTGACACTTGTAATACAGTTTAAAGCAGCTGTAGACTCGAATAGTTAGTATTCCTTGGCCTTTCTTTATTATTAAAGGGGAACTGTGGTCCAAAAATGACTTTAGGTAAATTGATAGGAATTGCTCCCCTAGGAATTTTTGCATTTTATTTCCATTGTTTATTTTGCATAGTTTTGAAGATATTTACATTTTTGTGTGTGATATGGCAGCAGCATCACCAGGTCCCCTGCACTTCCTGCTTCCTGCTCTGAAACTGTCAGTCAATCTGTCCTGTGTCTCCTCCCCTTTGCAGCCCCCCTGGTCCCTCCCACTCATGGACCTCATGGTCCCTCCAGTTGTAGGCCCCCCATGGTCCATTATCTTACAGCTCCATGTGGCCCCACACACCCGTGAGTGTCTAAGCCACGCTCACCCATGGGTGTCTAAGCCACGCCCACCCATGGGTGTCTAAGCCCCACCCACTCGCGGGTGCCGTGGGTTACTCAGAACCCCCCTTACATTCTCTGTCAGGACTTCGTACAGCAGAGAGGAGGAGGGACTCCCTGTCTCCCTCACACACTGAGGTAGTCTGAGGCTGTGCTCGCCGGCGGCACTGTGTAGGAGAAGCCTTAGGAATGTCACGTCAGCCTCCCACCCATTAACTTTCTGGTCAATCATTTCTTTATATGTTGGGCTGTGGAGCACATAGAGAGGTGCCTTCCTCTGGATCAACTGTTAGGTAGGGTTAAAAAAAAAAAAAGGGGTGAATAGGTTGGAGAATGTCTTTATTCAACCTATTTATTACTATGTTACTATGGTTGATGGTCGTTTTAAAGGTAGGAAACTGGCCTTTCATTTAAACTTAACTTGTTTGAGACCACAGTTCCCCTTTAAGTCATTTAATGCCACTGAATGTAAAAGCAGATTGTATATTCTCATACCCAAAAATCTTTCATTTAGCCACAATGAACCACGTCAGTTGACCAAATCACTATCTATCTAGTTATACAACAGCAGAAATAATATTTACTCACCCCTAAATGAGTGTTAAACCCACGCTACACATGTACTTTGGAGATACCAAGGGTATTACATTTATATTGCCTGTGTCGTTTTCTAAAAACATTATTTCATTAATGCCGCACATTTTAGCACAAAAATAAATGACAATCTGTGCGTAAAAAATGTAACATTAAAACTTCTTACTCCTTGCCTTACTATTGTATTAAGGGTACCAAAGTGGTTAATGCACAGTAGGTGTGGAGTTAAGTTGCAATAGGGGATTTTATTGCATCTCCATGAAAATGTTTTGTAATGAACAGATATTTCTCTGAATTTCTTATCTAAATAAAATATTAAGAATAAAATATTTAAATTGGCCCAGTTTGTGTAATGCACCATTGATAACTGCTTTCTATACAGATCTCTCTACTGAGCTGCATGATGTCCATACACATGCAATTATGATCACATGTGTACCAGCAGATCCTAGTGGTATCTGTAGTGATACATGTTGTGGGACCCTCATACACAGGCCAGAAGCGGTATGTGAGCTTTCGGCCATTACGCAAAAAGCAGATTGTATGTGTGTACAGCCATGCCAAGGGTGTCGTTTGTGGCCCCCACACCTTGCCAATACTTTGAAAATCCTAATGGGGAGTTGTCTGGTATCAGCAAGGTGTATAGGGACCTTAAATATGGCCATACACTACGAACATTCTGACAACCGCCTGAGTTAATCATTTTTGTGGGAGGTTAGATGTCCATCACAGCACTTGATATTAGATCAATTGAACAATCAACATTTGACTTAATATACTGTTGATGTATTGCCAGCATTGTTTTATTTCGAGTTACAGTGACTAAAGGAGGAGAAGGAGTGGCCACAAGGGGACTGCAAGGGGGGGCCATGGGGGCCCACGAGGAGGAGGAGACACAGGGAAGAGTGACTGTCACATGGTTTCAGAGCAGGAAGTGCAAGGGAAATGGTGATGCTGCTACCATATCACACATAAACATTTAAATATCTTCAGAACTATGTAAAATAAATAATGAAAGTAAATTAGAAAAAATACTCAGGAAAGCAATTCCTGTCAATTTACCTAAAGTCATTTTTGGACCACAGTTATCCTTTAACAGAGTGTAATTATACTGTGCATCATCAAATATTCAATATGTATTTATATAGAAATAGTAAATAAAACAGATGTTCTTGCAATTTCAGAATATAAACTTGACAAGCAAAACTACCCTTATGTTTGTTTTTAGGATCACAGATTGGGGTTAATTTATAACTAGTAACAGATTAGAAGCAATAAGCAAGTTAATGATTATCTAATACACTTAGAATAGTTATGCAAAGGGGGCAATGTTGGATTTTATTAGTCTTAAAGCTGCATTAGCCCCCTTGTGGCAATGTACTGAGGGTTAATGTGCCTTGAATCATGCGGCAGAGGAATGTGGAACCAATGTAGCAGGCAAATATTGGATCTTGGGTTCAAGCTCTTTAACGCCAGCAAATAGCTCCCATTAAGACCTGGAATGGGTTAGCCATTCTCAAAGTACTGAGATCCACAGTCACTCAGTATATTGCATTACATGGGCTAAAGAGAGCGACTCTGCATACATCACCCTGCAAATTGGAGAATAAAACCACCCAAACTGTGCTGCATCATCTTAACCTTGTATATTTGTTGTTCGGAGCGAAGAAGCAGATAACACTATTTTGAATGATGGGTCAATAACGTATTTTGCTAAATAGGAAAAGGTAATGGTAACCCATGGCTCACAATAGTTACTCCACCTATGACCCTCTTGCATGGGTAGTGACCTTCACTACATATGGAAATGAAAGATTCTTGTGAAGAACTTTAAAAAGCATGTTAGGCATACATTGTTTTATGATGTGTAACTGTTTTTATTAATTTATTGGTATTGTTATATAATAAATATTGCACCTGCTATTATAAATTATAAGTATATTAAAAGTTAGCAAGGAGTTCTTCAACGTATCAAAACACAAGGCCACAGGACGAGGCTATAATAAAGATTATGTATTAAAATTACATATTTTTAAAGGGTATGTCCACCCTTAATTCTATTTTTTAATATAGCCTTCCCCCTGGTCCCCCAGCCCCAACCGCATGATTTTTATTTTTAGAAAGTGCCCCAAACTTTTACTTACCTCCCCTCTTTCCTTCGCCGCGCTGGCCCCCCCGGGCGGGACCGGCAGTCGCGTCTGTGATTGGTTGAGCGGTCATTCAATGCAGGGGAGGAAAGAGGGGAGGTAAGTAAAAGTTTGGCGCACTTTCTAAAAATACTGATCTACTTATCCATTACTGTGGCAGCCATTCTTAAAGGGTAACTGAAGTCAAAATGCAAATTTTAATCAATAATGAAGAGATTTTGTTTTTTTAACCCCCAACGTGATACAGCTAAACACACCTACTGACCTACCCCTCCATTACTGTTGATGGCAGCCATATTTTAAGGGTAACTATAGTCAAAAAAATACATTTTGACCAATCATTAGAAAAGTTAGTATTTTATCCCCCAACCTTATATGAATACACACACATCAACTAACCTACCTTTAATGCATGTGACATATTTAAAGGGTAAGTAAAAAACAAAAATGTCCTCATCATTGGCATTATTGAGTTTTAATATCTGCAGCACAAACACACAAATTCCTTTCCAAAATGCAGTCTTCCAAGACAAATTTTATACTTAAACTTTCCATTTCTAGTTAGAAATCTAGTATCTAATGGGTTTTCTATGAATATGAGAGAGTTAGCAGGGGCAACATTTCACAGCCAAGACCCAGAAAACATTTGTTTGATAAAAGGTCTGATTAACTTTGACAGTTCTTCTAATGCTTATTGTTTTTTCAGACAGTACATGATCCAGCAGCTAGAAAAGATAAGCTTTAGCAAAAGATAAGCTATATAGCAAAGTTCATAAAAAAATCTCTAAAGGTAAAAAGATGCCTATGGTGGATCATTTCTCTTTTTACAGAAGAAAGGAAATTCCTAGTAGTATTACAGGAGACTTTGAAGAGAAGCTAAACATTGCTTTGCCAGGCTAACAGAGAGAATCTTTCCAACCTTAACTAATATGCAGTCATCTGCCGTCAGAATATGCAATTTGTAAGGGTCACTGCGCGTCACTCAGGAACCAGAAACTGATTTTACTGTAATGGGGGATAGAGGCTCCTTTACCTATCATTTTATCACCATAATTACTGGTTAGCTTTGTCAGGTGATATAGTACTAAACATGACATACAGAAATTGGTAACAAAAATAAATATATGTATAAATATATGATTGCAATTCATTTTGATGTCTAGTGCAGGATCGTGTATTGGTCCATTTTAGTTATCCTGATTTAAAAGTGGCTTATTTTTATTTATTTGTTGTTAATTGGTACCTGGTAATTAACGATTTAATTTATCTGTTCATGTCATCAGCATAAATATAATAGTATATTAGTTCACTATGTACCTATTAAAGTGAAATACTAATATTCTCTCTTAGGTATGAATTACTTATAAACATGGTGTTTTATTATTGAATAAATCCTACCATTGCACAGATCAGCAAATGTTATGCAGAAGTGACACAAACACTTTGAATTTGCAGAGAATGAATGTTTCCATGTATGGCTGTGACACTGCTCAATAGGAAATCAATTTTGCAATAGGAAATTATGTCTAAAAGGAAATATGAAGAAAACGAATAGCTCTCTGATTTCGCCATTGTTTTAACTGAAATGATTCAGTACTGGATTGTGGTATACAATAAATGAAACTATGAAGAGCTGCAATGTGCCTAGGTAAAGATTTCAGATCTAATCATTTATATCTCACTAACCGATAATGTGAGTGTTCCAAATTGCTTGTGCAACACTGGAATATTTCCTAATAGTAATAGATTATTTTCCTAATTTATCACTAAGCTACGTACCAGAGAGACTAATATACAAACGTATATTCTGCTGCTGCTCCATTATTATTTCTTGATAATCTCAACTTTTGATTGATACTTTTAAAATGAAAAAAGCGTGCAGACGGGTTATATTCAATGTGGCTCTGTTATTATTGAGTTAAAATTAGCAGGGAAGAGCAGTAAGAAACCAAGGCTTGGCAGCCCTGGTTGGTGGAACAGGTCTGTAAAAATGTTGTTAAAAATGGAGAACATCTCAATGTGAAGCATCATGGGTCCAGAGGTTACTGTTTGTATGTCAGTTCCACTATTCCAACTAAAATGATACATGGTAATTGGATTAGTGCAGGTATTTTTATTGGGCCCACATTAAACTGTAGTCTATGGCCCCACAACGTAAATATGACACACAATGCAATACGTGCCATTGGCAGTAATTACAGCAGTATGTCCCCTATGTTATCCATAATGGGGAATATAATGGGAACATCTGGAGATAATACCACTGTTGCAAATAGACAGTAGATTTTGTCTTTGTAGTGTATGTTTTACATGTGCCGTTTACATGTTTTTTACATGGCAATTTCTCTTACAGCTAATACATTTGTTTTCATATTATGGGTGTTTAAACAGATAATACATAAAAACAAAAACATAATAACATTATAATCAGCATACTACGTACCAAACACTGTTTATAAACACAAATCCCTCCTACACAATCATGGCTGGAATGCTTTTCTCCCCAGAGTACTCCACTTGTGCCACGTGTTCCCTCCTGTGATGAAGCCATTCTTCCCCCTCCTCCCTCAAACGAAATTGCAACCCAAACTCTGTGTCCGGTCATGTTTTATATGGCTACAGAACTCCTCTGTGACTTTTGAAATCCTTATAATTTACAGTGGGGGGTACATTATCCACTATGTTATAATTGTTATACATTTATTTGTTTAGTTATACTGCTAGTTTATACCTTTACCTGTTACCTTTTGTATATATACACACATAAAATTAGCCATATGACAAAGGTTTAGATGTGTAATCAATGTATTTTTTAACAATAAATATGGGATAATTTTTTTATTTGTAGCTCGATTTGTCAATTTAAATAACCAAAAGTTTTAATGAGAGTTAACTTTGTAGTAAATATTTTGCTACTGGCAAATCTGCAAAACTAGTTTAAATTTGCAAAAATGCCACCCATGAAACTAAAGGATCTCTATGGGATATTAATCACAAGTTCTCAATTTTCCAAACAGTCTACTGATAAAAACTATTCCAGTCATTCCTTCCTGGATTCATGACGCTCCACAATAACGTATCCTGTCACTGTTATTTAGAAAGCTGCAATCAGTGCCCAACAATTAGTGTAAGTGAGATTTGTATTTTTATCCTCGGAGTGTATACACCCACATTTACTTGTGCACTAGAACATAAACCTTCCCAGCGCTGATAAATTCACTAAGGGAAATTCCATGGGTTTCTGTGGGTATACTACTTGGTTGCTGTGGTTCAACTGCTGAAGGCCCCCATATTAAAGGATATCTCATTTTAATATGGTTGTTGGAAAATATAAGTTTCTAGCATGGGGTTTGTATTTTTATTTCCCAACATCCCAGTATCACACAGTGTGGTCACTAACTTTTGCGTTCTTTACACATGCTCAGTCTTAAGATACTTAGCTGTGTAGCCAGTCACTGAACATACACACAGTTATTTCATTCAATTCTTCAGGGGTATGCTTGTGAAGGTTCTCATTCATCCAGGTCATGGTATATCTGTTGTATTCAATTAGATCAACTGGACTTGAAATGTAGTTCTTGAAGACGTTTCGCTAGTCATCCGACTGGCTTTCTCAATTCAGAATGACTTGTACAAGAATCTGTGGCAATTATGTACCCTGGAGAATCCCAATTAGCATATCACAGCCAGGTGTTATATCCAGACTGGGTGTGGATATCCAGACTGGGCCTTTGTCAAAAGAAGTAGAAGGAAAGAAAAGAACACAAATACCAACAGTGAAGGGGAAAAGCAAGACAGGAGGAAGAACATGGTCATCCCATATGTAGCAGGGGTCTCCGAGAAATTAAGAAGAATTTTCAAAAAACATCGTATCCCTGTCTGCTTTAACGAGCAACACGCTGAGGCAGCAATTGGTACATCCAAAAGACCCAATACCAAAACACAAGAAAAGCGACATCATATATGCGGTGCAGTGCAGTGAAGAATGCTCTGATTTGTATGTGGGGAGAGACCAAACAGCAACTGCATCAACGTATGGCCCAGCACAGAAGAGCCAATTCCTCGGTCAGGATCAGCCGTGTATCTGCATCTTAAGGATAAAGACATACCTTTGAAGATTGTAATGTTAACATACTGGCGAAGGAACGTGACTGTTCAAGAGAGGTTTTAAGGAGGCCATTTATGTGAAAATAAAGAACCAAGCCTAAAAGAGGTGGGGGGGTCGACACCAACTGTCTGCCATGTACAATGCTGTTTTAACACCTTACTCTGGGCGTTCCTATAACACCTCTTAGCCACTATCTAATCACACCCTTAACACCTGGCTGTGATATGCTAATTGGGATTCTCCAGGGTACATAATTGCCACAGATTCTTGTACAAGAGACATTGAGAAAGCCAGTCGGATGACTAGCGAAACGTCTTCAAGAACTACATTTCAAGTCCAGTTGATCTAATTGAATACAACAGATATAATTCTTCAGGGGGCTACATTTACTTTAATGTTTTTAAAGGGGGTATTTTCTGATTCTGGAGTGTAAAATTTGGGTTTAGTTCTCCTTTAAAATAGAAAAAAATGAGGTGGATGATCAAAAAAGGGCATACTAAGTCCCCCTATATAATGCACAAGTACATAACAGTAAATCACATTTATTGGGGTTCTATAAAGTGCAGATAGATGAAAGTAATTATGTTATAGTAAAGTGCAAATCCAGCAATGCATATATATACAATACATGAGGCAAAAGTAGAATACAATAAACAGGGAGATTCAATTAAAGTTCATATTTTTAACAATGCTTATTTTCAGAGCAGGAGTATCCACAAGGCAACCATAGGCACCTGCCTAGGGCCTAGGAAACTTCTGGGGATCCAGCTTCAGAAGCAGTAACAATACTACAGTCTATACAATATATGTAGCAAAAAGGGGGCCCTAATAATGGCCCTGCTGTGCCCTCCATCTCTAAATATTTTGTCCCAAGTAATCAGATCCTTTTTAACATTTGAAAGCTAACATCTTTTTACCAATTGTACGAATTCTCATCTTTTCAGATTCGCTTTTGTCTGGGGATGTGCCGCTGGATTGGAAAAAAGCCAATGTAATACCAATATTCAAAAAAGGTAGTCGTTCACACCTAAACTATAGACCTGTAAGCCTAACATCAGTGGTAGGGAAGGTGATGGAAACCTTGTTTAAGGGATCATATCCTTGACTTTGTTTCCAGAGATCGTCTTATTAGTATAGTCAGCATGGATTATGAGAAAATAGATCATGCCAGACAATTTATTGGTTTTTATGAAGAAGTGAGTAAGAGCTAGATTCAGGCACAGCAGTGGAGTGGTATATTTGGATTTTTCAAAAGCTTTGGATACTGTGCCACATAGGCGACTAATGTGTAAACTGAGGACTGTTGGCCTTGAAAAAACATTTGTTCATGGATAGAGAACTGGTTATTGGACCGCAAACAGAAGTGTGGTTAATGGAGCTACATCTATGTGGGCTAAAGTTAAGCGGAGTGCTCAGGTTCTGTACTGGGGCCGCTTCTGTTTAATCTGTTTATAAATGACTTAGAAGGGGCATTGAGAGCAAGGTCTCATTATTTGCTAATGACACTAAACTATGCAGAGCTTTGGAAACTTCCAATGATGTGCAAGGTCTGCAAGCAGACCTAGAGATTATCAAAATGGGCAGCAGAATGGCAGATGAGATTCAATGTTTGATAAATGTAAGGTGATGCATTTGGGATTCAATAATCCCTGTGCCACCAACACCATAAATAACTCTGTGTTAAGTGCATCTGTAATGGAAAAGATTTGGGGTTCTGGTAGATAACAGACTTAGCCATAGCAACAATGCCAGGTAGCAACGGCTAGAGCTAGCAAATATTGTCTGTATAAAAGGGGGAATAGATTCAAGAGAGAAAATATTATTCTCCCTCTTTACAAGGCCTGGTAAGGCCTCATTTGGAATATGCGGTGCAGTTTTGGAATTCCATATACAAAAGGGACATCTTGGAAATTGAGGCAGTTCCGATTGCCGTTCAGAGAAGGGCAACTAAATTACTAAGGGGAATGGAGGGGCTCGAATATGCAGGCAGATTAGACAAGTTAGGGCTGTTTACATTGGAGAAGCGACGTTTGCGTGGGGACATGATAACCTTTTACAAATAAATTAATGGGCCATACAATGAACTCTCTGGTGCATTGTTCACTAATAGGTCATATCAGAGGACAACGTGGATATCCTCTAGGTTGGAAGAAAAGAAGTTTCATCTTCAGGTTAGGAAGGGTTTCTTTACAGGGAGAACGGTGAAACTGTGGAACGTCTTCCAGCAGATGGTGGTAATGGCAGGTTCATTGAATAGCTTTAAAAAAGGCCTGGATAAGTTTCTAAAACTAAAAAATATTGAGAACTACTGGTATTAATGCATATAGATCTGGTTGATCCAGGGATACATTCCGATTGCCGTTTGGAGTCAGGAAGGAATTTTTTCCCCCTTTTTAGCTGGGGTTTTTTGCCTTCCTCTGGATCAACTGTTAGGTAGGGTTAAAAAAAAAAAAAATATATATATATAAAGAGGGTGAATAGGTTGGACTTGATGGACGTATGTCTTTATTCAACCTTAATTACTATGTGAGTACTTTTATGGAATCTCCCTGAAAAAGTTCAGGCTCCTATGTGGTATTAGGTCCGGGTCCAGTCGTGGATTGAGTGATGTACCGATCTCCATTCAGCTCCCGGGTGAAGAGTTTGGCCACTGGCTGTAAGTACCCTGTTTGCTACTTAGGGGCCTCGGTGTCAGGCATGGCTTCTTAAGCTATGTCCCGACAAAGTAGGAGAGCCGATTGCTTGGCTAAGGGGACCTAATAGTCGGGCTATACAGCTTCTACAGCGCTTTAGCGTATGGGGAGGGAGGTGTGGGGATCGCAATCCTGTGTACCTGAGATATTTGGAACTCCCCAAGGGAGGGTATTCTGGTTCAGGGACGCCTGAACCTTTTTCAATTTTTGACTCGTATTGTGTGTGTGTATATATATATATATATATATATATATATATATATATGTGTGTGTGTGTTGTTGCATTTGTATATATATATGTATATACTGTATTATTTATTATCTTACTGCATGTTATACTGTGAACCCCAATAAATGTGATTTTCTTTAATTACTGTGATTGTATATAGGAGTACTTAGTCTGTCATTTTTAAACATTTAATTTGCATACCCCTGGTTTCCTGGCTCGACCTATAGGTGTGATGGCAGGCTTCCTGGTAGTGCTAGGGATAGGAAGATCATTCAGTTCCCTGCCCTGTTGTACATTACATAGGGATAGACTATAGCCTATTGGACAATATAGAGGGGGGGGAAGGCTGGGGACTTTTATGGATTCCTGTGTTATCTTCTTTGAAGATTGTACAATTATGTTTTCTTGTTCTTTGAATTTTCCCAGTGTTGTTAGTTCCCACTATAAATAATATACCTGCTATTCGTCTACTTTTTACCTTTGTGAGTCAGTGGAATGATTTACTACAGTCCTTCTTTGTGAACAGTGAGTAGAGGTGTTGTATGCACAGTGCTTGATAATAAAGTTGGTTGAGTACAGTTTAACATTAGCCTAACCTGTGTGGTTAAATCAAGCCTGTAATTTCCCAGTGGAGTGGTAGCTCATTAATGGAGTTATCAGGTTTTATTGTGCTCACAGAACAAGTCAAGGAGATCTAATAACAAGTTTAAATTAAATCAACAATTGTTTAAAGATTCTTTCTGGTTTGGTCATGGGCTTGTGCACATTGAGCATAAATATAGACAGAAACACTGATTATATATGTGCATAAAAAACACTAGATTGGAATATGATCACACATACATTAATAATGCACATGGACTTGCAGAGTGATCATACTCATGCATATAATACAGACCTGCCCAGCTGACATAGATGAGAGGAGACTGCTGGCAATGTAGGGTGCCCCCATGTTCAAGCAAGAATCTGAACTTCTGACTAGAGGTACTAATGAGAAATAGCAATACACATGTTTTGCTGTACATTAGGGTTTTTTTATATGTTAAGATCTGGGACTGGATTAAATAATCCATAAGTGCTGGAATTGGATCTGCATCTTTCTGTCAATTTAGCATAATGCCAAGCTTCCACATTCAAAAAAGTACACATGCTTTCAATTGTAAGGCTACGAGGACACGTCTGACTTGGCGGACAAGGCCTGGCGCCTGAGCAGATAACACACCCGCGATGAACACCAAAGCAAACGCAGTTATCGTCCAAAACAGCCGTTTGTCTCGGGTGTGTCATAATAAATAATAATCTGTTCCTTATCAGGTTCTAAAAAGTTTTTTAATAACCTCAGCTGTAAAAAAAAACCCATAGTTAAATAAGAAATTGCATTGAAAAGCCAACATTTAGACCCCTCTTTACCCTACCTTACGGTTGTTCCAGAGGTTGGGCAAAAAAAAAAAAAAAAACAGCTAAAAAGGGGGTGGAAATTCCTTGCTGACTCCATTAGGTTAGAGGCTTTGTTTAAGGGCTCTATAAGGTCCAATCACGGCTTTTGAGGGGTTGAGGTCTTGACTTCTGACTGGGTCACTGCAAACCTTGATTCTTTTTTGCCATTTTGTTGTAGATTTTTGTGTGTGTCCTGATTTAGAAGCATTTTAATGAGGGGGGCTGTCAGGCCTGTCCCTCAAGCTGGGTTCTTTTGAAACCTTGCAAACCAAGGTGATGGTCTTTAGTTTAACATTTTTCAGTAATATGCATTTCCAGATGTTTTTTCTTTTTCTTTTTTCATTCTTCCAGATGTATGACTATGTCCAACAAATATTCTCTACACACCATCAAAGCTTCTAAACACCTGGATTTTCCTTACCTGATTTCTATTTATCTATCTATCAATAATTATATAACATATCAAATCACTAGGTCCAGTTTTATAGGACCAATACCGATTGTTATGTGTATGGGCCCCTTTGATGATATTTCAGTGGAAATATTTTTGCAAGAACAGTTTGTTTTCAGTTTTGCATATTATGTCTGAATATTAAAATGTATTCCCCAAGGTGAATGCTAGAAGTGTTCATATCAGTTATAATTGGCTGGTTTTAATCTGCCCTTCTTCCTCTTCACACCTGCTTTTGGTATCTGTGTTACACTCGAATGATCCTTTGCACTATAAATGGTCATTAGGATTAGGCCACTTACCACAATAGGAGACAGCAGAGAGAGTAAAAGTTGAGATACATCAACAGACCTAAAAACACTTTGTTAAAGATTGTTTATTCACTGGCATAGGGATCACCACAGCGACTGGAGCCTAGAGGGGAGGGGCAGTGGAAACCTTTTCCCTAGCTTTCATTTTTTACATATTATCTGACATGCAATTGGTGGCAGACCTGCAGGCATCCCACCCTTCGCGGGAGTCACCCGGATTTTAGGGTGGTCTCCCGCACACCTGCGAGACCACCCCAAACTACCGTGACCCGAACCTACCTGAGAGTCCACCTCCGGAATGCCCTTTCTTCTGACCACTCCTCCTATGTGATGTAAATTACGTCACACGGGCTAGTTACGCCCCTAGCCACACCTCTAACGTGACGTACTCACGTGACGTCACTCGGAAGCCAGGTTCGGCAGGGTGGGATGTCTGCACCAGTGTGGAAGGAACCATTTCTTCATGGCCACTGCTGCATTGATCCTCCGCAGAATAGGGATGTAGAGGTGGAAAGTGGGTTGCATGCAGTTAAAGTATTATGATTGGCAGCTTGCATACTGTATTTACATTCACCTATCACTTGAATGACAGTGTGCCTTACTAGTTAGTCAGGGTTATTCAATAAAAGTTCTTATCGTTTAAAATGGTGCTAATTTTGCCCCAACCAATCAGATGTTAGCTTTCAAATGTTAAATAAGATTTGATTGGTTGGGGCAAAATTAGCACCATTTTAAACGTAAGAACTTTTATTGAATAACCCATTGTGTATAATTTCTGCTTGTCCTGGTCTTCCATCTTCAGTCTGGATAAACTCCCCAGAGCAATATATTTTTCAACAGAAATATGGCACCCATACACACAGACAAACATTTGTTGCAGTAAACACCCCATGATCATTAAACTGAAGCTATTTGTCCTATAACTTGGAACAACCAAGTTATTTCAGTACTTAACTAAAGTGTTATTCTCTTAATTAAAGAATGCCAATTTGGGAAATGGTAACAGTGTTTGATGTTATGGTTCTAATGAGCTTCTTTATTGTTATAATTAGAAAGGGAGATTAATAGCCTGCCTGTATGTGAATGATATTGAAATTCATGATGTCTGCTCAAAATCCCATCTATGCAGCCACTACTGGTGTTTCTCCAAATTTACATTTTTCCCCTCTGTTTACTATTTGGGAAATGATAGTGGATACAATGATTTTGTCTTGTATTGCCTGTATCGTAGAACATATATTTCAGGCTTTATTAATAAGGTGAAGATAAAAATGTGAAGATCCATTAAGCTGTGCCTACAGCGCCACAAATAAATCCCCTTGTGTTTGTTTAGAGCTGCGTTTCGGTCCCGTTGTGCTGCAATCCACCGTGGCTGCACTGACAGGTCTCAACCACTTCCTTGTTCTGTTCCACTATAGCGCGCATGCACGATAATGCATGCTATAGTTAAATAGAACCAGGAAGTGGTTGGGAATTTCAGTGGTGCTGCGATGGATCCCACAAAAGGTAAGTTTCTTCTATATTTGTTCCTGGCTTCACAGGCATTGATTGAAGAATGGATGGTAAGGCATAGCTCCTTAACCTCCTGGACTTCAATCAATCCATTAAAGGAATAGTTCACTTTTGCAGTAAACTATTCCTTCTAAATTAGTGTTATCACTCTCACTCTCTCATACTGGTTACTGGAATTTGAATATGGAGCCTCATGGTAAAGAACCGAAGATCTGAAAAAGAATTGTTGCTCTACGTAAAGATAGCTTAGGCTATAAGAAGATTGCCAACACCCTGAAACTGAGCTACAGCACGTTGGCCAAGAACATACAGCGGTTTAACAGAACAGGTCCCACTCCAGGGACGACTAAACAAGTGAGTGCACATGCACACTGTCATATACAGAGGTTGTATTTTGCAAATAGATGTTGAGTGCTTCCACCATTGCTGCAGAGGTTAAAGGGGTGGGAGGTCAGCCTGCCAGTGCTCAGACCGTATCTGCTTATGTGGTTTGAAGTTGTCTGATACTATGTGGAATAATGACCATTTAACACATTATTATGATGTCTGAAATGTCTAGAGGCTTGGAATTTTGGTGGTGAAATGCCACACGCTGCCCATGTACACATACTTAAACAACAACAAAGCGTCAGTCACTAAAATCCAGCCTGATGTTCCCTGTAAGTGCTAACAACATTTTCATCTAGTGTTTCCATTCCTCTCCCCCCTCATTATGTTGATTTCTTTGTTTCCATGTTTCTCTTCATACTGGGAAATGTTGGCGCTGGTTCTATAACTGTTACCATTTACTTGAACTTGGTGATTTAAATTAGGGAGGAAATTCAAACTCCTGCAACATATTTAAGTGCTGGAGAGGGGCATAGAGTTCAATGTTGGTATTGCTGCAGAAGTAGCAGGAACCGGTCCTAGTAAGTGCTGATGCCAACTAGTGGGGGCTTAATACTGTGTCTGTAAAATGTTTAACAAAAAAACTCCAAATCTATGGACAGAATCCCAGGCAGTTTGCCAATCACAGAGCTTTGTAAGAGCTTTTCACTGACAGATTACATCAGATAAGAAAAAACATCACCTAATAAACCTGCAGGACCTTAAAATCTCCATATTATGTATTAAGTCTTGGTGAGAAGGGACACAGCTCTGCAAGTCAGTTATTCAACACAAAGTAGAATCTACTAAGGATAAAGAAGTGGAGAGAGCAGAAGGAAAGAAAATGGGCAGAGGATGGACAGAGAAAGCACCTTGCAAAATGTGAAACCACAGCTCAGTAGTTTGTTATTGTATTTAGCTTATTGCCCCTTTTTTAATACATAAGCATCCCTGGGAAATAAATTATATTCGTACAAATAGGGATAAATGGATTCTTTAAACTATGCTATAGAACAGTTGGTTTTGTCTTTCACTGCTATAAAATGGTTATTCATTATAATGCCGGTTTGTAGCTTCTAATAAATTCTGTAGAATCTCTCATCAGTGAATACTAAGTAGTTTAAGACTTGTTTAGCCTTGCTAAATATGTCCAGGAAAAGGTCAGACTTGACAGCTATGTCAAGGAAAGGGGAGAGGGGTTAGAAGACTTATTGAGCATGTGCAGAATTGTAACATGTCTAAGATGCAGGGAACAATCTTAACAGATTTCCTGTGTCTGTAAGGGAGGATAATCTTAAGGGCATCTATACCGAAAAATAGGTTACCGTATATACTCGAGTATAAGTCGAGGTTTTCAGGCTGTGAAAACAGTGATAAACTGAACCTCGACTTAAACTCGAGTCAGTCACTTACTGGTGGAGGAACCGGCTCCGCGTCCACTGAGGGTCGCATCCACTGACGTCACGACTCGGCGCCGGGAAATTAGACCGGCGCCGAGTCGTGACGTCAGTGGATGCGACCATCAGTGGACGCGGCAGCCGGATTCCTCCACAAGATGTCGGGGCCCGGACTCTCCTGCAAAGGTAGGCATTGTGTAGTGTAGTGTAGTGGCAGGGTGAGAAGATGGTGCGGGAGTATGTATGTACTGTAGTAGTTTAGTGTAGTGTAGTGGCAGGTGAGAAGATGGTGCAGGGATAGTGTAGTGTACTGTAGTAGTGCAGTGTAGTGTAGTGGCAGGGTGAGAAGATGGTGCAGGGAGTAGTGTAGTGTACTGTAGTAGTTTAGTGTAGTTGGCAGGGTGAGAAGATGGGTGCAGGGAGTTGTAGTGTTGTACTGTATAGTGTAGTGTAGTGTAGTGGCAGGGTGAGAAGATGGGTGCAGGGAGTAGTGTAGTGTACTGTAGTAGTGTAGTGTAGTGGCAGGGTGAGAAGATGTGCAGGGAAATAGGTTTTATTCCTGGGGCTGGGGCTGGAGGGGAGACTCTACCCTCGACTTATACTCGAGTCAATTGGTTTTACTCATTTTTGAGGTAAAATGGGTACCTCGACTTATCTCGAGTCGACTTATACTCGAGTATATACGGTATTAAATTGACCATAACTGAAAAACTACAATTCTTCCCAACCACCACTGTATCATTTTTGTTGATCTGCCCCCTATTTCTTTAGATATCCAATCTAAAACTTCTTATATTTCAGCTGTCAATCAAGTTCCAAAACTATTCTTTGAGTAGTTTTACTGTAGCTGGAATTGTGACAGAGTTTTGACAATTGAAGTGCTGTATGCAGGCTTGACAGTTGGTTTGTGGGAAAGAAGTCAGGTCAGAAGGAAGTGGGAGTTGTTAAAAAAGGGAGGGGGGATACTGCTCCCAAACAAAATGTGTGCTGGATTGAAGGCATGCAGCAATACACGCAAATCAGAGTAAGTGCTACTTACATGTATTCAATTATAGATTAAGATGAGGCAAAGTAATTTTTTCAGTATAGTGTCCCTTTAACGGGATTCCTTGTGCTCTAAGGGAGGACAACCTTAACAGGTCTCCCTGTGCTGTAAGGGAGGACAACCTTAACAGGTTTCCTTGTGCTGTGACATGAGGAAATGATGATTCCTCAACAATACCGCTCATTTGAGTCAAAAAACTTCCACCTCTTACCTCTCAAATCAACCAAAGAATCATATACTTTGCTGGTGTTCTACCTGGGGAATGGGCATCTTTTCATATTGTTTTAACCAGAAATGAAACACTGTACATATTTATATAGATAACTGACAGTCATTTGGTCAGATTTATGTTATGGTCATTTTGCTGCTTTTATGATAAATCCACTTCTAGCTGTACATGTATGACTGAGGATCTAACATCACCCTTAACCATTGTTTAAGGTGCAGGATCTCTGCCTTATATTCCAAAAAGTTTTCACTATTTTCCTTTTAAATAAATAAAAGGACATCAAAGGATTGGCTGTACAACTGCAATTTTATATAAATTATATATAGAAAATTATATAAAAATATATAGATTTGTCTTCTATTGATTATTATACTGTACATATGTATCCACGGTTTTTTTCTGCTCAAATGTATTTTCAACTTTATAATTATACTGACATCTAGTGGTTGCTACTGAGGCCCCACATATCACTCTCAATGTTTAAATATTTAGACTGTCCAATCAAGTATAAAACGAAGAAGTTGGGCACTGGGCAGCTGGAATGCGTATACAAAGGTAAATAAATGCCACCCCAACTAGAGGTGCACCCCATTTACAATTAGAACATAAAAAGCAACTCTCCCCAGCAGTGGGAGAAATGGGAAACTCTCAAAAGTGAGGTGCAAGACACAATCCTAAATTTTATTCCAATATTGCAACAAAATACACCAAAACAGATAAAGTCTATAAATATTTTAAAAACACCCCTGTCCTACCTGTCACTTTTAGTATATAACCGGTATATATCTCATTGTGCCCTTCGAGCTGACCCCCGCAGTAGACAATAATAACAAGAAATGGACAAGAATACCAATTCTAAATATGCAAAACAACCCTATGTAAATTAATATAAAAGGGAAAACAATGCCCTACATAAATATCACATAAATGCAATAGTTCAAAAACTATAAGGGTTAAGGGAAAATCAAACCCAATCTCAAAGGTACAGGCAGATCACCGATGTCCCCTCTATAGTGGTGCCAGGGTAGGGCATAGGGATTCGTCTTTCGTCCAAACAAACGGACTTCCTCAATGGTGGGAAATTCTGCACTTACAGATTGCCTTATAAAGCCAAGGTATGTCGCAGGTCAATTACATCATACAAGTATTCCTCCAAGAAAACAGGAAACCCAAGCTACTTCTCGTCATCTGTGATTTCCAGCACCCTGCCCCCCGTGACACGAAGATCACCTGATCGGAGCCTTGGCCACGATAACGTACGGATGACATTTTTAATATATTTATGCACATTTGTTTTGGTGTATTATATATATATTTTTTTGCAATGTTAGAATAAAATCTTGGACTATGTTTTGCACCTCGTTATTGAAAGTTGCCCATTTTTCCCACTGCTGTTCTCTGTTGCTATTAGACTGTCTAAGGGCCAAAGCTGGGCCCTTTTGGCAGCTTTTTTTTAAACTTTTTTAACTTTTCTATATATTGTATTAATAAAGATTTCGTTTGAGAGCCTACTCTCCACTTTTACTTGTGGTATTTTATAAATCTGCAGAAACCAATCAGATGTTATCAAAGGTTTTTTAACTACCGTAAAACAGTAAAAAATTATCTAATTGGCTACTGCACCGCACACACGGACACGACCCATCCCCATACACAGTATGGGGATTGGTCAGCCATATGGCCATACACAGAACGATCGGATTGGGAGCTGATACTGACCGATGGATATTTTCCATCTTTCCCGACGAACCATAATGCCGACTACTGACATTCATTTGAAGTCAGTTGGGAACAGACCCTAGAAACTGATGATAATGGGTAAATCCCCTCTTTCCACTGCGGGATTTACCCATTATCGTTATTCTGTATGGCCACCTTAACACTTTTTTGCACCACCTGTTGGATAAGCCTGAACATGTTTTTAAATTTCAGATAAAACTGTTGGAATTTGCAAAGTCAACAAAAATAAGATTCACAAACAAAGTAAGTCAGTCAGACTATATCGTCATATCAGTCATCCAGTCCTGTCCAAAGTCGGAGGATCAAGAGATAAAGTGCTGTGGTGTGACCACGATAGGGGATGCTGCCAAACACTCCAAAACCCCAACCAGGCATTCTCAAACCGCGTGTGGGCATCCATAAGCTGGGGCGAAATGCGTCAAGCGGGTCTCAGAGTATTTGGCAGCATCCCCTATCTTGGTCACACCTTGGCCAGCATTTGTTCCAAAAATTTGCCTCATAAGGGGCCCATACATGCACCAATGCTGATTGTAGGATTACGCCATTGTGTGATCGGTACTGGTTTGATAAAAATGTTCAAAAGAAACAGATTTGCAAATGATGTGTACTGAGAAAAGGTTCCAACCATGTCTATTTTTAATTTCTATAGTGGCTACGAAACCCTGGCCCCCAGCATGAAAAAAGGACTTTGTTTGGAGACATGGTTTGCTTCCTATTCATAACTCCATTGGCCACAATCTCTGGATGGTTATGTCTTCGTGGAGCAGTGGATCATCTGCACTTCAGTAGTCGACTAGAAGCTGTTGGACTTATTGCTTTAACAGTTGCACTCTTTACTATTTACCTCTTCTGGACACTTGTAAGTATTAGAAGGATTGTATGGCAGTAGTAGAGAATTGTACCGTGTTAGCCTTTAATGAACGTGAAGACATCTAGGATATAAAATAATACCTTTCATTGGCTAACTAACTAATGATTGAAAATGCAAGCTTTCAAAGCACTTAGGCTTTTTGCTGTCTCACAAAGCTATGCTTTACCTTCCATTCTTCAATCAACATCTCAGGATCAAGGATCGAAAATAGCAGAAACTTACCTTTCGGGACATCCACCGCAGCAGCACAGAAAACTCCCGACCGCTTCCTGGTTCTAATCAACTATACCGTGCATTTGCATGCATGCGCACTATAGTTGATTAGAACCAGGAAGCGGTCAGAACCTGTCAGTTCTGCTGTGGCGGATCAAGCAAAAGTTACATTTTTGCTACATATTGATTGAAGAATGGAAGGTAAGGCATAGTTCCTTAACCTCCTGGTCTTCACTCAGTGCAGTTCACTTTTCAAATGAACTAATCATTTAAGCACTAGAAGTAAAAACGTTTACCAGTGCTATTAAAACGGCTGTCTGGCCTTGCTTCGTTATTGATCCACTAGTTCTGTCAACGAGGCCCGACCTAATGACCGTTTCGGCCCAACAAATCGCACGTTTGTATGAGGCTTTAGGCAGGAGCATGCCCAATTGTATCCTACTGCTGTAACAGAGCATCATCGGCTGCATTATAAGCTAATGTGTCTATAGAGTAATAGAGAATGGTTGCAGGTATGTAACTAGCTTCAGAAAAGATAGATTTTTGGGGTGAGGCTTGTTACTTCATGTCACTGTCACAGAGATTCAGACAGACAGGACAGACAAAGAACTGTAATTTTACAAGACTATAACGTGTAAGATCCAGAGAAGCTAAAAACATCATCACAGGTTTGTTAGAAAGAGCTTTTTTTAAATAGGAGGTACTTCTATGGAGACTAGAGGTACCCTTCAATCTGTTAAAAAGTTAAGCTGGGTACAATCTTGTTGGTACTGCCTGTATTGGTAATTTTTCGGCATCAGAAATGGTCGTTGCGAGCTGAAGATTTCCCTCTGTTGTGCTCAGCCACCTGTACTAAAGTATAGGGATTCGCCCGCGATTGTTAGGTCTATGGCATTCGTGAGCAATTCCCTGTATACTTTATATATATACTACATATAGTCTTGGGGCTGTGTTGCCACATCCTTTAAAAACAACACACACAATCTTAAGCTGGGTACACACCGTACAGATCAGTTAAAGATACTGTCTGTCATCTTTCAAAGATCTGCATACACACAGTCCCGAGCGTTCTCCCTATACAGATCATAATGAGAACACTTGGGACTGTGTGTTTCCCTCGGCCGTGGCAGACTCCTCTATAGGGAGTTCAGGAAACGAAGGTACACACAGTAACGATAAAGCCCAGATACCGTCAGCACAATAATAGTGTAACTACCAAGAACTCTGCCTGTCTATTGTTTAAAAAGGAGAGCTATAGTGCATAAAGTTAACATGAAAAGTACCTGGGGGAGGTAGGATTGTTAATTCCTACCTCTCAATATCAGAAAAACTGCTTCTGCCAGGCTCCCTTCTAGATTCACCACTATGTTTAATACTGGCAGATGTGATGTCGCTTCTCAAAACATAATCGATCCTACCTCCCTGCCCCAGGAACTTTTAACTTCAATTTATTTTAAAGCTTTAGTTGTCCTTTAACTGCCTTATTTAACAATTACATTTTTTTTCCAGGTGTCTTTCAGATACCACTGTAGACTATACAATGAATGGCGTAGGACCAATCAAAGAGTTATTCTAGTGATACCTAAATCGGCAAATCTACCCTCTGCGCAGCAGTCTTTGTTAGGCCTGCACTCATTCAAAAGGAACTCAAAAGAAACAATTGTGTGATTAAGAAACACCCTGGGACATTATTCCATGCCCCCTGCACTCTCCTTCTTGACACTTGGATTTCTTTTAAAGACTGTTATCCCCTGTCTTGGATATGTCATTTCCAATTCTTGGATAAATAGCCCTATTTTTATTTAAATGAATGCTTTAAATAATGTATTTGCTAACATGCCAAATTTTATTTTTTATCTAATTACATCTTTCATACAGTAATAATGCTAAAATGATTGATTGTTACTCTGTTTAAAGTCAAGATATAAATAAACTTGAATAGGTAATTCCTGGAAGCTGTGCCTTTCACAGCCACAAGTTAAAAGAATCAGGCTTGGTTTTCTGATGTCATTGCAGTCTATTAGGCTGTGTACATACGGGCAAATATTTCAGTCCAATCGACCACTGCAACCAATATTTCGGTTGATGGACCTAAAATTTACTCATAATCACCTACATGACCAATTGCTCCCAGCTGATCTTCAGGCAAAAGTGATCGGTCCTGTTAGTAAATCATGGGTGATCCTGAAGCCTTCAATGGGCCGCAGGATCGTTTGGACCAAAATAGCTTTAAAGGGACACTATAGTAAACAGACTGGGTAGTGCACTGAACCGCTATTTAGAAGCCACAGGTAGAGCATCGGCAGGTAAGTTTAACCCTGAATGGCCTGAATTCTATTATTCACAGAGAGGTGACACTATGCAATCATACCTCCTTGTGAATAATAGATACCTCTGGAAGGTACATAAAAAGTTTACATTAGTGCCCCTTTAATTCCCAACCAACAGACTTCTGATTAGTAGGTCTGTCAGCAGGAATATTGTGACTGTGTGCACACAGCCTATGTATTGGTAGGCAGGATACAAAAATGCACATATTTAGTCATATCTCTATCCAGTCTTATCCCCCTGGCCAGAACACTATTAGCTGGCTTGGTCCTGACTAAATCATATTTACCGGGGAGAGGAATAGAGGCTACAAAGCATAAGAAATGCCAGAATCACGCAGAACGTAAACAAAGCTTCTGAATGTGTGTTATGTGTCGCTTGTGCATTAATTGTACGTTTTGTCAGATGCTTTAGACAGTGGTTCAGAATGTGGCTCACTTGCCAGTGCAGATTTCTCTGGCGGCACATCTGTAACTTAATGTTGGACACTTTTCATTTACCAGATTTTATGCACTTTACAGTTATATTGTAATCAAATCTGAATCCAATCAGTGTAATGTGGAGTTACAATACACTGACTAATGAAATTTTATTGCAATATAAATTTTAGAATCCAACATAAAGGAACAAGGCATATTTATAAAAGGAGGTATAGCTACAGTATTTAGCAATACTGTGGCTTTTTGTGTATAAGCGGTTGTAAAATATAGTTGTGGTTTCTGTGCAGTAATTTACACAGTAAAGATGCAGTAGCACAGTTTTACCCTTAATAAATATGCCTTTAAGTGAGGCCATTGGAGATATTTCTGCTACCAAAATGTTGTGGTTTAGTTGTGGTTCCCGAAAGGCCCAGTGTTTGAACATCCCTGCTCTAGAAAGCACCCAGTGGGTATGTTAGTATTTGAGATACTTAACTATTGTAAACTACTGATAACATTCGGTAGTTTACAATGGTTTTAAGGGCATGTCCACCCCCAAAACTAAAATTTAACCTCTTACTGGCCACATTAAGAAGTTTGAAACAAGCCTTACCTTACATTTCTGCTCAAAATGGTTCCCCTGCCGTGCCCCTCCAAAGTCCAGGAAACTGCTGTGTAGAAGCAGTGTGTGACTCATGCTGTGCCTGAGTCTGCCTCAACCTCGTCAAGGTTTGAGGCATGCTCAGTGCAGCCCTCACGTTTTTCTCTCCCTCCCCCTAACATTAAAACCTTTGGGTATGTGGTAGGGCATGGTCCCCCAGCCCCAACCGCATTAATATTATTTCAAAAAAGTCCCCCAATCTTTACTTACCTTCCCTCTCTCCTCCGCTGTTCAGAACTACCGGCAGCCGTGTCGGCTTCTCAGCCAATCACGGACGCGGCTGCCTGTCCCGCCCCCTGCTTGCAATTCCATGCAAGGAAAGAGGGAAGGTAAGTAAGGATCGGGGGACTTTCTAACAATAATATTAATGCGGTTGGGGCTGGGGGAGCATGCCCTACCGCATATCAAAAGTTTTCAAAAGGGGTGGACATGCCTTTTAAAAGTGTGTGAATGCGGTGCAATATATCTCTACCATCCATTTAGTGCCACAGCCATAAGACATCTACTGCCCATAAAGTTAAAGGGCATCTATAGTGAAAAAAAACCATTGCCCCTTTGCTAAGTTAAATTCATGTACTCTGTGCTGCCTTAATCCTATATCTGTCACTGACTCTGTTTAACCATGGCGTCAGATCTGTGTGCAGCACTCCCCCCCCCCTTCCCCCTCCCCTCTGTTACCTCCTCCATGTCTCAACTCCGGCTAACCGACAAGCTTATCATGTGCAGTAGGAGTTAAAAGTTCAACATCCTGAAAAACACACCCACGCACAGTGGCCAATAGAAAGCAAGCTGTCCTGGAGACACGGAAGAAGAAGGAGAACAGTACAGTTTACGATCTCTCACTTTGTGACCCATCATCAATCAGTAAAAGATATTAAGAAGTGGGGAAGTGCAGAGTTATATCTACCATCAAAGCTACCTCTATCCCCTGCTAACGCTCTTATCTCTATGTTTTATTACAGGGCAGGGAGGGGGGATCACATCACAGGGATTTGATTGACAGTCCAAGTAGGAGTAGAGGAATGCAATCACATATTCTTCTAACTGGTGTATCTCAGGACAGAGAGGGAATCTGAAAAAAGTGAAGACACTCTGGGGGTAATAGGGAAATATAGAACACATGGAAAGAAAGAAAAAAAATTTCCCCACTATAGATGCCCTTTAAGGCTGCATCCTTATCAATCGGTATAAACACGCAGTATCTGACAGCTGTGTATTCTGGTTAACGTATCTTTACAGAAGTGTAACCTTACAGATAATTGTACCATTCAGAGGTTCCCACGTGTGGGTTTTTGATTGCTTTTCTTGATCTAACGGCACGCATGCAATAGGACAGCCCCATATATGTGTCTGCATTTCTATTTCCATTTATTTTAAATTTTGGTGTGGATCGCATGTGTTCCAGTATCATAGGCACAGGAACACAAACACATCACTACAATGTTTAAACACGGCACATTCACATGTGGCCTCAGTTTGTCAGTCGGGAATTATTTGATTATATTTTAGCTTTAGTTATGTCTCCTCATTTACAGTATTATTGCATTTTATGTGTTTTTTTATGTGTATGAAATATTTCTGTTGCAAATCCCTTTAGTCCTGACCGAAAAACACTGCAAGATCCATCTCATGTTGAAGACAATTGTGGACTAGCACAAGATTTTTTATTTCTCACCTGATAAAGGCAATATGTAGACATTTCTTCATAATGCAATGCTTTTTTAAATAAAATGCCATCCTAATTCCATTGTTAACCTTTCAACTCCTTTAAGGGTCACTATACTTACTAAAACAAGTTTACATTTTCTGAAACTACAATTTGAGAGAAGTAAAATGGTGGTACTCACATATTTATCTGTACTTGCTTTGTCATTAAATTATTACAAGGTTATTCAATAAAAGTTCTTATCGTTTAAAATGGTGCTAATTTTGCCCTAACCAATCATGTTAGCTTTCAAATGTTAAATAAGATCTGATTGGTTGGGGCAAAATTAGTACCATTTTAAACGATAAGACCTTTTATTGAATAACCCTGTTAATGTTTAGTGAGTGCGCCAAATTGCCCCCACTCTCCCTTACTCGGTCACTGCCTCCTTGTAATGCCTGCAAAAAACACTTATAAGTTCTGCACAGCCTCACCATGGACACTGCTCTGCTTACACATCTCCCCCTTCCTTCTTTTCTCTGCTGATTCTCTTAAATGTTGCACAAAGTGTGCTGGCAAGCAAAGAGGTCAGGCATGGGTCACATATCATTTCTGCTTCTGGAGTGACAGGTATTTCCCTGTAAGTGCTGTGATTTCACAGAATCTACAGCTCAGCTTTTTTTGAAAGTTCCATTTTTTAGAGTAGAGACAACCTTTAAGCAAAGAGGCTTTTGTATTGTGATTTCTCCTACTTAATTTCCCATATAGTGTATAAGATTTAAACGATACACATTTGAGCCTCAAACAATAATGCCTGAGAGTTCCGTGCATTACTGTTTGAGGCTCAAGCAGGTGAAAGCAGAGGGAATCTCAGAGGGGCGGAGCTTAACATTCAGCAAACCAGTAACAAGATGTCAGTAACTTTCAAAGCACAAAGCTAGGCTCTGGAGGGGCATAGGTAAAAAAAAAATATGGCAACAGTATTTTTAAAGCTGCAGCTTCCAAATGAACATAACTTGATTTACAGTGCACTTATTCACATACAAATTTCAGCACTCGGTAAAGCTAGGTACACACCTAGCAATTTTTCCTCCTGACCGACCGGAGGAGGAAGGACTGTTGGTCGCGGCAAAAGCAGCCGCGTCCGATAGTCACCGCGACCGATCGTGCGGTCCATAGAGGACCGCACGATCGGAAGAGGTTTTCCACCCTGTCCGATCGTCCTTTCGTCCGATTCGGACGAACGGTCGATCGGACATGGGCACATTCGGATGCGATAATTTCTGTCCGATCGACCGATACACTGAACTATCGGTCGATCGGACCAAAATATCTCATCGTGTGTACCCAGCTTAAGGCACATTTTGCTTTTTAGTGGTTGCATGATCCACGCAACCACTGAACAGCATTGTGGCAGTGGTGTGGGTGACTGTTCTGAAAATACAATACAGCCGACACATCTGGGTTTTTTTTGTTTTTTTTAACAACAGATTTTAACATTGTTAGTTTCCATAAATTGAATGGTCATCAGCAGGGTCTGGAGAAATTTAATTTGTTACAAATATCATTGGGCTCACGTTAAAAACAGGGAATACAGATGTCACTGATTATGGTAAGAATTGTACATTTTACATGAAACCTTTGTACACATTGTTATCATCCTGCTCAGGTACAGCACTAACCTGAAAGTATTTATCTTCCATGTTAAAAACTTTGGGGCATATTTATAAAGGTATCGCAATTTCTTAAAACCATGCCTTTAATGGCTGGTATTTTTAAGCCCTTGATACAATTATGATCACGATCGTGCATTTTCGATCACAGTCAGAATTGTACAAGCCCCTATACAATACCATTGCGGTATACTAGTACCACATGGTATTGTACGGCTGCATTAATGCTCTTTTAGGCTAACCCCGCGGAATCAGAGATTTCTATAAAAAATTCAGTCAACCCTTATAAATTTAGCAATTCATTTGATAACACATCGCTGACATAACTCCACATGGCAATTGGTGTTAAAAGGCATCTATACCGAGAAAAAAAAAATTTACTTGAGGACAAGCCATTTTTTCAGTATAGTTGCCCTTTAATTTATTAATACCGGTTACTTTACATTTTCTTAAAATTCTTCCTGCCCTCTCTTTGAAACTATACAATAAGCCTGACATTACCACATCTTCAAGAAGCAATTTCATTATCAAAAAAACACTTACTGTACCTGAAAATAAAAAAAAATGCACCAAGAGCCGCTATTGGTTCCCAGGAGCATTTGCACTGCTGATTGTTATATTCTGATAGTGGCTCTTGGCATATTGTCAAGCGCTGTTAACCATTGTAATGGTCAGCCACTATCAGCATATTACATTGCTTTTGACAGCTGTTGTGGTACCGTTAGCTATGCAGCAACCACACAAAGGAGTTACAGTCACGCTTACCAATATAGGCAAGACTTGTTTCTTTCACTCTTGGGGAACTGTGGTCCAAAAATGACTTTAGTTAAATTGATAGGAATTGCTCTCCTGAGAATTTTTTCTATGTATTTTCATTGTTTATTTTGCATAGTTTTGAAGATATTTATATTTTTGTGTGTGTGATATAGCAGCAGCATCACCAGGTCCCCTGCACTTCCTGCTCTGAAACCATGTCAATCAATCTGCCCTGTGTCTCCTCCTCCCCTTTGCAGCCACTCTGGCCCCTCCCACTCATGGACCCCATGGTCCCTCCAGTTGCAAGCCCCCCTTGGCCCATTCTCTTACAGCCCCATGTGACCCCGCTCACTCGTGGGTGCATAAGCCCTGCCCACTCACGGGTGCATATGCCAGTCAGGACTTCACACAGCAGAAAGGAGGAGGGACTTCCTGTCTCCCTCACACACTGAGGGAGTCTGAGGCTGTGCTCGGTGGCACTGTGCAAGAGAAGCCTTAGGAATGTCACATGTCAGCCTCCCACCCACTTTCTGGTCAGTCATTTCTTTATATCTTGGGCTGTGGAGCAGGTAGAGAGGTGGTTGATGGCTCGTTTTAAAGGTAGGAAACTGGCCTTTCAACTTTTGGAGAAAGTTTTGGAGACCATAGTTCCCCTTTAAAGATGCCTTTATTTGGATAGACAACACCAGACGCTGGATTTCATCCCTGGTTATGCTCTAGTGCAAACTGGTTGTGCATGCTTCGCTGCCAGGTAAGGTAAAGGGTCACTCCCTCCTACTGCTCTGTTTCCAGCAGTATGGCAACTGCATATGTAAGTATATAAGGAAGGGGACGCCAAGCAGTATAACTGCTGCATAAAATGCTTTTATTCTGACATGTTTCGGTCCACAAGCGGACTTTTATCAAGTTATACACCAATCTCTGCAATCCTTAAAACACATCCCATCACCCACCCCTCTCTCCTATTGGTAGGAGGAAATGTCCAACATACAATAGTGTCCAATCAAAAGAGTCTGTGCTGAAATAAAATTCCACCACCACTGGGAACCATTTTTGTGAAGTTTTGTGCATGTACACAATATATAAACAACATAAATTGCATAACTGCTATATTCAGCCTAATGCAAAAAAAGACATTATGAACAATTCTATTAGGGATGAAGGGAAAAAGCAAGACAGGAGGAAGAACATGGTCATCCCATATGTAGCAGGGGTCTCCGAGAAATTAAGAAGAATTTTCAAAAAAACATCGTATCCCGTGTCTGCTTTAAACCGAACAACACACTGAGGCAGCAATTGGTACATCCGAAGACCCAATACCAAAACACAGAAAAGCGACATCATATATGCATTGCAGTGCAGTGAAGAATGCTCTGATTTGTATGTGGGGGAGACCAAACAGCAACTGCATCACAACGTATGGCCCAGCACAGAAGAGCCAATTCCTCGGGTCAGGACTCAGCCGTGTATCTGCATCTTAAGGATAAAGGACATACCTTTGAAGATTGTAATGTTACATACTGGCGAAGGAACGTGACTGGTTCAAGAGGGTGTTAAGGAGGCCATTTATGTGAAAATAAAGAAACCAAGCCTAAATAGAGGTGGGGGGGGTTCGACACCAACTGTCTGCCATGTACAATGCTGTTTTAACACCTTACTCTGGCGTTCCTATAACACCTCTTAGCCACTATCTATCACACCCCTTAACACCTGGCTGTGATATGCTAATTGGATTTTCCAGGGTACATAATTGCCACAGATTCTTGTACAGTCATTCTGAATTGAGAAAGCCGTCGGATGACTAGCGAAACGTCTTCAAGAACTACATTTCAAGTCCAGTTGATCTAATTGAATACAACAGATATACCATGACCTGGATGAATGAGAACCTTCACAAGCATATGAACATAGTACCAACTCTATGTTTAATACTTACCCATCTATGCTTGTTGGTACTTAATACATTCTTCAATTCTGATACTTCCTGAGGAGACAAAGAAACATCCTTTAGATATGTATCAATTATACAGACACATTTATATGTTACCAAAAGTAAAGATACAAAGTGTTACAAAAATGATTTAATAGACCATTTGTCATACATACCCACAGGGTGCATACAATTAAGTCTTTTGATCCATGTGGCTTCAGTTTGAAGCAGCCTCTAAGTTAGATCTCCACCCCTAGGTGGTAGCTGAATTTTTTTCCAACATGCACCATCTTGTGTTGGAAATGGTGCATGTTGGAAAAAATTCAGCTACCACCTAGGGTGGGTCAGAAAAAAAGAGCAGTATTTTTTCATCCCAATTATCTTAATCTGCCAATTCAGCATTTTGTCTGTGCATAAATAACTGCAACCAAAATACTGACTTCCTGTTTGCAGGGCCCCTAGTAGAGACTGTTATGGTCTTGCCCTTGACTGCCCTTGAGTTGCTCAGTAGAGATCTGAGCTTCCTGGCCATCCCCAGGCAGCACGAAAGGTTAATTCCCTGCTAGCTGGGACAGAAGAAAATAGGCACTTCCCACAAAGTTATAAATAGTACAACCCCCCCCCTCCTATATCCAGTGATGGAAGTAATTAGTAGCAATAGAGATAAGCAGGAGAAAGTTGTTCCGATCTCTGCCCATTCGCTTCATGTGTCCCAGGGGAGGAGGGGAATGCAGCCAGTAGAGGGGAAAGCCAAGCCCCGCCCATATGTACACCGCTCAGCATATAGAGCGGTGTAGAGAGGAGATGAATAATGACTGCTCCCTGGGTGTTATTTAACAGTCTATTTAAGTCTCAATAACTTTTGACCTCATCATGATAGAGAGGCAAGAGGGGGATCGTTTGAAAGGTAAAGACAATTGCCTATGATTTAAAAGACTATGTTTTTTCACCACAGTTCCCCTTTAAACACATACTGATAATTTCCACTGAACTGTCCCTTTAAAGGATATCCTTTAAAATGTAACTTTTTAAAAATGGAAAGAACGTGGGACAGGGATATATAAAGTTTTTGGTTTATGATACAGTTTTTATTTGCCAGGTTAGTCCTGGACCATTCCTTTATTAAATATAGTGCTGAAGCCAGGAGGAAGACTGGCAGAACCAGTTTTCTTTGGGCTTATGCTCCCCACAGAAACAATATTGGGGAGTAGGCGTTACCAGTCCTATATTCCTGTCCCAATTACTTTTCATTTTACCTGTTTTTAAATAAACTTTATACACATGATCGTTATCCTATCTTATAGTGGGAGGCACTGTTGAAATGCAGTTAAAGCATATCTTGTTTGTTTCATTTTAAATCCATTGTGGTTGTGTATAGAGCCAAAAATGTAAGAATTGTGTCAATGTCCCAATATATATGGACCTGACTGTATAAACATATACCTAAGTATCACAGCTGTAAAAGGAAATTTAAGCCAAAGGGGGACCCAGGCACATTACTTACCCCAAGGTGCGGACACTAAATGCTAAGAACAAAAAACTGAAGAACTAGCTCTGCCACCTGGCTATGAGAAACTGGGCACTGGAAGCATTCTCCAGTTTGTCACAAAGGGGGAGCAAAGGAGTAATACTAAAAAAAGAGAGGCAAAAGCCAAACTGCTGAAAAGTAACTGCCCAAGGGCAGCCTTCGTCCCCCTGTGGCTTCAGAGAAAGGCATTTTACGCAACTTACCTTTCCCTGAGCCACCGACCGCTTCCTGTTTTTAATCAACTATAGCACGCATTAGCCTATAGATGATTAGGACCAGGAAGTGGTCAGGACCTGTCATTTCTGCTTCGGTGGATCGAGCGAAAGGTAAGTTTCTGCCATCATTCCTGGCTCCTGAGATATTGATTGAAGAACAGAAGGTAAGGCAAGCTCCTTAACCTCACGGTCTTCAATCAATGCATTTAAAGGAATAGTTCACTTTTCAAGTGAACTATTCCTTTAACCCCTATGTACCTGTGTCCCCCTAAGGCTGAAAGAGAAATGTACAATTGTGGATGTAAATTTAAACTAGTGGCTGTACAATTACGATCTGTATACTAATTCTAACATCACACATACAATACCATTGCAGTATTTTGGTACCACGTGGTATTGTATGAACAAAGTACGTTACTAATGTTTTTTCGGTAATGCACAATCGTAGCTGTACATTTATTGGAGGTTTTTGATACTGTGGGTTAATAAATATGACCCAATGACGCCATTTGTTGGTAAGAGTTGCCTGTTAGGCAGGGTTATCGAAGCAGTAGAATTCTGCAGTGTAGTGGTACTAAAAACAATTAAGACAGCGAATTAAGATTTCTGAATATGGCTGAATTGCAAAAGGAAATGCCTGTAAAAAGACAAAAGGCTGTTATTTTCCTTTAACAGAACAGAATGAATTTAATAGGCTCCTGAACAGAACATAAGATTCACATTCATACATCACCTAAACACAACAGTACTAATGGGCTCCCCTGTGCATGCCGAAACCTCAATAAGGACAAGGAAATAGCAAGAATCCAGATTACTCAGACAGCTCCTACACTTCAGTTTTGCTAACTGTGCACAGACACTGCAGGAGAACCATTAATCGATTTTTAAGGATAACTACATAAGTATTTAGATATTATTTAAGGTCCCTTATTTAGAGGTATTCTTATTGAAAGATCAGCATTTAGGTACCTTTATTTAGGAATAAGCAGTGTTATTTACCACACCTTTTTAAGAATCACACTTTATAAATATGCCCCTAAAAATAATCAGTTTGGGGGGGGAGTTCTGGCTTATGCAGGTTAAAACCTAAACGGAGAACCAAGGGAACTTTTCAATGTACTTATTAGAATAGAGATTTTAATTTACATGTCCAGATGTTGAAATGCATAAAAAAATACATAAAACTTTAAAAAAAACAAAAATCATTTTATTTGGCTACATGTTCCAAATATAGCTGTTTTAACCAAATTTTATTAAAAATTACAGCAACCCGTCATTTTTGGGAAACAAGGCAACTTCTCTAAATATTAATGTTTTAAATATGCCGAGTAGTTCACATTTGAATAGTTTGATTCAAACTATATGACTCACCAATACAGTACATTAGAATTTGTAATTCACCATTTTAGTTCCTGCAAAAAACCTATCCTCCATTTCTAGCACCTGTAAAATGAACTGTTAAAGGAGAATGAAAGGCAAAATGAACCAACTCCCTTTAGTTGTACCTAGGTTGAGAATCTAAAAAGCTAAGAGCTTCCCTCTGATAGTACAGATGGTAATTTGTATACTTACATTCTAGCTGCCCATACCACACTATTCCTGCTAGTGAAGGGGATGGCATCAGACAAGATGGGCTAAAACCACATGACCTGCATTCTTATAGGTGTAGCATCCAAAGGTTTCCTGGCCAATGAGGGAGCAGTACTGGAGAGAAACATAAAGGGCACCTAGAATGTTTACTTTCATTTCCCTTTAACTATTCAGTTTTAGAAAGCAGTCAAGGTTGTAAAATAAAACTTGTTACAGGGGCTTTTAATATAGTAAAAAGTTTTCTAAACATTGTCCTATTCATTTTATACTAACCCAGTTTGACTGACAGCGCAGTACCACAGTTTATCCAACTTCAGTGTGCACCGCAGGGGGCATTCTTTAAATGCTTTAAAGCATTACAGTGCTTAACATGCAACCCCACCTCATGATAAAAAGTGCAGGCTAGTGTTGGTCTGGTCACACTAGCGCAACATTGTCACCGTGAATGTGGACAGTAACGCACATGCATGCTTTCCCGTGGTGTAGCCTACTCCTTTCTGTAGGCAGAGCAGCCTATTGTTTTAAATGCAGAGTTGCAGACCAGCATAGATATGTCGGTCAAAAAGGAAAAGTGTATAAAGGCCTCAAAATTACAAACTTACAACCATTTGCTTTTACCAAGTTGGTAAATACTGAATTTCAAATTTTGACTCAAAACAGATTTAAATGTGTTCTATGCCCCCCACGCAGTACAGTGCATGTACTGCGTGGAAGTAGTATTTTTGGATCAGAGTTCATTTTCAAATTCATTTAATGTGGTGAATCGACCAAGCTATCCATATTAAGCCATAACAACACTAGAAGCAAAGCCTAGAATAGCAGCAATAGACAAGGCTGCATATATGGTTTATGGCCGTTTTCAGGGCAATGTTTGCTAGTCTCTCAACACCGGGGGGTATTTTTCCGTTAGGCATATTTGATTTGGGGTTTACAACAGCTCGAGTGCCTTACTTTTGCACCCTTTGAATAAGATCTGTTTTTTTTCCCAACTGCCTTCACCAAATCAGAAAAATATCTTCTTAAAACCCATAGGTATTTGCACCAAACAATGTTTCACTCCCAGCTCCTGCAGGTTTTAAAAGAATAAGTGCACTGTAAAATGAGGTTATGCTCAATAGGAAGCTGCAGCTTTAAAAATACATCCGGGTGCAATTGCAAACTTGCCAAGGATTTTACTGGTGCAAAAGTGTGCAATACTGGTTTTAAAAAAAAAAAAAAAAAAAAAAAAGACTCTCCTGCTTCAGGACAGAGAGCTATGAATGAATTTGATTTTCTTTCAAAAGGTTGTTCAAAGATCCGGCAGTCCTACCAGATCCGAACCTTCTCACGACCCTCTTTCAGCTAATGCTAATCCCAACACACTCATCTCCGGAAGAAGGTGAGGTATTGGATGAGGAGGACTTTCACATTGCAGGATTTGGATTCCTTAAGATCGCAAGACACTTGATACAGAAGACCCTCAGGAACCTCTTAAAGTGTCTACACTATTTTCAGGAACCATCAGGAAAAATAATATTCCAGTGCATGAAGCCATTAAATACTTCAGGTGAATGAAGTATTTCACACCCCGACAAAGTTCTTCCAAAGCGTTTCCTAAGTTTATACGCCTTTGACGGCTCAAAAACCAGGCTGCCAAAATAGATTTACCCATTGCTCAAACTATCAAAAGAACTATCCCTCTGGGTGATGGTTCTTGTCTTAGGGTATGTACACACCATGCAATATTTCAGCCCAATAGCTCAGTGTATTGATCAACTGGGCCGAAATAACTACATGGGTTTCGGCCGTGAACTCCCAAAGGCAGCACATTCCCTTCACAATAATATAATTTGTATTCAATGGTTTCCCCCTTTTTTTTTTAATGCTAATTGGACGTACACTGAAGGGGATGGTCTTCTAAAACTGGGACTGTCGTACCATAGGAGGTAGGACAGTCTTGCATTGTTATTGCTGCCTTTGGAATTCAAAGAAAATGAATGCTAGTATAAATTCAGGTTTTAGCAAGGTATTGTCACATCAGTGCAAAATCAGGGTCACACACCCAGGTTCACCTCACACACACCATGGAATAGATGAACCAACTTAGATTAGCAAAAGCATAAAAATGTATTCTATTCCACACTGTGGCTCTGAAGTTATCCTGGGGACAGTTTCCATTCAATATATATTTTTACTCAGATAGTGTGAACAAAATTGCTGCAAGTTTTTGTAAAAACTCAAAATAGAAGCTGCCCTGGAGCTAATTTAAAACAAATAGTTGTATAATTTTTTTTAACACACATTCCTTATTTTAGACAAACACATTTACATTAAATCTCATTTTTATTTTGTTCAGTCTATGCAGGAAAACAATTGCGACTTTTTAAATAAAAATTAAAAAAAAAAAAAAAATTAAAAAAAAAAAGCTACATAGCCTCCCAACAGTAATCTAAAATGGCCTGATAAAATCAGCTATAATTTTTCACAAGATGGGGAAAAAAACCTTACCAAAACAAAAGCTTTAAAAGTTAAAATTTTGGATTTCCTGCTAAAAAATAAAAGTCAGTATAAAATATGGAAGCAAGAGACAACTTTAAATCATGCAAGCACATATGTATACAGTCCTGTAAAATAGGCAAGTCAGAAAATTGTGTATGTAGCTTTCCAGCCACATATCTTAAAAATACTTCACTCCTGGACCCGACGTCCAACATATAGTACAAAATACAGTCAATTCACATTTTGCAAATTACAAAATGGCCCTGTATTACTTTTATATAAAAAAAGGTATTAAGGCTGTCATAATGAATGATACAAAAATAGGTTGTGCATTCTAGAAGGCTCAGTTCTGTATCACAATCATCCCGATGTCTTGTTTCACATAATTGCACAGCCTCTATTGCTTGACTTCTGTAGAGACAGAAAAAAAAAATTACAACTGAGGAAATTACACATGTATACTATTATACATATGACATTAGCACAAAAAAAACTGTACACTCCTTTCTGAAAAAATCCTGAGTATTAAACCAAGCTCATGCTGTCTATTTACATGTCCCCGTGATCCTTCTCCTTGCCTCATTTTAACTCCCATACCCTATCATATCCATCATTCAGCGCTGCTTCAGGGAGGAAAAGGGCAAGAGAAGAAAAAAAAAATTTAAGCTTTGCACGAGTATCTTAAGTTCAGAATAGGAAAATTGTTTTGTTTAAGCACACCTATATGTACAGCAAAACAAGCAATATAAATATAAGTTCTGTATGCATTTAATATTAATGCTAAAATCAAGCATTTATAGGCCTCCAATGCTTTCACCCAATCACAATTAAAATAATTTTGTAAGATTCACCTGCTTGTGGTAACGAAACTCCTCTGCTATTTCTGCCTCCTCCAGTATTTCTTCTTCCTCCAACTCCTCTTCTGGTATAGTGGTTGTATAAACTGTTGTACGCTGAGCTACTTCCTGGTTTTAAAAAATATATTTAAAGTAATCCATCTATTATACAGTTGTATATGTAAATACACATTAGGAGCAACAATTTTAAATTTAATAAATTGTATGAAACAGGCACGAGTGATTAGTATGCATTGCTTAAATAGCTCCCTGTTCAAATGTTCTGTTACCTCTTTCTGCATCCTGGATTTCATCACAGCCGATGAAAATGTTATTCCCCTTTTTTGAAAGGCAGATTGGGGGTGCGCAAACTACCAATGGGATTGGTTCATTTTCAGCATCGGGATACTAGACTAAATTCTCTAGTACATTTCATACCTTTACCATAAATTCAATTGGATGCTTCATAATTTGGTTTTTATTACAGTACAGTGTTCAGTATAATAAAAATACTTGCCTCTCCCTGAGAATTCTTTAGAGTGACCTTGATGTCTTCACCTGTTGCCCAAGAGTTCTGGTTCTTCCAGATAAGGTCAGATGGGGGACTTGCAGGAACACCAGCATTGGCAGCCCAGATCTTTAAAAACAGATTGAAAATGGGAAAATCCATGAGAGAAAAAAAAAAAATTCTCCATGTTAGTTATGATAGAAAAAAAAGTTAATCCATCTGTCTACATCAGGGCAACCAGTAGATCTCCAGAAGTTTGAAAACTACAACTCCCAGCATTCCTCTATAAGGATTCTGGAGTTAGGGATTGCTGTAAGTTGTAATTTTCAAACATCTGGATATCTACTGGTTGCCTATCCCTGGTCTACTAGTGAATACATTTTAATATACAACCAAAATGTGCAATTAAAAAAAAAAAAATTTTATTGCACCTTTCAGGGAGATTTTTTAAGGACAAATTACCCAAGTCGCCATCCTGCTTTAAAGTAAGATATTGAGAAGAGATTTGATTTATGCCAAGAAAAGTTGGACAGTCTGGGTGACTTAACTGGAATTTAGACTTTTACACAATGACAAAACAGACAAGATGTCCAATGCTGGTAAAACATTATTAAATTACCGTGACTGTCTGTCCTGCTTTAAGCACATATCGTGAGGTAAACTTGTAGTTCACAGATGTTTCTCCAATTGTTCTGATCATTTCCCAACCTCCTAAAGGCTGATCCTGTAAATAATTCAAAACATGCAGAATGAAGTCCAGAGCAAAAAGGATTTTACCATTATCTTTTCAATGACAAATGTTTACCACCATTAAAGAAATCCTATTCAACGCAACAGGGTTTTTCGGATGTCAGCAAGGTGTATGGTGCAAAAAAACAAAATCTCCCATGATGCAGGCGACCCTACCACCATCAGCCAAGCAGACTGAAAATACCACTGGGCACTATTTGATTCCTTTACTTCAATTAGATTAAATCTCCGCCTTTGGGCAAATTCAATGGAACCGAATCTACAGTTACATATGAAATCCAACTAACTCTAGCAAAAAAGAAACCCTGCAGGTTGTCAAGCAAGGTGAGTGCACAAAGAAGGGTGCTATGTTCAAGTCTTACTTGTTCCACGTTGTTTTTAAGTCTGATAAACTTGCCATCCACATCTAGCTCTTCAATGCTAATGTTCCCAGTGGCTGTTGCAGAATGTGCAACGCTGACACTACTGCTAGCCTCAGATTCTTCAACATCAATCCTCTTTCTTTTTCCTCTACCTGTGCGTACACTGCGACTTGAGGATGCCCTGGAAACAGTCACACGTGAAGAGGGGCTTGGAGAAAGCTTTAACCTAGGGGAGAAAATTAAGAAATCCAATTAGTCAGGTCCCATGATCGTCTTTTCTTCCAAATGACACCACATTGGTTACCAACACACCACTTAAGTCAACAGTGTTTCTGGAGCCTTGTTTCACTATTTCACTAACCCCAAGCTTTATAAAGACTTCGATGTACTGAGGAATATGAAAAAAGTACAATAAGTACCCGAGGAAGGGGGCAGGTGGCACAAGTAGTTTGCTCCTCTGATCTTTTCTTATACATTGGATAACCTTAACCCTAAGTGTAGGGGCTTGGAAGATTGCACCTACCTATTTTCTAGCAATAGCCAGTGTGGCTAGTGACTACATTCATTAAGATGATAATTAGCAACTTGTCAGTTATGTCTGTAATAACATGTCGCACTGTGTGCACCGTGTCATTTTTAATCACTTTCTTTTACAATTCAGGATTTTGCAATAAGACCGAGGCATTTGCTTAAGCATTAAATAAATTAGCCAGTCAAGAGTGTTACCGGAACAGTTAATAAATTATCATTTATTATAAAGTATAAATTATACCATTTAATTGTAATTAAGCTAAAAATATTACTTACCTTTCCTCTTCACCTTCTAGAAGTTTACGATATGCACTTATTTCCATGTCCAGTGCCAACTTAACATCCAGAAGCTGTTCATACTCATTAAGCTGCTGCTGCATCTGGTCTCTCATACCGGCCATCTCTCTCTCCCGTTCTGCTAGCATCTTGCGACAATTATCTCTCTCTTTAGCCAGCATTTCTTCCAGCTCTTGTATACGATCATGCCAAGATCTAGACTGTTCATTTGTTAATATTTTAATAAAGCTATAATATTTTAACAGACCTATTTTATACTTGAGAAACTAGTCCAATACCTATATACAGCACAAGGTATTTAATTTTCTTAAAAAAAAAAAAAGAAACCCACACAAACACTTGGAGCAATGTACCTCTTTCTGCAGCTCAGAAAGCTGGGATGTTAGGTTATCAATGCGTAGGCGACTTTCCATAAGCTCTTCTCTAGTACTGTTCATTACAGAGCTGTTCATTTCTGAGGAAAGTCTTGCATTCTCCAGCTGAAAGAAAAAAAAAGGATGTTTTTAAGCACACTTTTCTAAAGAGGAAATAAACTAAATAAGGATATTTCACAACCGAACCTTTCAAGTCACAAAAGTTGATATTTCATAAAGAATGAAATAACCTGTTTTTGCAACTTGAATACATTTGCCACTTAAACTTAAAACTATTAACTGCAACAAAGAAAAAAAAAAACAAAAAAAAAAACTAGTGTATGCAGAAAAAAAAAAAAAAAAAGTATTTCCATGTAGAAATCTGAAGAAAGGCAAGCAAAATATCAACTGAATCAGCAGTTTCAGGATCAAGCCAGGTGTCAGCCTTCCAGCTATATAGGATATAAACCTGCATGAAAGCTTTGTGTAGTTTGCTTTCTTATAGTTAAAATAATTTTTCGGATTAAGCACAACACTACATTATTTAGAATGCATTATTACTACAGTAAGGGATTCTCTTCTGCCAAACCTTGGACTGGTAGGTCTGTTCAAGTTCTTCTTTGTAAAGTTTAACTTGTGAATCATGTTCCTCCCTCATGTCAGCAAGTGCTTGAGCAAGTTTAAATTCATATTCTATAAGACGACCAGAATCCACTTCCACCAAACGAGTTTCATGTCTTCTTCGAGTTTCCTTTACTTCCTACAGAATTAAAAAAAAAAAAGAAAAAAAAAAAAAAGGGGTAAGTGGGCAGTTATTTTGTACTAAATACCTTCAGGCCGATGCACCGAGCACCGCTATCGGCAACCCGGTGCAAACAACCCAGCGATGTTATATGCCGATAGCGGCGCTCGGAACATCGCTACCTGTCACTGTTCGATTCCGACACTTTCAACGCCAGCTATTAGCTGGCGTTGAAAGTGCCGCAATAAAATGCCGATTTCGGCATATAACATCGCTTGCGGCGGCTGCGCTGTTAACTTACGCATTAGCCGCGCAGCCGCCGCAAGGAAGGAGTTTAAGTCACGCTAACCGATATAACATCGGTTAGCGTGACTAAAACTCCAAAACAGGAGTGATGCGCCCTTTGGTGCATCGCCCCCCTTATATATAGATCTATTTACACGCGATTCAAATGGATTAAAAGGGAGAGTTCAGTGGAAAATTTTTTTTTAAATTAGTTTATATTATGCATACCTAGTTATTCTACATATTCTCTACCATTTTGAAAAATCTATTGAATTTATACCCCTTGCTATTCCCTACAGTTGACATTGAGCCAATATTTTCAGGTTCTGCAACGGTCCTTCCCAAAATGCACACTACCATGGTATGTTCCCAACAGTAATTTCTACCTATTGGCTGTTGGATGGGTCAAATATGCTCAGATCTCTACTGAGCAACTGAATGAACCCAGGCGCTGGGTCAAGGGAAAGAACATAATGGTCTCGATTATCTCTATTATTGGGGCAAACAGGAAATCAGTCTTTTGGAAGCATTTATTTACACATACAAAATGCTGAATGGGCAGGTTAAGGTCATTAGGATGAAATTAATGCTTTTTTCCTTAAAAGTATACGTATTTGCACTGAACTTCCCCTTTAAGCTTTTATGTATCCAACTCACTTCTTCATGCAAGTTTTTACGGAAATCCAGCTCTTCAATTAATGATTGACAACGGTTTTCAAGATCAACCTTCATTAAGATTGCATCTTCAAGCTGTTTCTTTGCAAGTGCCAAATCTGATTCAAGCTGAAAAATAAAATATATGTTAGTATAATAAAATGTAGAAGAAATTAACTTGGGAGAGGCAACAGTAAAGCAATCATTCAAAATCCTGCACACTGTATGAAAAGGGGTCTAAATAATAGAACGTATGAAAGCCTGCAATCAATATAATTATTGACCCAGGTTTAGACTAATTTTCAAATCACAGCAAAATAAAACATGTATTTTCAGGAAACACCCCCGGCTCCCCCTTCCTCATACTACCTCAAAAGCACAAGTGACTGTACATTAAACAATTTAATGAAAGTGAATTGGCAAATATTCTGATACATTGTAATAAGAATTTAGAAAAGTTACATTTGTTGTATCATTTTTTTCAGCAATTCACAACAACTAAAATGTCATTTTTAGTGCAACCACTCACTAATTGCTTTGAGCCTATTTAAAGGAGAACTAATCCTATTTTTTTTTTTTAATACTCCAGAATCTGAAAACAACCCCCCTAAAAACACGAATAAGCTATAAAATACCACTTCAGTAAATTATATTAAAAAGTGTAAGCCTGTTAAGACCTGGATGAAGTATCTGTATATGTGCAGTGTCAGACCCCCCCCCCCCCCCCGGACCTCAGTCACAGTTTCCTTGCTTTATCTGTACTGTAAAAGGACTGGCTAGGGATAATTAATGGGTGTGACCAAATGTAACAAGATTCTGCCATAGCTAAGGACTGAGCATGCGCAGAACATAATGGTCGTTGACCAAACTGTGATGCTAGAATGCTGTGAAGTAAAGCACAAACTATATGCTATTTAGGTAAATTTCCCAGTGCCTGTATTAAAATGAGGCAAGACACAGATTACTGGTTTTATAACTAGGTGTTCGGCCTTCTGGTTCAGTGTTGTTCTGTGGCTTTAATTGTCCTTTAATGAAATAAACCGCTTTACCAAAAACAGTAAAGGGAAAGTTATATGGTCATGAATATTGTCTGTAACTGTGTATATGGTTGCCTTTATACAATATAAGGCCCATTTTGCCACCTCCCTAACTTAGGCGTATTCCCACTGATGTAAATGATAGGTGGCAGACTGGGGATAGAGCAGGAGAGCCATCAGTCACTGCATGAACAGATCTTGACTGGTTAATGATCCTGTAAGAATAGTTGTTTGCACTCGAGTCCCCTTTTTTAATCTGCATAAAAAAATGGTTATATCCAGGTTTCTTATATAATAGTTATGCAAGTGAACATACTGAGATTTTGCACAATCAATATAGCACATTTGTAAGTTTTCCAACAGTACACAACTCCATCTTGCCCTTTAAAGTAAAAGGAACTTTCATATATTGGATTAAAAGAGCACCAGTCATCTGTTTAATGCCTCATTTTCTATGGCTTTTAAGAAATTGACCTTCTGAACATGCGATTCTGGATTTAATTTTCCAGCACAGCCATAGTAATAAGACAGGAGCTTGCTAAAACAGGTCACCAACTGTCTATACAGTCCAATTTCACAGGGACGTTAGTGAAGCCGTTTCAGTAAATCCTAAAGTTTAGCTAGGAAAAACGCTAGAAATAGCATTTCATTAACAGCAACCGCTCCGTAAACATCTGGTAAACACAAATTACATCTTTTTAGCATCACAGAATATTTAGTATATAGTATTCAAATTTGTTTTGTACCCCGATACCATTAACCAAAAAGTTATATGGTTACCCCCGATATAAAATACAAACTTAGAGTAAGAAAACTTGGGGGTGGGGGAAAGAACTCACTCGACCAATTTCCGCTTTCAGATCCTCCACCTCTCCTTCCAGTGATTTATTTTCACTATGTGCTGTTGCCAGGGCAGCAGTTTTAGAGTTAAGAAGAGCTTCCATTTCTCGGAGTTTAGCTTGAGCTGAACCAAGCTCAGACTCTTTCTTTGAAAAACTGTTAAGTAAAACAAGAGAATGAAACATTAAAATATAGCATATATATTGGCTTATATATTTGGTTTTGGATGCGAGAGCGCCGACAATGAACAGAATCCAAAAATGACAGCTGCACTAGAGTCAGACGTGGTTTGTCTAATGGCGCCATTTTGGGATTTTTCTTAAAGGAGACCTAATTTAAAATTTTTAAATGTGAAAGCTTCTCTCCAGAACTCCAATACATTGAAAAGTTCTTCTCTAGTAAGTTGCATTTATAACATGTAAGTCAGGGCTGGATAAAACATGCCCCAGGGGGCCAACAAACTCGTAGCCCAAATAGCCACGCCCCCTGACCCCAGGACTCACTGTCCATAAAGTTGAGTTGCTGGTAGCGCACCATGTAAATGCTGTGTTTTTAGAAGACAGGGTTATTCAATAAGATTTATTGTTTTAAATGGTGCTAAATTTGCCCCAACCAATCAGATGTTAGCTTTCAAATGTTAAATAAAATCCAATTGGTTGGGGCGAAATTAGCACCATTTTAAACTATAAGAACTTTTGTTGAATAACCCAGATATAGCCCAAGAAGCCTCAAGTTCAAATTCCTAGTTTACTTATGAAACAAAACAACAGTTTACTGCCTAATTTTATAGTTTGTTTAATTCCATAATTTCTATAAAAATATAACATTTCTACATATGTACAAACTTAAGATCAGCTTTTTTGTTGTTTTTATTTCCCAACAAGCATGAATTGCCAACGCATGCGTTTACCATTTTTGACGCATTAGCACACATAAGGTGCCCATACACTAGGCTAAAATACAAGCAGCAGCTGTAATTTAACGGTTTAAAACTGCTCTTTTAGCCAAACTCCTATTCCCCATCCCTTTCAGTATGTTCAGCCGATTCCATTCGCAACATTGTTGTAGGGAGTGCTGAATTCAGCAACAATGTTACAAATTAAAGCTTAACATACTTAAAGGAAGGTCAAAATAGGAGCTCAGCTAAAACAAGAGAGCAGTTCTAAACAGGTAAAAAGCTGTTGCATGTTTATCATAACAAGCAGTCTCTGAAGGCAGCCCTGAGATCCCTATCCCCGACACTTTTATGCTGGCACTGGGAAAATTAATGGCAATGGAAAAATCTGCAGTTTGGTTTGGGCCAAGTGTAGGTGCAACTTTAGGACTTGAAGCTGAAGCACAATCAGAAATAAAAAGGTGCACACTACTTTATCCAGAATTTATTTATTGTGAATCAAATATACAAGTTTTCGGGGATCACCATGCCCCCTTCATAAAGTTGACCATACACTTCTAAAACATTAGAAATAATTTTATTTTGCGATCGCAAAGCAAAAAAAAAAAGTTAAAACCTGTGGCTGTATTTAATAATTATCGAATTTACGAGCCGCTTGCTAACCCTCGAATGTAGCATGCGGAAAATGAGACAATTGCCCAGTCGTGGGGAAGGAAGTGTTTAAAGAACAACTCCACCCCCATAAAGAACATCTCTTAGAAAGAACGGCCTCTTTAAAATATGTTGATATATCATACTTTGTCCTAGGAATTCATTACTGTATGCCTGCTATGATTCTGGATGCCTCGTGGAAACTGAGCAATTTAGAAACCTGTACTGAGCATTTACTGAGCCTGGGCATGCTCAGAAGAGGCAGACAAGGGATTAACATTCAGTCATTGGCTGTGAGGTCAACTGTCAAATCCATAACTGACAATTACTAACTGGAAGAACAAGGAAGAAGAAACTGGGGCAACAAGACACTGTGCAGGATTTCAGGTTAGACTTATATATTTCAGATTTCAAACTATTACAGTTTAGGGTTTTGGGGGGTGATTTACCTGTATGTAAGTTTTCATTTTAGGGCTGGACTTGCCCTTTAAACAAGTTTTCAGTGACAGGTGCATGTTCCCCAGACCATTTTCAGGGTGCTGCAGCCATTTACAGTAAGTTACCATTTTTATTTTAATGGTTATTCATCCAAACTATTAGTCTCCCGTAGACTATGTGTTAGTTTGCGAACTACCAAACTTTTACTGAAGTTTGGCAGATCAGACATTGGTGCTTCTCCTGGAAGGCACACATCCCATCTTGACCCATTCATTTGCACATGAACGTCAATCAGGTCAGTATGTTGCCAATGCATTTATTCGTTATTTATAATGGAAAAAAAAAAAATAGCATGATACATAGCCAATTAGCAATTAATTGACACTGATCCATATCTAGATGGCAACCAGATTAAAACCGCTGTAATTAGCCATGATGCATTTAGTTAAAGGGCATGTCAACCTCTTCTACAAAAATGTAATCATGTTGTACTATATGTGTTGTACTCCACTGTTTCTGCCCTTTACGATCACGGGCAGAAGCAGTAGAGGCTCGATCGGTTGTGGCAATAAGCCGCAACGTCTGTCGTAACAGACTTATCAGGAAGCAGAGGCGGATTGTTAAATTTGTAAGTCAGATTTTTCAGCCTGGGAGCATTATTGGACACGAGTACACCCGGGGTTTTGGGGGTCCGAAATATTGCATTTTTAAAGAAGGGTAGACGTTTAAAATTCTATTTGCGGTTTTTGAATTTTGACTAACAGGCATTCTTGCAATGTATTTTACATTATTTCATATCTAATGTTAAAAGGACTAATTGGAAGGGATTCCTTTACAGAATAAGTCCAGGCATCAATTTAAAAAGTAATTATAGGTAAATCTCCTCCCAAACCTGCAACCATACTGGATATGGCTATTACTGTATGAAAATTATGCTGCTCATTTAAGACAACTAAATTCTCATTCCTTGGCACTCCAGATGTTTGGAAACTACAACTCCCAGCATGCTTTAGTAGCGGGGAGTTGTAGTTTCCAATCATCTACACCCTCAACCTCCAACCCAGTTAAGTGGGTACCTTCTGCTTTCTTGGGATTTATTCTGTGTTCATCCATCTGTGGGCTCTCCATAGCTGTGTGCCTCTATCCTGCGGTCAGTCACTAACTTTTGTAATCCGGCAGCCGCTTGCTCATTCCCTGTACTTGCGTCCCGGCTGACGTCACTACTCTGTGCCGGACAGCGGCATCAGCCGGCGCGCCAGTACAGGGAGTGAGCGAGCGGCTGCCAGACTGCTAAGGTTAGCGACTGACTCGAGTATAAACCGAGGCTGGTTTTACAGCCTGAAAAACTGTTTATATGGTATATCTCAGCAAAAGAATTTTTACTCCAAAATCTATATAGCGAGAGGTTGTTCTCAAAGTATCCAGCACCACCTTTCTGAATTGCATTCCTCAAATATTTTGCTTTAATGTTATTCAACTGCAGGGATACAAAGCTCTGAACTTCACCCATTTTAAATAATTGTTTCCATGTGTAAACTAACCTTTCAAGGTTGAAATTCAATTCTAGACATTTCACCAATAAATGAGAATTATACCTTCCTATACCATTTGTAGTACCGAGAGTGAGGACCTAAACTGCAGAGTCCTCAACCCCTGGCTACTTCCCCATTGAGCTGTTCTAAATGAGCTTTCCTTCGCTGCTCCAGGTCACTTACTGTATATACTGGAGTACAAGTAGATGTTTAGAGGCTTTGAGTGCAGTGCTTGCCACTGCAGATGTTTGGAAACTACAACTCCCAGCAATTAAAGCAAGCTGGGAGTTGTAGTTTCCAAAACATCTGGAGTTACAAGGAATTGTGGTTACTATGGGGGATTAGTCTCCATTTAAAGGGCAACTAATGCTTTAAAACAATATGGAGGAGGGTGGTATCTATTGTTAAAGATTGCCTTCTGATTCTGTATTGTTTTGAGGCTGGACAATTCCCATACAGTAATAGCCATACTGGATTTGGCCATTACAGTATGGGACTTCTGCTGTCCATTTATAGGGTAACTAAAGCCTCAAAACAATACAGAATCAGAAGGCAATAGTGGACAATTTCTACCTTCGACTTATACTCGCGTCAATTATATTTTCCAGGTTAAAAAAAAAGGTACCTTTACTTATTTTCGAGTATATACAGTAAGTCCTCAATGTGATCAGAGCACATCTTCCCATTAGTCTCGTCACCTACAGACTTGAACGGACCTGAGCAACGAGGGAGTCTTTAATAAAAGCCCTTGCCATATCCAGAAAAAACAAACTGATTTCTGTCTCCACTAACTAATGCATAGTACCAACTTCCTGCTAGAAGGATGACATTTAGTGAATGCCTGTATTGTGCTAAGGCACACTATTTACAATTAAAGCATAAATAATCAAACCAAGATACATTAGTCTGTTTTAGTAACATAACATACATAGCCCACAGATTTTACTATTTCGCCAAAAGCTAACAGAAGATTAAATTCAAATTTACAAATGCTTCAGTTTTACCATTCTAACAAACCACACTAATTTACAACTGTAATGATATTAACTTATAGAAGCATCATCACTGAATTTATATAAGCCTAATTTAACCACTAAAATGACTTGTCGAATAGGCCAGACAACAATTCAATGTATGGGGAGGCATCTGCCAACATTGTTAAAGGTTCCACTCCGCTGAATCCGTTAACGTTGGAGAGCGACAGGCACTGCTCTCCTGTACTGCTTGTGGTCGGTCTCCCAATTGCATCTTCTCCAATAGTATAGACTGCCCTGCAACCATTTTTGTATGGGGATTGTTGGAAATGCCACTGTGTGAACACTTCATACACATTGAAAAATGTTGGTTTTATTGTGCTTTCGTCTGAAACTTCACAATTCCTACGTAGGCCTACTGAAAAAAAACAGCTGCTACCACAAATATACCAACTCCTGTGCAACTGATTGCATATTGGCTGGCCACTGCTTTTATACATTATGTTCTGATAAATTAAACATGTGAAAAGGTTTTGCATGCCCTGGTCTGCAGTTTCATTTTTCCACCATCTGGAAAAATTAAAATGGTTTCATCCTCCTCAGTTATTACACAGCCATACACAAAGGAAGGTGGAGCTTTAACTGGGGGTTTTCAACCTGCACTGTAAAATGCATTACCTAATATTTCAGCAACACATATGCTGCTGTTTTGTTAACTGCATATTCAAATATTGTTTTTCCTCTAGCAATAAGGTAGTAACATGACAGCAGAAAGTTTGTAACAGCTTCCCATTTCCAACAATGGGATTTGTTTGAACGGCTTACCAACGCTTACAAACTGCTGTTTCAGGAATTGTATAGCACCTATTTCAAATGCAGAGAAAGAAAAACCTCGACTATGTCGCCCCCTGTTGACTTAACACCATCTAGCACCACATTTTTCAGGAGGGGGTTTTGAAAAGCTACATGCCATCCAACAAGAAAAAGTTATCTGAAGATAAAACAACCTTATGACAAATTGTGGATATAAACTGTTGTATGCAAGGGCCACAACTAAAAGCCGTGAGAGATATAGCAATTATTCAGAATCAAATGAAAAGCAAGAAGGAATAAAGACAGAAAGGAGCGGAAGCGGGTAAGGCTGGATTGTAAATATCCATTTTCGTACCTATGTCACTGCATGTCAAAGGGAAAGCGGAACTGGTCATTTTAGAACACACCAGTCCATCTTCTGTACACTATACTGTCATACGTGTACCAAGTACAAAGTTTTGCCAATAAGACCGTTTATGTAACAATAACCCTTGTGTGTATCTGTACACGAACTTGCCACATTCTCCACTGAAAATAAACCGTATTCAGCATTTAAAGGTTATAATATAATAAAGGGCTAATAGGGAACTATTCAACAGTCACAAAGTGCCTGCAAGGGGTTCTGGGAAATGCCATTCATTCACTGGAACAATGACAGATATAGCGCTATCCAATGACTACTGACAGCTCTCTACAAGCCCAGAGCTTGTTCCCTGGGGACCCCTGGGAAAAGCCTCCGCTGTCTGCCCGGGACCCCTGGGAAAGGATGGGGCGGGGCTACTTACCCAGTTAGGAGCTGTTCATGGTCGCAGGTGATTTTCCCCACCTCCATCTGCAGCTTCGCTCTCTCCCGGGCAGTGTCGTCCAAGCTTCTCCGGGCATCCGCCAGCTCGGTCTCGTACAGTTCCTTTAAGCCGGTGACCTCTCGGCTCCGCACTTCCTCCCGCTCGCTGACCTGCAGATGTAACACGCTGTTCTCGCTCTCCAGGCTCCGCACCTTATCGATATAAACCGCCAGGCGGTCGTTCAGCTCCCTCAGGTCTTCCTTTTCCTGCAGGCGGGAGATGCGGGTCGGGCTGAGCGGGGTGCTCATGCTGCTTTTCCGGCCGGTGGTCCTGTGAGTGCTGGGGGTTGAGGTAGCCATGACGAAGGGTCGGTTCTTCTCAATACACAGCGGGTAACGGTCGGGGCTGTGCGATTCCGACAATGTGAACTAATTCCTATTTACTGAATGAAGTAGGAAATGCACAATGTTCACGCCGATAGAAGGAGCGCCGGACACTAGCACCCTCCCCCACCGCTTTCACACACCAGTCTAACGTAGGGGCTGGGCCTCAATATGGCGCCAGAAAGACCACGTGATCCCTCTGCCCAATCAGAAAGCCCGAACCCGCCCATTTTATTATCTGTGTCTAAATTCAAAAGTAAAGATGGTAATGGGAGGACGGGCGTGGCTGTGGGGCTGGGGCGAGGATGGGGGAAGGGAAGGCGGTGGTTGTATTTTGGTTTGTCGTTCAGTGAATCGAACAATAACAATGTGTGATGCTGATCCCTGTAACCTCCGTTTGTATCCTGTTAACACGGTACTGATGGCATCACTTGCCAATTGCGCCTTGTTTTTGAAATGCTAGCTCCCAGAATTCCATGGGGCACTGGGCATTGTTGGAGGACTAGCAGGCTAGACATCTATACAAAGCAGGGGTTCCAGTCATTCTGCCTTTCCCTTTAAGACCCAAACACATCTGAAATCTACGTGAGGGCTAGGCCACACTATCGCACCTTTTTGCCGATTGCGCGTGCATTTTTTTTCTCTAACGTAATCGCGGCAACGCATGCAATTGCGTTTTCGTGTAACAAACTGTCTGATGAAGGGACCACCCCGGTTCTGAAACGTTACACAATAAAAGTTTGTTCACTTAAGACTGGTGTGCCCAGCTATACTTTTTTTTGGATATACCTGCGGTTGGCTACAGTGTTGGAGCACCCAGACATTCTTCTACATTCATTACCTTGGCTTAGGTGTGCAGGATCTCAACCCATTGCGATTGTGTTTGCAGGCGCAATGTGGCCATGCCCTGAATGTGATAAAATGCAGGCAAGGCTTTGTTCACATGCATTGTTTTCACATAGCGATAACCATTATGTTCATTGACAACACTGCATTAAAGGGGAAGTTCAGTACAAATACATATGCTTTTCAGAAAAAAGAGCAGTATTTTTCCATCCCAATGAACTTAATCTGCCAATTCAGCATTGTGTCTGCATATAAATAAATGCAACCGAAATACTGACTTCCTGTTTGCAGGACCCCTAGTAGAGACCGTTATGGTCTTGCCCTTGACCCAGCACCTGGGTTGATTCAGTTGCTCAGTAGAGATCTGAGCATGTTTGACCCATCCAACAGCCAATCAGTAGAAATTACTGTTAGAAACATTCCAAGGATGTGGTGCATCCTGGGAAGAAGAAGGACAGTTAGAACCTGAAATGGCAGCTCACTAATGTCAACAGCAGGGAACAGCAAAGAGTATGAAATCAGCTGATTTTTTAACATGGGAGAGAATATGTAGAATAACTAAGAAGGAATTACACAAACTAACAATTTAACAAATATTGATCATTTCCACTGAGCTGTCCCTTTAATGCACCAAACTCTCTCTATAGGAAAATGCTCTGGACTGTGTGTTTCCCTTGGCCACGGCAGACTCCTCTATAGAGAGTCTAGGACGGCCGAGGGAAACTTTCTTTTTTTTCCCGAATGGCCACTCGGCCAAAGGGAACATTCAGCGGGCGCGCGCTTGGGAAAAACGCTACACGTACTAGCGATAAAGCCCCGATACCGTCGTATCCTATGGTATCGAGGCTTTATCGCAAGTGTGTGTACCTAGCTTAACACTGGAGTTGATTCTTTTTCAAGAGATATGCCAGGGTTGACTGCGGGTGTATTGGGATTGGTTTTTGAGCAGGATTCAAAGTTCACACAAGAAATGTACTAAAATTCACAATGGAATTAAAGTTGGAATTTTTAATGACAATAAATGCCAGGCCTTAAAGGGTATGTCCACCCTTAAAAATAGTTTTTAATATGATGTTCCCCAATGTCTGCCAGCCCCAACCGCATATATTTTATTTTCCAAAAGCCCCCCAAACTCTTACCTCCCCTCGTTCCTCCGCCGCACTGACGGCCCTCTGCTTGCGAGAATGCAAGCAGAGGGGCAGGACCGGCAGTCGCGTCTGGCAGCTAAGCGGCAGCCAATCACGGACGCGGCTGCCGGTCATTCAGCGCAGCGGAGGAAAGAGTAGGGGTAAGTAAGAGTTTGGGGAGCTTTTGGAAAATAAAAAATATGCGGTTGGGGCTGGCAGACATGGGGGAACAACATATTAAGGGGGTTTTATGCTAGGGGGAGGGATAGTAGAACGGGAGGGGGAGGGAGGGGGGAGAAGAGCTGCAGTACGCATGGCAAAAATCTACCTGAGGCCAGGTAGCAGGCAGAGCCCTGTTAGCCTCCTGGTGGGCAGTTTTTGGGACTTTGGGGGGGGACTACAGGAGAACCCTATGGAGCTGGGATGTGAGGTAAGGATTACACTACACTACATGGTGGGGCCATTACTGGGGGGGGGATTATAGTTTTGGGGGTGGACATGCCCTTTAAACATAAACCACACTTAACTTAACTCATTTATATAGGAAGCCCTGTTTATTCTTGACAGACGATGTTCAGTCCTTCTTTCTCTTTTCAATAGGAACAGTAATTAACTATTTCTACATTAAACAGGGATTCCTATATAAATGAGGAAGAGGGACAGAGTGGTAGTGGGCAGTTTTTTTGGTTTTTTTGGGCTGGTCATATGTATTATAAGAAATAATACGCTACCTACAGTGTAATATATGGATTTACTTCACTTCGGCGTTCCATGACCTGTATAAAAGCACTCGGCCTGCGGCCTAGTGCTTCTATATGGTCATGGAACTCCTCTGTGGCGTAATATCCTTATATTACACTGTAGGTAGCATATTATCCCTTATATAAAGCACTATTGACTGCGTTGTAATAACAGGAAAAATAAACAGTTTGCAGTTCTCAGTATATGACCCCCAGAAAAACATTGCTTTAAAAGACAAACAAGTAAGCATGTCTGGATTTCCAGTGTGTCACATTAAGGGGCATGACCAGTCCTAGTCAGACAGCTTAAGAGCTAGTAGCAGGGGATCAAAGCTATACAATTGTTTTAGAAATTATTTTTTTTATTGATTAAAGAGCAGGCACAAAGCAAGCTCTGAACTTGTATCTCTATCCCAATCAGCGCAATGGTGATTCTAAGGGCTTTTGTGGCGAGGGCCTATAGTACAGTAAAGTACATACATTAAATACATTTTGTCACTAATGTGTATGGAGATTATGTAACATTGTTTCTCAAAGCAATGGGCCAGCATTGCAAGTGTTAATATTGCCATACACTGTACTCTAAAGTTACCTTTACACTAGGTAACACACAGCAAAATCTCTTTTGGTGCTCCGTTTTTCATCCCTCCTCACTTCCACTGTCAGTGACAGTCCACGGTGCAGCCCATGGGGAGACACACCTCCTCGTAAAATGTGCCTTCCTCATGACTAGAAATGGTCTGAAACGTCTTCCCAATTTGAGGCGTAGCCTCCTTAGGCATCCCCATGGCTTGCTTGTACTGTAAGGATTAGGGCCCAGAGGGGAGTAGGGTACTTACAGGAACCCTTAGGAGGAGGTATGAGATCAGGTCAGTATTGGGACAGGAAAAGTCAGAGAACACAAAAACACAAACTGGCAAGGAGCCTCCATCATGCTTCACTGCTGCCTGGAGGCACTCAATACTGCACCACATTCCAGCCGTTTAGCGAACAAAGCTGCTTTCTGCCACAGCAAATATTTAAAATTTTAACACATCAGTCCAGAGCACCTGCTGCCATTTGCCCTTGTGTCGGAGGTACGGCTATGCAATTTTTCATGAAGATCTCTTCTGGCCAGACTTCCCCAGAGAGTAAATAGGTGTACCTGGGTCCCACAGGTTTTTGCCAGTTCTGAGCTAATGTCTTTGCTGCACAACTTCTGATTTTGAAGGGAAGTAGGCACTTGTCTTTTATCTGTCACATAAAGATTCTTTGGCCAATTGTCTATCATTCTCAACAACGTTTAAGTGATTCATCCCAGCTGACTCGCTAGTGCAAAATGGTCGGTCCGGACAAAATATTTGTCCGTGTGTACCCAGCCTTAATCTCTTAAACCAGGTTGATATACTGTATTTAGTTAATCTTGCACTTGACAATTATCCTACAAAATCCCTGAATTGCAAGTGTATCTATAAGAATTGCTGCTGGTTTGAAGGCAAAGGGTAGCCACACCAAATATTAATTTGATTTATATTTTTCTTCTGTTAGCTCACTTTGCGTTTGGTAAATTAATAACAATAAACAATTAGATGTTAACTGTGCTGGACCCATTGTTCCATGAAACAATGTTTCCCCTACAGTACTGGAAATTATGTATTTGTGTAAAAGTGTGTAGCTAAGTGTGACTTAAACAGTGGAGCAGACCTATGTATAACAATGTGTGTGTGAATTTACAGCAGAGAGTGGAAGTGAGTGGCTGTACTCCACGCAGAAAACATGTGCTGACCTAGTGATTACATTACAGCATCACATAGCTGAGCTGATCACAATGATGTCACCAGTTCCACAAAAAGGCCAAAGTGGGGAGGTCCTAGAGGACTAGATAACCTTGAATGCACTGGCAACGCCCCTGGGCAGCAGTTTAATCCACACTATAAAACAGGCTGTAGGACAGTAAAGGGGTAGAGAGAGGGAGCCGTGAAGCAGAAACTGCACATTAAAACAATGTATCATTTGTCTATATCAGCGTTGTTAAAAATGTGGTCCTTCATATGTTTTGTAAACTACAACTCCCAGCATTCCTTGGGAACAAGTTTGACATCCCTGATCTATGTAATCTCTAAATAAAAAGATACACACTAGAATGTTACAGTACAAAGAGCCTACAATAAATCAATAGGGAAAGTAGGACTAAAGGTGGTCATGCACATGGTTAGATAATCGACAAACCCAAACATCGACTAGCAACAATGCAGATAAACTACTGCCGTCAACATTGTCTTTCCTGAAGGAAAATTTCTCCAATGAATGGGCACACAGCTCACTGACCCCCTCATACCCCATAAGAGCACCAGTCAGGGCCATTTATGCGGTTACTACTTCATGTTGCAGACAGACATGCGATTATAATCACATGTGTATGGCCACCTTAACAGTTCCCTATTTCAGTATAGAATTGAACATGGAAGTTATGCCTCAATAATGAATGAACTGTTTAAACAGTCCCTGAAAGCCTGTTGTATGTGGAAAATAAACTATGTAATAATCATTGATCTGAAAGCATGTGGAACCTGTAATACTGCATTCAGTTGTGGGAGTACTGTACTGTAAATATGAGATATGAGACAACTTTAATGTTTATTGGGCCTTTAGCTACCATTAAGCGGTGAGTTTCACTGAATGTATGTAGCAGATAGAGTACTATGTTGTATGTGCAGGTATTCCACCCCTCCCGGTAGTCCACCCCAAACTCCCGCGACCCTAACCTAACAGACAGTCCGCCTCCAGAATGCCTCCTTTTTTCTAGCGACGCCTCTAATGTGACGTAGCTTACTTCACATACAGGGAGATTCAATAAAAGTTCTTATCGTTTAAAATGGTGCTGATTTTGCCCCAACCAATCAGATGTTAGCTTTCAAATGTTAAATAACATCTGATTGGTTGGGGCAAAATTAGCACCATTTTAAACGATAAGAACTTTTATTGAATAACCCTGATAGTGCGTTCCTCCCCTATCTCCGCCCCCACCCAGCCCCTTTGGTGACGTTGGTGACATCACGTCACTCTGTCACGCCCCCTTCTCCCCACCCTGCCCAGAAGCCAGATTCGGCAGGGTGGGATGTTTGTGTGTAAGAAATCAGCCACTAATGTAGGAACATGGGGAGGTTGGGGCCAGACTAGTGTATTTAGTTATACGGGCCTCCATATGATTTTGAACTTGTTGCAGAAACACTATTTTCATTATTCAAAATAGAACTAACTATACAATAACGTTTTGTTCACTGTTCACCTGCCTTGTATCTCGCTTCCAGCTATTTGAGCGGTGAGAAGCCCAGCACAGTGCATGTCAATTTAACTGACCACATTGACAGTGATCTTTTTGGAGCTCATGCGATCACCATTTTTGTGAATTACATGTGCTCTGATTGCGCAACATTGCACGGATCGCAGCACAAGCGTACGGTAACCCACTGGAAAACGTGAATTGGCGTTTCCCCTACATTGCCAAAGGCAAGTCCAGCCCCAAAATGAAAACTTACATACAGGTAAATCACCCCTCAAAACCCTAAACGGTAATAGTTTGAAATGTGTTTTGAAAGTCTAACCTGAAATCCTGCACAATGTCCTGTTGCCCCTGTTTCTGCTTCCTGGTTCTTCCAGTTAGCAACTGCCAGTTATGGATTTGACAGTTGACATCACAGCCAATGACTGAATGTTAATGCCCCGTCTGCCTCTTCTGAGCATGCCCAGGCTCAGTACAGGTTTCTAAATTGCTCAGTTTCCACGAGGCATCCAGAAGCATAGCAGGCATACAGTAATGAATTCATAGGAACAAACTATGATTTATCAACATATTTTAATTCTTTTCTTTTCTTTTTAAGGGTGCAATTGTCCTTTAAGGGTTAAAGGAAATGTTCATCAAAAAACAATCCTATTGCTAGATCACATAGTTATTTAGGATCAGAGGCATAACTACCGCAGCCCCGTGACTACGGGGGAGCTGGTAAGGTAAAGGGCCACCGGAAACCTCTGCGATCAGCTGTTTTGAAGCATGTATGAAGTAAACATATAATGAAAGTCCCAACTCTTTACACTAATGGCCAATCACACTTCTAACTAATTGCATATTCATTCATGAAAATGTTTGAGAAAAAAATTAATCTTTGAATACCAGTTTTATCAGATAGTCCCCATACATGGAATCGATTGAATCCGATGACCATATTGATGGTCTGTAAATTAAACTGAAGTTGTTTTGGGGAATGTTTCCTTTATTGTCGCATGGGCATTTTAATAGCCAAGCTTTTATTTTGCAAATGATTTAATAAAAATTCCCCAAGTGGCTTTTTACTAAAGAACTGAAAGTGCAAGTGATAGTCTATATAATTACTGTCGTTATCATTACACGGGCACTGCTTCTTTGTTTAACTCACGTTACCGGGCATTTAATGTGAAATTCAGCGTTTCTCCTGAACCTGGGTTATTTATAAAACACTATAGTTCCCCTATAGATTCATCATCTCCTAAAAATGCTAGAAATGGTGGAAGCTATTCCAGCACTGTAATAAACATCATGTAACTACACACTGACTGAAAGTGTAGGAATGTGTGTGCAGTGTAAATAGCTCATTGTGCGGGTCAGACGCTCACTACAAGCAAGCTAGTATTCATAGCAACTGTAACTATGTAGAAGATGCAAAGGAGACTTCCAAGGCGTAGGATCCGTACCAAGCAAAGGATCCTAGAGAAGAAGGGAACCAAGGGCAAAAATCCGCAAATAAAGAGTAGGTAATGCAAGGGATATAAAGGGAAGGGATATAAAGGGTATGTAATGGAAGGATAAGGGAAGTATAAGTGAATGGAGGGATATAAAGGGAAGGGATATAAGGGTAGTAATGGAAGGGTTATAAAGGGTAAGTAAAGGGAAGGTATCTAAAGGTAAGACCCAATCCACGTGCAATCACAGGGGGGGCGACGCACAATGTGTATGCCCGGCCTTTTTGCCCGATAATCGTCCTTGTATGGTTGAAGATCCGCTTGGCCGTCGAGCAGATCCCTGATCGTTTCAGCTGCAAAGTTCCCATACACATCACGGTTATCGGCCAAAACGGACGTGCTACACATTGTGCATCACGGATCGGACCCCGCAATCGCACATCTGTATAAGGCTTAAGTGAGGCTTAAAGGGCAACTCAACCCCATAACAACATCTTTTAGAAAAAATGGCCTCTTTAAAATATGTTGATATATCATACTTTTTCTTATGAATTCATTACTGTATGCTGCTTGCTTCTGGTGCCTCAAGAAACGGAGCAATTTAGAAACCTGTACTGAGCCTGGGCATGCTCAGAAGAGGCAGACAGGGGATTAACATTCAGTCATTGGCTGTGATATCACTGTCAAATCCATAACGGACAGTTGCTAACTGAAGAACCAGGAAGCAGAAAAAGAGGCAACATTGTCAAACATTGTGCAGGATTTCAGGTTAGACTTACCGTATATACTCGAGTATAAGTCAAGGTTTCAGGCTGTAAAAACAGCCTAAAAACTGAACCTTGACTTATCTCGGGTCAGTCACTTACTGATGGAGGAATCCGCTGGCTGCGTCCACTGATGGTCGCATCCACTGACGTCACTACTCGGCGCCGGGAAATGAGATCGGCGCCGGTAGTGACGTCAGTGGATGCGACCACCAGTGGATGCGGCAGCCGGATTCCTCCATCAAGTGAATGATGTCGGGGCCCGGACTCTCCTCAACTATGGAAAAGTAAGGCTGCAGCTTTACTTGTAGTGAGAGAAGATGTGTGCAGGGAAATAGGGTTTTATCCTGGGGCTGGGGGGAGAGTAAGGAGTCAGGGACAGGGTAGTGGTTTTATCCTGGGGCTGGGGGGAGTAGTAAAGAGTCAGGGACAGGGTAGTGGTTTTATTCCTGGGGCAGGGGGAGAGTAAGGAGTCAGGGACGGGTAGTGTGTTTTGGGGTTAGTGTGTGCAGTTCACTCATGATGTTTGTAAACTACTACTCTCTTCTACTACTCTACCCCTCGACTTATACTCGAGTCAATTGGTTTTTACTCATTTTTGAGGTAAATGTGTACCTCCGACTTACTCGGGTCGACTTATATTCGAGTATTATATCTATTTCAGGTTTCAAATCTATTACTGTTTAGGGTTTTTGGGGGGTGATTTACCTGTATGTAAGTTTTCATTTCAGGACTGGACTAAGTTAACATGCTTGAAATCAATGTAAGATGTAAGTATATTAAAATGAAAAGAAAAAAAAAGATAAATCTCCAGGACTTTCTATTATCACACAGTACCATGACAGCCAGGAATGTTCCTAAACACAAAGATGGTCCAGATATCATCTGTAAGCAGATGAGAGGACTGAGAGTGATCAGGAACCAGAGACACCACCTGTGTAGCAACCATCACAGATATTAAAGGTAAATTATTTAAAACATTTTTAGCTTTAACGTTAGACCTTTAGAGGAATATCTGTTGTTTCAATTAGATCAACTGGACTTGAAATGTGTTCTGAACGTTTCGCTAGTCATCCGACTGGCTTCTCAATTCAGAATGACTTGTACAAGAATCTGTGGCAATTATGTACCCTGGAAAATCCCAATTAGCATATCACAGCCAGGTGTTAAGGGTGTGATTGGATAGTGGCTAGAGTGTTTATAGGAACGCCCAGAGTAAGGTGTTAAAACATTCAGGTACATGGCAACAGTTGGTGTCGAACCCCCCCACCTCTATTTAGGCTGGTTCTTTCTTATTTTCACATAATGGCCTCCTTAACACCTCTCTTGAACCAGTCACGTTCCTTCGCAAATGTTAACATTACAATCTTCAAAGGTATGTCCTTTATCCTTAAGATGCAGGTACACGGCTGAGTCCTACCCGAGGAATTGGCTCTTCTCTGGGCTGCATACGTTGATGGCAGTTGCTGTTTGGTCCCCCCACATACAAATCAGAGCATTCTTCACTGCACTGCACTGCTATATGATGTCGCTTTTTCTTGTGTTTTGGTATTGGGCTTTCGGATGTACCAATTGCTGCTCGGTGGTGTTGTTCGTTTAAAGCAGACAGGGATACGATGTTTTTTGAAAATTCTTCTTAATTTCTCGGAGACCCCTGCTACATATGGGATGAACCATGTCTTCCTCCTGTCTTGCTTTTCCCCTTCACTGTTGGTATTTGTGTCTTTCTTTCCTTCTACTTCTTTTGACAAAGGCCCAGTCTGGATATCCACAAGTTTTAGAGGCCCTCTCAGATGTTTCATTTCTTTAGCCTTCGCCTCTGTGCTAGTGGGGATGTTCTCGGCTCTGTGTTGCAGGGTTCTGATGACACCCAGCTTGTGATCTAAAGGTGGTGGGAGTCAAACATCAAATACTGATCTGTGTGTGTTGGTTTCTGTAAACCTCACTTCCAGTTTACCATTTTCCTTAACTTCTACCAAGCAGTCCAAGAAAGCCAGTTGTTGTTTTGTACCTCTCCCTTGTGAATTAATGTTTTGGTCTACCGCATTAATGTGTTTCTGTGAAAGCTGTAATTCCTTCTGGTGGATTTAACCCAGGTGTCATCCACATATCTGAACCGGGCTGGGTGCTATCCCTAAAGGTATTAAGCGCCTGTGTTTTCTCTACCGGGGGTCCTCCAGTAAGGAGAGCCACATTCTGTACAAGTCTTCTGAATTGAGAAAGCCAGTCGGATGACTAGCGAAACGTCTTCAAGAACTACATTTCAAGTCCAGTTGATCTAATTGAATACAACATATACCATGACCTGGATGAATGAGAACCTTCAAACAGCACCTTTAGAGGAAAAAAAAATACACACATATATATATATATATATATATATATATATATATATATTATATATTAAAAGTGGGGTGCCACAGGGTACTGTGTTGAGGCCACTTCTATTTAATCTGTTTATGATTGGAATTGGTGTTTAGCAAGGTCTCTCTCTGTTTTGGTGGACAACAGGAAACTTTGCCAACTATTAAAGGGGAGTTCAGTGGAATACATATATTTTAAGAAAAAAGAGCAGTATTTTTTGCGTCCCAATGATCTTAACCTGCCATTCAGCATTTGTCTGTTTATAATAAATGCTTCTGAAATATTGACTTCCTGTTTGCAGGACCCCTAAGGGCTAGGCCACACTACGCGTTTGCCCAACGCGTTTCGCGCCCCAATTTTCGCTAAAATGGAATCGCGGGAACGCGAAAATTCCCGCGATTTCCGATGGCGCATGGTTCACCATTTTGGTGTGTTAACGCAGCGTTCCATAACGCGAAAAGGCTAACACGCATGCGCAAAACGCAAACCGAACGCACAAAAGTGCACACAATCGCGTACGATAATGCTCTGGATTTTGTGCACGATTCCTGTGCATTGCAGTGTGGCCTCACTTATAGAGACTGTTATGGTCTTGCACTGACCCAGCGCCTGGGTTGATTCAGTTGCTCAGTAGAGATCTGAGCATGTTTGACCCATCCAACAGTAGAAATTACTGTTAGGAACATTCCACATTAGTGTGAATTCTGGTGAAAACCAGACCGTTACTGAACCTAAAATGTCAGCTCACTAATGTCAACAGCAGGTATAAGTAAGTTTATAAATTTAACAGTTTTTTAAAATGGAAGAGAATATGTACCTTTAAAGCATACAGGTGATGCACATCATTATGGGCAGATCTAGATAAATTGTCACATTGAGCTGCTAAGTGGCAATGAGATTCAATGTTGATAAATGTAAGGTGATGCATTTCAGACTTAAAATGCTTGTGCTGCTATACTATAAATTGCTCTGTGTTAAGTGTATCCCTGTTGGAAAGGGATCTTGGGTTTTGGTGGATAACAAACAAGGAAAACTAAACTAATTTTTTAAAATCCTATGTGAAAGCTTTTCTCCCCAGAATACCTATACATTGAAAGATCTTCTTCTAGTTATTTGCATTTAGTAGATATAAGTAATAGATTCTGTAACAAAGGATGCTTCCATGTTGTTGCCAGTACACCTCATGGCCCATGTTGGCTTCAAAGAGACAAATAATAAAGTTCTTATCGTTTAAAATGGTGCCAATTTTGCCCCAACTCAGTTTTAGCTTTCAATATTAAATAAGATCTGATTGGTTGGGGCAAAATTTTTTACGATAAAACTTTTATTGAATACCCTGAAAGTGTACCTGTGATCACAGTTGAGTTGCTGGTGGTGCACCATGTAAATGCTGTATTTTTAGGAACAACAGACCAAAAGTCACATTCTAATTCCCTTGTTTCCTTCTAAATAATATAACATAGTCTACTGCCTGAGTTTATGCTTTTTTTTGTTTGTTTTTTTCCATGTTTCTAGGAAAATATAAAGTTTATACTAGGTACAACTTTTACATAGCGCTCTGTTATTTTATATACCAACCAGCGTGAATTGCTGCACAGCCTTCCTGGAGCATACTAAATAGTGACTGATTTTACTAACATTTACTGAAATGTATCGTTCTAGTGCAAGTTCACTGGTGTTGGTTCTCAGTGCTGGGTTATAAAAAAATATTTGGGCACAGTTCGATTCCCCATGCTCCTTTCAGCATGGGGCATTTGTTCTTGTTTTTTATGTGTCTAGCAAAAGATAAAACTCCACATGTACCACTAATTACTTATTAGCCCTTGTGGCCTAGTGGTAGAAGCTTAGTTTTAGAAAGACACAGTATAGAAGTTTCCTGGTTGGATTCCCATACTTTTTTTTTTGCGGAAATGTTAAATGTTCTGTTTGTTTCATCCATGCTAGCAAAGACATACCTTCAAAGATCTTTTTTCTTTTTTGTATAAAGCAAAGGAATTATCATTGTTAGGGATAGGAGCATTTGAATGTGTTTACACAAAGAACTGCACTGACATCTGTATCCTGAGCTGTAACATGATTGGCTGGCAGCTTCCAGAAAGCAAGACTGCAGTTTCCTGAATGTGTAATGCGTACTTAGCGAGGTGTTCCCAATAAGGTGAATTATGGGAGCTGACCCTTAGTACCACAGGTATTTTCATAAATCACCCACATCCACATCAAATGGAGAGATGAGACACAGCTTGTTTGTGTGTTTCTGGATTGTCTTGTCCTATTGGGACAATGTTGTCTGTGGACTTTAGTTCTCCTTAATAAGCAGTGCCAGGCAGCAACAGCATGAGCCAGCAAGATCAACAGTTCCTCTGGAACAACAGTTAGGGCTATGTCACACTTTTTACACAAGTGCAAGCTAGTATTGCCCAATTGGACTGGCCACACTAGATGCGCTGGGCCCCCGCAGTGCGTCCTATATCAAACACATGTATCACTATTTTTGGTGCGATATCCGATTTTCGCGTGCGCTCAGTGTGGCCTCAGCCTGAGGCAGGAAATGTGGGTATTGCTGAGTATGGTGGACTAATGTAGTATGTCTTTATTTAAACCTCAAATACTATCAAATAATACAAATATTATATATATATATATATATATATATATATATATGGACTTCGGTTTTTTTAATTGCCTATTGCTAACACCATAATTCCCCACTATCGCTGTACCATTTTTTTTGTTGATCTGCCCCTATTTTCTTAAAGGGCAGTCCACCCCAAAACTATAATCCCCCCAATATACTGGCCCCACCATGTAGTGTAGATTTAAATCCTTACCTCAATCCCAGCTCCATAGGGTTCTCCTGTAAACCCCCCCCAAAGTCCCAAAACTAACCACCAAGAGGTAAGCAGGGCTCTGCCTGCTATCTTGCCTCCGGTAGATATTTGCCATGCGCATGCCCCTTCTCCCCCTCCCTCTCCCTCCCTTCTCCTCCCGTTTCTACTATCCCTCCCCTAGCGCAAAACCCCCTTAATTGCGCTCCCCCATGTCCCCCAGCCCCAACCCATATTTTTTTTTCAAAAGCTCCCCAAAACTCTACTTACCTCCGCTTTCTCCTCCGCTGCACTGAAATGACCGGCAGCCCGCGTCCGTGATTGGCTGCCGCTCAGCCAATCACAGACGCGACTGCCGGTCCCGCCCCTCTGCTTGCATTCTCTGCAAGCAGAGGCCGGCAGTGCGGGGCGGAGGAAACGAGTGGAGGTAATTAAGAGTTTGGGGGCTTTCTGAAAAAAATATTTATCGGTTGGGGCTGGGGGACATGGGGGAGCAGCATTTAAAAATCGATTTTAGGGGGGGACATACCCTTAAGGCTGTTACTCACAAGGCAATTTTTTTTTTTTTTGCTAAACCAACCAATACTTATATACCAACCTATTTGGCGGTGTAGTTTTGCTGTAGCTGGAATGGTGACAGTTGGTACGTGGGGGAAATTCCCTTTCTCAATGCGGCCTCAAAGGGATTACTGAGCATGCTTTGCCCTACCAGATAGTCGGTAGGGGGCAAAGTAAAACTGAACTGGATTGAAGTCATGCAACACACCACCTCTGAGTAAGTACAGGTATACAAGTGCTTTTCATGTATTAATTTTTTTTGTATTTTTTCAGTGTACAATTCCTTAATGGGTTTGAACAAGCTCGTTAAATATTATTAATTTGTACATTTTCTCCCCTTTGCTTTATGTTATAGTAACTATTAACCTCCAGAATATAATGGTTCCTATTAAGATCTACCGTCCAAGAAACCTGTAGTAGAGAAACTAAACATTTCCAACACTTGTCTTACAGCAAATGGAATAATGTTTTCTACTTTCCCTTAGGCTGGCTCACACTCATACCCTGAGTTTTCCAGACCCATCCGTTAATACCGAAATTACGTGATGGCCTGGAAACAAACATGGTCACAGGAAACTAATACTGAGGTTGGTAAATAACTAATTTAATAACCCGTTCTATATTCCACGATCACATAATTGTGGCCAGGCAGTAGCTGTCCATACACAATCTGATATCTGTAAGGAAATCCTGTCAGTCTTACAGAATCTGCTGATTATTGGGTATATAATATATATATATAAATGGCAGTGGTCTTGCACTCACGCTGTAGATCCAACGCCCCGGTGCCTCATATGAAAGATATGCAGAAGTCAAGTAGCGTGCACTCTGGGTCTTTCAATAAAAATATAATTTTTTCACACAGTCTACGCGGACTGTAGTAGTCAGCTGAAACACGTAGACCGTGTGAATAAATTATATATATATATACTGGTCTATATATATATAATTATATATATATAATATATATATATATAATATATATATATATATAGACCAGTAACCACTCCGACACCTCACTCCTCCGCCATAACTTGTGAAGGTCCCGGCAGACTTCCGCATACCCTTCATGGGTTACGGCCGAAGAGTGAGGTATCAAGTGAGTTACAGGTCTCGATTGGACTCTCTTTACACAGGACTTCGACCTATAGTAGGATACCCTGTGTTTAGTTTGTATTAGCTCTGCTGTTATTCAGTATTGAGTATAGTGAGAGGGTATCTGTAGTCTTTTATTGATTTGAGTGGAGCCAGAGTAAATGCAAGATAGATTTTTAGTATCAGCACTATGGTGTTTCTATCTATGACTTTTAGGTGTTTTTAATGTTGATGTACATATTTATTTCTGGATGTTTGCACATTATTGGATCTGTATGGTTAATTCTTGTTGGACCCTGGTGGGATTTTGGGTTGGGTCATGTGATATAAAAATGTAATGGTAGTTATAGCATTTTGGTTCCTACGATATATTTTATGTATACTGTATATAGAACCACCATCACTGTTATTAGTCTGGGCTAGAAATCTAATGCTGTTATTACTCCCAATACTATATATAGAGAGGCAATAACAATCGTAGTGGTCGTGCTCACCTGACAATGTATTCCTAATCGGAGAATAGGAGGTTGGCTGTGCAAGTGTATTTGCAAATTGTGATAAAATTTGCATGTGTATGCTTAAAGACAAGTCCACCCCCTCATGGAAATCTTTAATGGAAGCAATGTATTTTCGTTATACTTATTCCAAAATGTCCTAAGTACTTGCAGACCCAGCCCATATCATCATTCACACCTGTCGCGCTGTTGCAACTGTTTCATTCCCCGCAATACGCTCGAAACGTCCCAGTGCATTTGCATGACATGGGTTTTGTGGCTTTCCATAAGGCCTTATCTGGAAGCTAGAAGAAGACAACCTGGGATGGATTGCGATCTGTAAGTACTTTATAAGCTTCTTGTAAAAGTAGTATAAGACAATACACTGGTGGTGCCTAAATTGTATAAAGACCTGGGAATGACAGGACAGGACCAATATAGTGTTAACTTTCTTTATTTTCTTGAGTGATTACATGAACAACTTTACATAATAATAATATTATTATTTTTCTTTGAACTCGACATTAACTCCAAGCAAAGTGGGGGGTCACCAACTTCTGCCTGTACAATGCTGTTTTCTAACACCTTACTCATGGTAGCGTTCCTATAAACTCTATGCCATATGTAATACACACCCTTATACACCTGGCTGATGATTTCTATGGGATTTTCAGGTACATAATTGACAGATTCTTTTACATGTCTTCTATTGAAGCCAGTCGATGACAGCGAACTTTTCAGATATACAATTTTAATCTCTGATCTAATAAACATTTTCTGTCTTAATATCAATATCCTTTATCTATTATATGACTTCCATTATTATTTGTCAGCTGAAATAATCTCATTCATGATGCAAACCTTTGAGGTGAGTGCCACGTGCATGTTTACACCCTGCTCTATGTCATCTATTTCCTATTGCAGCATTTATTAATCATTCTGGTCATGTTTCTTTTTCTAATCAATGCGTATGTTGTTACAATAGATCGTACAAAATCTATAACATTAGATATTTATTCCTAGCAGCATGTCAGATTGGCAGGTGATTAGAGGTCCCATGAAGACTCTTTGTTTCTAGAGAACAAAGCAAGGCTGTGTCATGGTGAGGAGCCCAATACATCACAGGGAAAATTAACTCCCAGAACAAAAGCAGATTACATCTTTTCCATTACACTCTTCGGTGTCGAAGTACCAGGATACTTAATCAAGCGAAACAAAAGACAAACAGTCCTCATAAGCCTCATATAGCTGTGCATTAACCATGGATCCTCATAATAGCACGCTCACAACATACTGTCTGAATGTAATGCATTCTTTTTAGTAAATTGCTCTGTGGCAATACATATTGGGTGAAAATAAATTACATTTTCTGTCAAATTATTTCTTAATATGAGATCGTTTCTGTTCATTAGGGAAGCTGTGATAAGGGTTAGGTTCCTTTTTTATAGCAATAAGGGGGGAGAGATTTCTGGGTATATTTCATGTGTCCATGGTAGCCCTTTATAAACTCATACTATCTAGTTTTGCTTTTACAACCTTAAACTAGACCTTTTGCCTTATCTAGCCTTAGGTCCTTTCTGCCCCCATTCTCGCCAGCAACGAGGCCATTGAGAAGAATGTGTATTCCTATGGCTCCAGAAGACAGAAGAAGGGGCACATCAATTTCCCCCCGAAACTAGTATATGATTGTGTGTTCACAAATAAAATATATTCTTGATTTGGATGGCAATCCTCAACTGTATTATTTAGGAACTGTGTATGCCCCCAAGCATTCTAGCTGAGTGGGTTTAAAAGATTTATTTAAAATATTTTTTATATTTCTGCAGAAGTGTACACCTACCTACCATTGTTGCCTGTCAGAGTCGGACAATTGTTTTGCTATTGCCCCCTCCTTCTGTTATGAGCCTGCATATGTGGTGGGGGGAGGTTGTTGGTGGCAGGACTTAAAGCGTTATTTTTGACAGTTTATCCACTGTCTTAAACAGGCAACATTGGGAGGTAGATGTACTTTTCCTACCTCCACAGAAATATAATTTTATTGAAAATAATAAATAATGTTGTAAAAAAGTGCATTTGCTGTAATATTTATTACTGCATACCAAAGTGCTACCTGTTTTGTTTGAGGTTCTTTTACAGGCTGACATCTGATAATCTACATACAAACTACACTGTGCTTACAATCCTCCATCACCATCATAAAAAGGTTATATATGACCTTTAATATGTTTATCAACACACCCCTCAGCATCATTCCAAAGCACAAAGCTGTATCATAGGTCCATGAGAGTTGAATGTTAGAACTGCATTGCTGGATTCTGACCAAAAAGTCTATGAAAATGGTGTATACCACATTTACATTGCCAATTTACTCTTGTTTGTGTCCGCTATTAGTTTAGTTAAACATAACACTTTAGAAGCAATAAAACCTAACTAAAAAGTGGGTCCTGTACAAAAAGCTGATCATCGTTGTAGCGCACTAAATTATATGAATGGCTTTTTTCCCAGGCACACCCCTTCTTTCCCATCTCATCCACACGTCCACTAATGCTCAAAATATTTGTATGGTGCTTATGCATCTATGGAAATTGCTGTTTGCTTTCTTCCTAGCAAAAAAACCCCTAAACAAACAGCACAATGAATTTTAAAAGGAACAAGGCAAAATTACTATGATTACAAGCCCTGGTGCCAGCCATGTCAGCAACAATAAAATATCTGTCTAATATTTAAAACATTTTGTTGTAAGCAATCTTCACCAAAGCACATTTTGCAAGTCAACCAATTTGTTCACTTTGTGTCAGGTTCAAGAGGCTCTAACACCAAACGTTATCATTCCCGTAATGTGAGAACATGAATGTGTTCAGTTTGTCAGATGGGTTGCTACCTCAAACCTGGTCCGTCCCATCTTTCTCCATCTCTGTTGACACTCCCCATTTCTCCTATCCAATCGGCACGCTGCCTAGGGGTAATTATTGACTCCTCTCTCTCCTTTTCAAGCCACATTAACTATTGTGAGGAATATGGCCTTGATGGCCGTGGTACTCACAAGTACGCTTTCAGGAGGAGTCCGGAAAATGCAGGACACAAGGCTGCTGGGAACAGTAGAGGCTGAATTCTAAGACACGGTGTTTGATGGAACTGTAGGCTGTATACTGGAACAAGGTGCTGCTGGGAACTGTAGGCTGGATTCTGGTACATGGTGGCTGCTGGGAACTGTATGCTGAATACTGGAACAAGGTGTTGCTGGAACTGTAGTCTGGATACTGGAACAAGGTGCTGCTGGGAACTGAGGCTGTACAGGAACAAGGTGCTGCTGGGAACTGTATGCTGAATACTGGAACAAGCAGGGTAAGTAGGCACAGAACAGGCTAGGTAAGTGGTCACAGGAGCAGGCAAGGTAGGTTATAGTCTCCTGGAGCGGTAAGGGTAAGTAGCAGAATGTACAGGAGCCAGGGGTAGCGAAGCTACAATCGGCTCCAAGAGGAGGACGCCTCCGCTTTTCAAAGTTCGCGTCGGGAGATGCGTTGGCGTTGTGAGTCATCACGCCGGCCGCGCTGCCTACCCAGAAGCACCCGGCTGTGACCAGAGTGCTGGATCGGAGCAGCGGTAAGTTCGTGACAGTACCCCCCCTCCTCTACGGGGGGCCACCAGACCCAACGACCAGGCTTATCTGGAAAACTCTTGTAGAAACTCTTGATCAAATGGGACATGCAGATCAGTTTTTTGAGTGTTTAATCCATGATCTTTCCTCAGGTCCTAAACCTTTACAATGGAGAGACCTGGAGAGATCCTCCTAAAGAACCTAGAGTCAGTATTCTTTCAACCTCAAATTCTTGTGTCCCATCAACAGAAATTGGAGTGGGAGCTGAAGAGGGTAGAATATTGTTTCGGATATACGGTTTATGAGGGAAATATGAACACATTAGGGATCAGCATGTTTGGAGGGAGTTGAAACGAACAGCAGCAAGAACAATTAGTTCCAGAATAGAAAAAGGACCGATAATTTGGGTCCCAATTTGCAGAGAGACCCGTAGATTATATGGGCAGAAAAAAGCCACACTTTATCTCCCACAGAGTAGATGGAGGTTCCCTCACCAGCACTTTTTTTTTTTTGCAAGGCAGGATTTCTGAAGGCATTCTGTAGAGTGCCAAATGACCGACATTTGGGCCACAGAGTCATCAGCACAGGAACCTGAGTACAAAGGAAATCCTGAGGAAAACATCTTGGATTAGTGTTGAAGACACACAAAAAGAAGATTTTCCAGAATAGCATGAGTGGCATTGTTATGGGCACCCTTTCTATGAGGCCAAATTAGGAGAAATGATGGATGAGAATCCTTTAATAACTGTCTACAATAGTTTGCAAAGCCGATAAACCTTTGAATGGCTTTGGTATAGTAGGAAGAGGCCAGTCTTGGATGGCAGAAACTTGACAGGTCCATCAAAAAAACCTTGAGCGCAATCACAATGTAACCAAGAAGGATACTTGAGGAAGTTCAAAGAGACTTTTTCAAGTTTGGCATACAAGTTATTTTCCTTAAACGTGCTAAAACCTGCTGTACATGGAACATGTGTAGGTATATCTTGAGAATAGATTAAAATGTGTCGAGATATACAACCACTGAATTAACCTAAGATCTCGAAAGATGTCGTTAACAAACTCTTGAAAAAACCGCTGGGGCGTTACAAAGGCCGAAGGGCATAACAGATATTCGTAATGGCCAATCACGATTTAAAGGCGGTTTTCCACTCCTCCCCTTTGCGAATGCGAATTAGATTATATGCTCCTCGAAGTTCGAGTTTGGTGAATATTTTATCTCTTTGATCTGGTCAATAATTCAGAGATGAGTGGAAGAGGGTAAAGGTCTTTATAGTGATTTATTTTAAACCCCTATAACCAATACAGGGACGTAAACCTCCGTCTTTCTTCTCCACAAAAAAGACACTGGCCCCCGGCTTGAGAGCTAGAAGGGTCTAATGAATCCCCGAGCCAAATGTTCCTTAATATGTGTTTCATGCTTTGTCTCAGAGGGGGATAAGGATATGTGCGTCCCCGGAGAGACATGGTACCGGGAAAAAGATCAATTGGGCAATCATATGGGCGGTGTGGCGGAAGTTTTTCACCCGTTTCTTACAAAAGACATCGATAAATTCATGGTAACATTCGGAAAAGATGGCCGGTTCGCGGACTGCACACCGAACCCGGTCCCCGCGGATTTCTCCCGTCCGCGACGGCGGATTATTCCGACTTTCCGACTTCCGAACTTCCGAACTGCGGATTTTTTTTTTTTTTACGAAAATTTTCGAAAATACGAGTATCTCCGTAATTACGAGGATCTACGATACTTGCGGGATACGGAAAACCGTAGATCCTCGTATTTACGAGGATTCACGTAATTACGAGGATTCACTGAATTACAGGATTTCTCGTAATACGAGAATACTCTAAAAACGAGTAATTCGTGTAAAATTTTCAAGACGGAGCAAGCCACATGATCCAAATAGCCAATGGCAGCTATCATAGTTACAGAAAGCCTCGTTTTTTTTCCGGGAATCCTTCGTTTTTACGGGAATCCTCGGTATTTTTTCGAAAAATAACCGTTTTTTTTAAAGTCACGCTAGCGGACTGTACATTTAGGTATTGTTGGCATTTATACGTCTTCTAAGGCCATTACCCAGGTCCCTGAGTGGTTAGTGTACGTTACCAAGGGCTATTTATACCACTTTTAATGCGGATTTTTTGCCAACGTTTCATTTAATACGTGTTTAACGGTCCGCTCGCGGATTTTCAATTTCGGGATTTTTTCGAAAATCCGCGGATCCTCGCGCGGACCGGATTTTTCGAAGTTCGGACATCTCTATTCAGGAAGAATTTCCATAGGTTTAATTTCACAATTAATAGAAGAACAAAGAATAGAGAAGAGAGACATTTGGAAAAACAAGAAGAACTCCAAGATACTAATTCATTGTTAGACCAGTCTATGACAAGGTTTGTGAACAGGAGCCATGGAAGTCCTAGGATCAAGGAGCAGAAGGACTGTGGATCACCAAAAGGATAAACGTTCTTGTGAGTAATGCCGATATGCACAGAAAACTTGTACGTGGATTTGCATATGAATTCTGAAGCCAAGGGAGTATACAATAGCCGAACCCAAAGAGTTGTTTGGCAGGTGAAGAAAGGAAGCCCCAATTGTGCTGCGAAGGTAGAGTCAATAAAGTTTTCCGGCAGCACCAGTTTGTGGCCGGAACATGTTGCGAAAACCTGCCGCTTTTCCTTCACATAAGCCAAAATCCACAGGTTCCTTTCTCCTCCGACCACCGCTATGCTTATGCATTCTCTCATCCTGTCGTGCCTGGATATGCAACCTACTACTTTCTGTCTTCCCTGCTTCCCACCTCTCTCCCCTTCAGTCTATACTCTGCCACACGTATTGTTTCACTCTCTAATAACCGTTAATCCTAAATCTCCTCTGTACCGGACAACAACCTGGCTTCCTGTAAAAACATGTATACAAAACCTTCTCCTAACATTTAAATCCCTCCTCTCTGCTGCTCCCATTATATTTCCGCTCTAATCTTCTCATATGTTCCTGCCCGTACCCTCCGCTCATCGCAGAACCAGCTCCTGTACAGACCCCCGACTCGCGACTGCTTCTCTCGTCTTAACCCTTTCTCTCTTGGCTCCCATCCTCTGGAATTCTATTCCCCTCTCTCTACGTCAAGAACCTTAATTGCAGGTTTAATCTATCCTTACCTCCTACCTATCTGGTAACCAGCACAGTATAAGATTGTTTTTTTTCACTGCCATACGTCTCACTCCGGCACTTAATAACCCATTCCATTGTCTCTGTATGTTACCCCGCCTAACTAGATTTGTAAGCTCTACGGGGCAGGGAACCTCATTACCCTCTTGTGGCCAAAGCCATAGCACCTCTATTATATTGTTATATTTATGTACTGAAACTGAACTATCTATGTATTTATCCCCTTGTTTGAACTTTATTGTATTTTAATACTGTACAGGCGCTGCGTCCCCAAGTGGCGTCTATATAAAAAAACAATACATCATACATATACATACATGGACATTGAAGTTTGCACAGTCCTGCCTCCAATATTCTCTACAGTATGCGATAATAATAAACAAAGGCAGGTCAATCATTACAGAACATCCATTTTTCTTCTGGTTAGCATTAGATGTAGTTGTTTACCATTAAAAAGATAAAGCGCAATACAATTTAAAAAAAAGTAAACATTGTTGATTTTTTCCTATTCTGTATAACAACTCAATTTACATGGATTTCTTATTCATGTTTCCTGCGTTCTTATTCCCTATTCACATCTGCTGTATTATATGGAAGAGTTTGGATATAAAAAGATCAGTTCGGTAATGCAGGGTAATGAACAGGGGCTTAACTACCAGGGAGCAGGGGAGCAACTGCAGGGGGCCCAGGAGGCCAATGGGGGCCCAATCTCTTATTTTTCTATGCAGATATATCCTCCCTCCGAAACCACTGTGGATGAAGCACAGATATGGTCCCAATAATAGTTTTTGCAAGGAGCCCAGTGATTCCTGGTTATGCTGCTGGTAACGAAATACATTTCAACTTTGAGATTCATCCAGACGTTGCTAAATATAATGTAAGGACTTCAGTGCCTACAAGGTTTCCTATTTAGACAGCTGTTAAAGGGTCACATTAGGTCCCCAATGTCAAAACTCTAAAAAGTACAAGAATATAACATTACTTTTAAACCTACTCGCTCCAAGTCATTCATAATTCACAATATAGCCGCCACATTTCCATTATGTTTTGAAAAAAAATATAGCTACAGCGCATGGCATATCAAATTGCACATTGTCAATATATGTATAACTTCCACAACACAGTATCATCAATATATTTAAATGATTCTGCCCATTAATCTCTCCTAGCCATGTCGCTCTAAACTATGCAAGACTGAAACAAAGGCTGCTTATTAGCTGTGTTTAGATTCAGCACAGAAAGACTACATGATGTTTTAGCCCAGCAACAAGTGGTTCCTCAGCTATCACTGAATTACAATCCCAGTATTCGCTGACAAAAAGTGTCTTTCACTTGATTTAGAGCTGCATGATTGACAGCAGCTGAAGTCACAGGTGACAGTATGTATATTGTGTTTTTTGTTTCCCCAGAACAGGTGTTATCTAGGTCAGATAACAGATTGCTACAGCTGTTTACTCCGAGCAACCAAGTGAGCCCATATACACAACACGTAATCCCCTATACTGCAGAAGGCTGGAGTGCTTACAGTAAATGAGTAAATGATTGACCTGCAGTGCATACTGTAAGTTATCTAGTTTCAGTGAATACTGCACTATTCACAACAGTGCAAACCATAATTTATCCATGCACCTGCATACTGTATTTTGTTCACATAGTCATTTATCTACATACAGTGAATATTACAGTTTGTTCACATCAATCATTTAATACATACATGTGAATATTACATTTTGTTCACATACAGTCATTTTATATACATACAGTGAATATTACAGTTTTGTTCACATACAGTGCAAACCTGTAGTTTATCCTTTATGGCGCAACTGTTGTTTATCCACATACAGTTTATTTACATTTATGCAAAATTGCAGTTTTTTCACATGCGGTGCATATCGGGAGTTTTGTGACATTTTATAGGTGAGAAACGGGCTTGTGTGACCTAGCCCTAATTGTTTTAGATTTAAACAGTATAGGTTTGTTAAATGTATAAGTGTAGTGGCTCATTGTAGATAAACAATGGTGGAGGAGCACTCTATCCATTGTGGGTGGGGCAGACACCTCGTAGGTTCTTCCCTTTGGAACCAGTAGCTTCGCAGGAAAAAGACAACTGAGGGTCGCACTCCAAATCTTAGAAAGCTTTTATTATGAACCACACATCACACGTGTGATGTGTGGTTCACAATAAAAGCTTTCGCCTCAACACAAGTACCCTGTGGCACCCCACTTTTAATATATATATATATATATATATATATATATATATAATATATATATATATATATATATGTGTGTGTGATTTTTTTTTTTCCTCTAAAGGTGCTTGTGAAGGTTCTCATTCATCCAGGTCATGGTATATCTGTTGTATTCAAATTAGATCACTGGACTTGAAATGTAGTTCTTGAAGACGTTTCGCTAGTCATCCGACTGGCTTTCTCAATTCAGAATGACTTGTACAAAGAATCGTGGCTCCTCCTTTCCATGGAGGAGGTAGAAAACACAGGCGCTTAATACTTTAAGGCAATAGCACCCAGCCGCTGGTTCAGATATGTGGATGACCCCTGGGTTAAATCCACCAGAAGAATTACACACTTTCACAGAACACATTAATGCGGTAGACAAAACATTAAATTCACAAGGGAAGAGGTACAAAACAACAAACTGGCTTTCTTGGACTGCTTGGTAGAATTAAGGAAAATGGTAAACTGGAAGTAGAGGTTTACAGAAACCAACACACACAGATCAGTATTTGATGTTTGACTCCCCACCCCTTTAGATCAACAGCTGGGTGTCATCAGAACCCTAAAACACAGAGCCAGAACATCCCCACTAGCACAGAGGCGAAGGCTAAAGAAATGAAACATCTCAGAGGAGCCCTTAAAACTTGTGGATATCCAGACTGGGCCTTTGTCAAAAGAAGTAGAAGGAAAGAAAAGAACACAAATACCAACAGTGAAGGGAAAAGCAAACGGGGAAGAACATGGTCATCCCATATGTAGAAGCAGGGGTCTCCGAGAAATTAAAGAATTTTCAAAAAACATCGTATCCCTGTCTGCTTTAAACGAACAACACACCGAGCAGCAATTGGTACATCCGAAGACCCAATACCAAAACACAAAAAAGCGACATCATATATGCAGTGCATGCAGTGAAGAATGCTCTGATTTGTATGTGGGGAGACCAAACAGCAACTGCATCAACGTATGGCCCAGCACAGAAGAGCCAATTCCTCGGTCAGGACTCAGCCGTGTACCTGCATCTTAGGATAAAGGACATACCTTGGAAGATTGTAATGTTAACATATTGGCGAAGGAACGTGACTGTTCAAGAGAGGTGTTAAGGAGGCCATTTATGTGAAAATAAGAAACCACCTAAATAGAGGTGGGGGGGTTCGACACCAACTGTCTGCCATGTACAATGCTGTTTTACAACCTACTCTGGGCGTTCCTATAACACCTCTTAGCCACTATCCAATCACACCCCTTAACACCTGCTGTGATATGCTAATTGGGATTTTCCAGGGTACATAATTGCCACAGATTCTTGTACAAGTCATTCTGAATTGAAGCCAGTCGGATGACTAGCGAAACGTCTTCAAGAACTACATTTCAAGTCCAGTTGATCTAATTGAAAACAACATATTCTCTAAAGTTCTAACAGTTAAAGCTTAAAATGTTTTTAAATAATTTACCCTTTATATCTGTGATGGTTGCTAACACAGTGGGTGTCTCTGGTTCCTGATCACTCTCAGTCCTCTCATTCTGCTTACAGATGATATCTGGACCATCTTTGTGTTTAGGAACATTCCTGGCTGTCATGGTACTGTGTGATACATAGAAAGTCCTGGAGATTTATCTTTTTTTTCTTTTCATTTTAATATTACTTACATCTTACATTGATTTCAAGCATGTTAACTTAGTCCAGTCCTGAAATGAAAACTTACATCCAGGTAAATCACCCCCCAAAAACCCAAACAGTAATAGATTGAAACCTGAAAGATATATATACTCGAATATAAGTCGTCCGAGTAATAGTAGAGGTACACATTTCCTCAAAAATGAGTAAAACCAATTGACTCGGAGATAAGTCGAGGGTAGAGTAGTAGAAGAGAGTAGTATTTTACAAACATCATGAGTGGAACGTGCAACCACTAACCCAAAACACACTACCCTGTCCCTGACTCCTTACTCTCCCCCCCCTGCCCAGGAATAAAACCACTACCCTGTCCCTGACTCTTTACTCTCCTCCCCAGCCCCAGATAAAACCCCTACCCTGTCCCTGACTCCTTACTCTCCCCCCAGCCCAGGAATAAAACCCTATTTCCCTGCACACATCTTCTCTCACTACAAGTAAAAGCTGCAGCCTTACCTTTTCCATAGTTGCAGGAGAGTCCGGGCCCCACTCATTCACTTGATGGAGGAATCCGGCTGCCGCATCCACTGGTGGTCCATCCCTGACGTCACTACTCGCGCGATCTCATTTCCCGGCGCCGAGTAGTGACGTCAGTGGATGCGACCATCAGTGGACGCACAGCCGATTCCCCATCAGTAAGTGACTGACCCGAGTATAAGTCAAGGTTCAGTTTTTTAGGCTGTTTTTACAGCCTGAAACCTTGACTTATACTCGAGTATATACGGTAAGTCTAACCTGAAATCCTGCACAATTTCTGCAATGTTGCCTCTGTTTCTGCTTCCTGGTTCTTCCAGTTAGCAACTGTCCGTTATGGATTTGACAGTTTATTCACAGCCAATGACTGAATGTTAATCCCCTGTCTGCCTCTTCTGAGCATGCCCAGGCTCAGTACAGGTTTCTAAATTCTCAGTTTCCCTTGAGGCACCCAAAGCATAGCAGCATACATAATGAATTCATAGAAAAGTATGATATACAACATATTTTAAAGGGCCATTCTTTCTAAAAATTGTTGTTATGAGGGTTGAGTTGCCCTTTAACCTCACTTAAGCCTTATACAGATGTGCGATTGCGGGGTCCGATCCGTGATGCACAATGTGATAGGCACGTCCGTTTTGGCCGATAACCGTGATGTGTATGGGAACTTTGCCAGCTGAAACGATCAGGTCATTGCTCGACTGGCCAAGCGGATCTTCAACCATACAAGGCCGCGATTATCGGGCAAATGGCCGGGCATACACATTGTGCGTCGCCCCCCCTGTGATTGCACGTGTGTATGGGTCTTTACCTTTAGATACCTTCCCTTTACTTACCCTTTATATCCCTTCCATTACCTACCCTTTATATCCCTTCCCTTTATATCCCTTCCATTACATACCCTTTATATCCCTTCCCTTTATATCCCTTCCATTACATACCCTTTATATCCCTTCCCTTTATATCCCTTGCATTACCTACTCTTTATATCGGATTTTTGCCTTGGTTCCCTTCTTCTAGATCCTTTGCTTGGTACGGATCCTACGCCTTGGAAGTCTCCTTGTGCATATCTTCTACATAGTTAAGTTGCTATGAATAACTAGCTTGCTTGTAGTGAGCGTCTGACCCGCACAATGAGCTATTTACACTGCACACCATCTCTACACTTTCAGTCAGTGTGTAGTTTACATGATTGTTTATTACAGTGCTGGAATAGCTTCCACCATTTCTAGCATTTTTAGGAGATGATGAATCTATAGGGGAACTATAGTGTTTTATAATAACCCAGGTTCAGGAGAAACGCTGAATTTCACATTAAATGCCCGGTACCGTGAGTTAGAAAGAAGCAGTGCCCAGTGTAATGATAACAACAGTATTATATAGACTATCACTCACTTGCACTTTCAGTTCTTTAGTAAAAAGCCACTTGGGGAATTTTTATTAAATCATTTTCCAAAATAAAAGCTTGGCTATTAAAATGCCTCATGCGACATAAGGAAACATTCACCCAAAACAACTTCAGTTTAATTTACAGACCATCAATATGGTCATCGGATTCAATCGATTCCATGTATGGGACTTATCTGATAAAACTGGTATTCAAAGATTAATTTTTTTCTCAAACCATTTTCATGAATGAATATGCAATTAGTACTGAAGTGTGATTGGCCATTAGTGTAAAGAGTTGGGACTTTCATTATATGTTTACTTCATACATGCTTCAAAACAGCTGATCGCAGAGGTTTCCGGTGGGCCCTTTACCTTACCAGCTCCCCCGTATTCACGGGCTGCGGTAGTTATTGCCTCTGATCCTAAATAACTATGTGATCTAGCAATAGGATTTGTTTTTTGATGAACATTTCCTTTAACCCTTAAAGGACAATTGCACCCTTAAAAAGAAAAGAAAAGAATTAAAATATGTTGATATATCATAGTTTGTCCTATGAATTCATTACTGTATGCCTGCTATGCTTCTGGATGCCTCGTGGAAACTGAAATTTAACCTGTACTGAGCCGGGCATGCTCAGAAGAGGCAGACGGGGCATTAACATTCAGTCATTGGCTGTGATGTCAACTGTCAAATCCATAACTGGCATTTGCTAACTGGAAGAACCAGGAAGCAGAACAGGGCACAGGACATTGTGCAGATTTCAGGTTAAGACTTCACACAAAACACATTTCAAACTATTACCGTTTAGGGTTTTGAGGGGTATTTACCGTATGTAAGTTTTCATTTTGGGGCTGACTTGCCTTTGGCAATGTAGGGGAAACGCCAATTACGTTTTCCAGTGGTTACCGTACGCTTGTGCTGCGATCCGTGCAATGTTGCGCAATCAGAGCACATGTAATTCACAAAAATGGTGATCGCATAGCTCCAAAACAGATCACTGTCAATGTGGTCAGTTAATTGACATGCACTGTGCTGGGCTTCTCACGCTCAAATAGCTCGGAAGCGTTGAGAAACGGGCTTGTGTGACCTACCCTAATTGTTTTAGTTTAAACAGTATAGGTTTGTTAAATGTATAAGTGTAGTGGCTCATTGTAAGAAACAATGGTGGAGGAGCACTCTATCCAGCACACCTCGTAGGTTCTTCCCTTTGGAACCAGTAGCTTCGCAGAAAAAATACAACTGAGGGTCGCACTCCAAATCTTAGAAAGCTTTTATTGTGAACCACACATCACAATGTGTGTGTTCATAATAAAAGCTTTCTAATTTGGAGTGCGACCCTCAGTTGTCTTTTTCTAGTGCTCATTGTCCTTACAAGGGCGGGGAAGCTTACTGTATATGGACACTGTATTGGGGGAGCTAACTGTACTGTATATGAACACTGTATTAGGGGAATACTGTATACGGACACTGTATTGGGGGATTACTGTATATAGACACTTTGTATTGGGGGAAGCTTACTGTATATGGACACTGTATTGGGGGGTTACTGTATATGGACACTGTATTAATCAGACAGAGCGCCCCACTACACCACATTTCGAAAACTCCACCGTACCTGCTACATCTACACTACTATGCCCCTAGTCTACTCCGCACTCAGTCCTCCTCAACAAGCCAACGCACACCAGTAGTTTGACAAGATCTATTCCTCATAACATCAATGTCGATATTTTTGACCATCCCAGGTCCACCCTCACCGTCCTTGACCCAACATCCTTACCTAGAATATCCGTCCTGTTGACGAAAACTTCTCCACAGTATTTTCCCACCCCTGTAGTTCACCGTCTCCCACGGTCCCAGCTAGTAACCGGCTTGAAGACCGACGTTCTTTGAATATCACCCTCTGTTTTTTCTCTTCTTCCCCTATCCAGGACGACCCCCCGGTACACTTCCCCCCCCACGGACATTCTCACCCCGAGCCATTCACGGCCAAAACTCAGACAAAGAGAATGGCCTAGACTAAAAACTGATACTTAGTTCCTAAGGGACCGAGAATGTATTTTATCCGGACCAGGGGATTTATTATACTAAAATTATTAAGCTTGTTTTGCACATATCCTCGGTTAAACAAAGTGCACTGCATCTGTTACACCATTATTGTACTATACTATGCTTTCGTACTTGGATTGCATAGTCCTCGGTAACAAACTTATCCCCAATTAAATAATGGTGCCACATTTTCAGTCTTCATCTTCTTACTATTAATATACTGATTTAGGGTCAGTGATGCTTTGTTTAGCATTATAACTTCATTAATAAGAAGGTGTATGTATGTATTTTATGTCTTTACAGCACTAAATATTCCACAGCGCTTGACCAAGTTTACTCAATTCAATCAGGCCCTGTGCTGAAGAGCTTACAATCTAATCACTTTATGTAAAAAACAACCTATCAGATGTCTTTATGATTGTGGGGGAAACCTGGAGTGCCCGGAGGAAACCCACGCAGCACGGGGGAGGGAGAACATCCAAACTCCTTGCAGATGTGTCCAAGGGTGGAAAAAGACTCAGTACTCGCTGCACGGCATCGTGCTAACCACTGAGCCACCGTGCTGCCTACAGTGTGTGTGTGTATGTGAAGTCCAATTGGACAATCGACTTGTGTCAAGAATGTCGCAAGACAACAACAGAAGATTGGTACAGGTATTTCTCTGAATCTGACTGTGACACATCTGAAAAAACATTTTGTCCAGAGAAGAAAAGGTTAACATTACAATAAATCTTGTGTCCTGAGACATGCTTTTCATCCAAGGGGTGGTCTCTCTAAAATCACAGCCACAATTAAAAGATGGTATTAGCAAGTTACTTCAAGAACAAATTCTCCCAACAATCAAGATGCAATATGGTGATGATCTGTGTTGCATTTTTGAGCAGGGAGAACTATGTCACAGTTAATTTGATAAGGAAATAACTGGAGATTGTAACAAATTAAGACCCATTGCGAGCTAACCCAGATCTTAATACCATTGAGAAATGTGGTCAGTTCTTGAAAGCAGAAGCCACATTCATGATCAGTCCACGCACTAACAATAGATCACCATGGATCAGGATTTGGCCCAGAGGCCAATATCCAGCATGCCAGAGCAAACTGAGAAGTGCTAAGAAGAAAAGTCAACACTGTAAATTTGATGTACCGTCTATAACTTGAGTATAGTCGAATTTTCAGGCTTTAAAATTAGCCTGAAAACCTAACCTCGACTTTTATACTCGAGTCAAGCCTAATTTAGATCCAAATTCTGCAATTACAGATAGTAACCAGAGGTGGCGCTGTGTAAACCTGTATAGAAAGTTCAGGAGTGATCTGCCTTTACACTTCCTGCTTCCGTATTCTGGCTGCTGGACTACTCAGCACTGTCACTGGTGTCTGTGAATCTGATGGGGTCTCCTACGTTTGGGCAAAAAAACAGCTGTAGCTTAGTTCAGTGCAAATGACCGCTGAAACTACAACTCTCAGGTGACATTTTTAACTAATTGGGGTCAGAGAATCCTTTATATAGGGGGTCAGATTCCTTTATGTATATGGGGTTCAGAGGGCCTTTACTATAGGGGTTCAGGAGAATTGTAAATGGATGGTAAGCTTAATTAAAGTTTATGAACCGCCACTCCACTGTTTAGAAACTGAAACCCAGCAACAAAGCATGCTGAGAGTTGTAGTTTCCAAACATCGGAGTGCCAAAGAATTGGAGGTTACTGGTTCTGGATTTGGCTATTACTGTATGGATTCATGTATGGGAATTCTGCTGTCCATTTAAAGGGAACTAAAGCCTAAAAAACAACACAGAATCAGAAGGCAGTAGTGGTGATAATTTCCACCCCGACTATACTCGGTCAATCAGTTTTTACAAAGTTTTAGGTTAAAAATAGGTTACCTCGACCTATAATCGGATCGACTTATACTCGAGTATATACGGTATTGAAAATAAAGAAATATACCAAGAAAAAATTTAAACAATAATATAAACCTACTAAAGCAGTGAAACTTACAGGATGCTCTGGAAAATTGCTGGAGGGTGGAATACAAAACTATAAAGCATATACTGTAGTCCATACTTTGGTTTATATAGCAACTGAGATACGTCACTGTTACACCATTAGATGGACTATTTGCCTTCAGTTTGCTGCAGTGATTCACCATATGCCAGTGTTTTCTTCATTTTAAACCTAGGGTATTTATATAACATAGGAACCTACCAACATTTTTAACCTCAAATACTACCTTGCTTTATAACAGTTCATCACTCTCTTCCGTTTCCGTTTAACCTCATTGGAAAAGTTATAATATGACAAAAATATCTTATTACCAAAAATCCTCTATATTCTACATTACTCCTTGATCTATATTCCCAATTTTTTCTCCAAGCTGAATGGTCTCCGGGGAGGAAACTGCAGTACATCTAAGATAACTACGTCCCCCAAAAACAGAGCTGGGCTAGCCAGGACAGAACAAAGAATGAACGCTTCTACTTTTATACTGTATATGTGTGCACTTTAAATAAATTAAAGTTATTGTCTATGGTAATACTGATAAGATTCACAAATATATTATAACATATATGGATACACACACTGTACATATGACGAGATGCAATTTTTGCAAAAAAAATTGTTCAAGGTAATTTACCTTTGTGAACAAAGTCAACACTGGTAGTTCTTTTTGAGACACATACAGTCTTTTCATCACCAAAAATCTTGAATATTCACTTTCTGACAAATCTTAACTGGAACATCTGTAGAAAAAAATAATACACAATCAAGAGCAATGATCCTAACTGCAAGAAATTACCATTGGAAGTTCATTCTATCATCTGTATTGATGAACATAATGCACCTGTTTAAACCTGAAAACAAAGATTACATCAGCGCTTGAGATTTTTTGAGAATGGCATTATCAATGAAACCGAATAGCTTGATTAGAATATAAGGGTTAATAAAATGAACAGCTTTCAATGGTGGCATAAAGAAACATGCTAATTACCTGACCCATGGTGCAGTACCCTTGCATACTGAATATTCATCACAGATGTGTGGTCCACGTAAGTATCGTGAAGGAGCGATATTACATCACTCTGTTGGAAAATGTTTAGGGCTTCTAGAAGATAGCAAGCTTAATAGTAAGCAAACAATTCCAGAGAAGATCAATATCTTATTTGGATAAAGAGGGGTGTATGTAAATGAGAAATAACTTCATTCTCACTCTTACAAATCACTGGATAGGTCCAAGGCCTCATTGGGCACTTATCCAAATGATTTGGTGTGCCATGTTGCTGGCAGAGATTACTGTTTTAGGGGAACCTTTGTGGGCTTGGGGAACCATTGATGGGTTGGGGACAAGTTCTCCAAAAATTAGGGGCCGTCATAGTGAAGATCCAGAATGAGACTGCCGTGAGGGTTTGATATTCTTACCAAGAGGGAGACGAGATTTATTTCTGTGGCATTATGCATATGCCAGTAGCAATTTTCTAATAGGATAATGAACCAGTGAAGAAAAAGTATGTTCTTTGTAATGAATATCACGGCACAGCATGAATTCAACTATCAAGCCGACACTAAAAAATACCACCTGAAAAGCACTAGGCACGACTTTGTATAATGGATTCAAAAACAAGTTCTTTGGATCAGACCAAGCGGTCAATATTTTTTATCACCAGAAAATTGTCATAAAATACGGACATTTACAAAAATGACTGGTTCAACTATTACTGTACATTGGTTTTTTGTGTTTATTACACAGAGTGTTGATCCTCTGATTTGTCTCCCTACCTTTGATAGTTTGTTTTACTCTCATGCTTCTTATTACTGTTTTCCCATTATTATATGGGATATTGATTCTGTGTTGACAGCCTATGCACTATACTTGCAAATCTTGTTACACCTATCAATTCTAATAAAAAGGGTTTGTGGGCCAAGATTATTAGGAAACTGTACAGCTCCATCTGTCCAAACCTCATCCCGGAAGAATTCGGCAGAATTACTGTGCTGGAAGCTGCTAAATAAATCACTTATTTATAAAGTGCTGGAAGCATAAATAACTGTAATTATCCATAGGGATTTAGTAATGTACATGGTAATTAGCCCACACTGTACATAATGAACACGCTTCACATTACAAAATACAAACAGTGAATAAGACATGTAGCATTGGATCTTTTATGCAGTGAAGTGCACAAAGGAGAATGGGGCCCTTTTCTCTCCCAAAGTATTCGGGGTACTGAGGTAGTGGCTACCAAGCATTGCGGCTTTATACTGTTTTTTCTACCCTAGGCCATCAAGCTTGTTTCTTCCCCCACCCAATACCACAAAACATCTCCCCCCCCAAAACAAACAAAACTGTGAAACAATTATTTTAGTGCAAAGTGCCCTAATGTACCTAAAACCCACTACTTATAAAATTATAAACAAACATGGGAATCATTTTACAGAATGTAATAAAAAAAACTAAATGTAGGAAGTACAAAACGAGTACTAGGTAACGGTGGGTACATACACTACAACTAAAATAGTTTATCAGCAATACATGGGGGGTAACTGTGCTGTGCCACCCTAGGCCTTAGCCTAGTGAGAAACCCTGACTTGATGCCAAAGTGAAGTACTAGACAGCACATAAAATCTCCTGGTTTTTCTCCACTTCACTGAATGAAATGTGCTAAGTGAGTTCTATCCAGAGAGTTGAAGAGAGAAAAAGAATCTATGAGCTTATTTGTTAAGTAAACAGTAAAGATGACACTGGCCAGTTACAAGGAAAAGGTACGGGTATGCATCACTTTAATCAGCAAGTTCTGGAATAAATACATATACATGTGTGTGTTTCCTGCGAAACACACACACACACACTTATATATACAACTTTCTTTTGCCTGAGCAAATATGATATTTCACTTTGTTAGCCTAAGCTGTTTTTGTACGTTAGGGATTTTCCAAGTACATTTGCTTAAGGAATTGTAGACATTCTGAAAAAGTAAAGCCACGCAGAGATTAAGAACTAATATTCAAAGGCAGAATTGAAGGAATAATTTATATTGTGTGGTGTGAAGCAGAAATAGCAGCAAGCAGTGCAGTCTATGGACTAATGCACCAAAGACATGGTCTACAAGTGGGAAGAGCTGCAGCCAACGGAGCAGAACAGTCCATATAATAGGGAACGTTTTTAAGGAGATTAGTTACTAATCTTTATCAAATGATATGAGAATTGGCAGGATTTACGTATGAGCTACATTGTGATGTAGGTACTGAAGGAACTTGCCTAATGCATATTCATATTGCATATAAAAAAATGCCCTCAGCTAAGACATCACCTGCAAAAATGTAAAATTTTCTGGCAACTGATGTTCTTGTTTTATCATCAGTTTACCTCTGCTGCAGCAGCAAGCATTATGTAGCTTCCATGATATGGAACTGATCCATGCACAGATTTCTTATTATTTGAATAAGCGAACATTACATATATCCTGCCGTGTGCGAGGCTAAATTACCATGGGGGGCAACCAGGAACGCCCTCAACTTCTACTTTTCCTAACACAGGATGCAGACCCCCACCACTTATAACCATTGTAAATGAAGCGGCAGGGGCCCCATTATAGTTTGCTGGGGCCCTTGCTGTGGTACCACTGGTCATAGCATACAGGTCCCTGGTTATCATGGGTAGGATGTTGCCAGTTGAATGGTTAAAAACATGCTTGTGCATGTTTTAAGAATTGCTTCTTTGTATCCTCTACAAGTGTGGCATCTGTAGAAATGACAGAGACATAAATAGATACATGACCTGTTCCACCCCCATAGTATTAAAGATCTCAAAGCAGCGTGCTGTTATAAGAAAATGGATAAAAAAAAAAGAAGAAAAAATATTTTGCTTTTAGCACAGCATTTAGAATTGTGTGATCTGGGCAGAGACCAGGTACGTTATACGTAAAGTTAAAACATCACTTAATTAGAATACTAACACGAGACAGGCACAGTAACAAAAGTAGCCAGAAAAATTATAATGATGATTTAACTTCAAACATCATTGCTTGGAAACTGTAGGCTCAGGCGCACTTACATGTTTGGGATTGCAATGTAAGTAATATGTTTATATTCCAATCCGTTTCTGGAACCCAATAGGTTTTCATATTGGTATCCCATGGGATATTTTATTCCAAAGGTAGAGATAGGAGCTCAAAATGCATTAAAAAAACCTTAAAAAGACATGCAAGGAAACATTATAATAAATAAAAGCTTTCTGTGTCAAACTGGGGCCTTGTCTTTCAGAATGACTTGTACAAGAATCTGTGTGGCAACTAAGTACTCGGAAAGTCCCGAATAGCATATAACAGCCAGGTGTTAGGGACCTTCTGAAAAAAGGTTGTTTTTTGGTGTTATGACTGTAAAACTTTTTTTTGTAAAATCATTTTTGATGGTTTTGGTTGCAATGCAATAAAAAAAGGGTAGGTTGTGTTGTGAGACGTATCATAGGTGTGTGTAAACTGTGTCTATTGTGGTGTAGGGTATGCTTTTGTATTTTCGGTTAAGTGCAATCAAGAAGTCGTGATTAAGCAACTTATTCCAATATATCAGCAATAATATCATAAAGATCATGAAGCATATTTTCAGTAGATTTATTTAGAAAGATAGATTAGATAGGACACACACAGACAGGTTACACAGACATACTGATAGCTGATTAAAAAAAATATGTCTGCAATTAAGAACAAGTACTGATTACATATAAAAAGTAAAAATATACATATAAGCCACCTAATACCAGTCTTATGGTATTAACTTGTGACTCCCTATCCTGTCACCTAATTCCATATATATTAGTATGCAGGGAAACTTTTTTAATGACTGACTTCTAGGAAAAACTGCTACTGCTAGGCACAGTAGTGGCAGCAGCAGTCTACATACAATATTTAAATTCAGAGACATAATAAATGCATCTGCTGATTTCTGATTCTGTTACCCTGGTTGCAGATTAATGGATCTTGTTTTAAAGAGCACTGTCTTCAGTGAGAGGTGTTAGTATACAAAAAAAGGTCCCAGCAGCTTCAATATCATTATTTTTATAGAAATGGGTGCAGACTGTACGTACATCATTACATGGGTCTCCCATAACATCGACCTATATAAGAAGATTCTATAAGATCTTCTACAAGATTTAGAAGATCTTTTGTTTAAAAAGTAAAAACCACAAAATCAAAGTAGTATTCAGTTGTATAATTAAACATTTATCTTATGGACAGACAGTTGGGCTAACTGCACTACTGACTTAAATTACCATATTTGGCATCAATCATGAATTATTATGTCAGTTCACTATTATAGGTCTCTGTCATATGGGAATATCCAGAAGTGTTCAATATCTAGGTGGTTGCAAACATGGTAATGTGATACAAGGTTGTTAAATTAGCAGTTTAATCACCCATATAATAAAATTGGGAAAATTGTTTTGCAGCATTTGTAATTACAAGGCATGTCTACCCTAATGACCGAGCTTCTTGTGCCACATTGACATTCTAAAAGGGTAGAGCAGGACATAACCACTGTTGAGGAACACAGAATAAATGCAGCCTTGTTATAGCTACCAATTTTTTTACTTTTTTCTTGCAAGTTAACGCAGATATGGGCCTGGTTTAAACCAACAAAAAATGTTGGTGGATGAATTCAGGGTGGGTGTGCCCTATAATTATGCTAAAACACACTTTCCAGGAATAAATCCAGAAACTGCTGAGTTGAACACATTATAATTTGCCTTTTTAAGGGATCCCTACCAATAGACCCAGTAGCACAAATGAAAACTACCCAGCCACTTCCTACCTATACAGGACAAATAGATAGATGCACTCTTTACTAAAAATGGGGGATGACAAAAATGAAGTGACTGGTCTGCCTGCTCTAGGAATCTCATAACTTGCACAAGTGGATCTTTAAGGAGAAACCACTTAAAATGATTGATACATTGTTTGAATCAGATATAAAAATGGGATAAGAAGTAGAGGTTCTCAATTTTTCCCCTCCTCTGGGCACAAATAAGCTTGCATTCGCCTGAATGCCACACTTCGGCCCATGTCAATGTGTGGCCATCCAGTAGGAGACTATTATTTTTACTATAAAAATGTACTTTTAAGAATGAAAAGTACTTGGGTCAGGGATAGGAGGTACGATCTTTATGTAGGGACTATGGCCCCGGGACTTCCTTCATTAAGATAGTGCTGAACCACCAGAAGCCTGGCAGAAGAGTAGTTTTTCTGACCATATAAAAGTATGAGCAATGGCCAAGTTTGTTATACAGGTTAAGGAATGTCTTGGGATTGTTATAATATCGCTGAATGCTGGCTTCGGCCATTGCCGCATGTGTGTGGTCGCTCAGTAGGGGTTCGTTCATAGATCTGACCCGGTTTCTAGAACGACCCCCAACCGAATGACCACATGTGCAAAATCTTCTGCACATGTCCGACGGCTGATCGTTCGTTGTGCCTCATCGCGCGGTTGTACAAGGCTTTAGTAATGCCTAATTAAGGACTTAAAGGGGAAATGTGGTCTCCAAACAAGTTGAGTTTAAAGGAAATCCAGTTCCCTAACTTTAAAATGAGCCATCAACCACCTTCTACCTGCTCCACAGCCCAAGATATAAAGAAATGACTGACAGAAAGTTAATGGGTGGGAGGCTGACATGTGACATTCCTAAGGCTTCTCCTGCACAGTGCCGCCGGCGAGCACAGCCTCAGACTCCCTCACGTGTGTGAGGGAGCAGGAAAGTCCCTCCCTCTCCCTGCTGTGTGAAGGTAAGGGAATCTACAGCCCTTCTCCTCACTATGTGAAAACAGCCTTTTCAGGCAGAGTCTCCACTCGCCTGAAAAGGCTGTTTCCACAGTTTCGGGGGGGGGGGGGGGTAGGGATGGTGTCAGAGTGGCCCACAGCACAGTAGAGCGGGTGGGGCTTAGGCACCCGGGAGTGGCGGGGGCCACATGGGACTGTAAAGGAATGGGCCAAGCGGGGGCCTGCAACTGGAGGGACTATGGGGTCCATGAGTGGGGCTGCAAAGGGGAGGAGACATAGGGCAGATTGACTGACAGGTTTCAGAGCAGAAGTGCAAAGGGACCTGGAGATGCTGCTGCCATATCACACACAAAATGTAAATATCTTCAAAACTATGTAAAATAAACAATGAAAAACATTGCAAAAATTCTCAGGAGAGCAATTCCTATCAATTACCAAAGTCATTTTTGGACCACAGTTCCCCTTTAATATTGTATTACTCATATTTTACGCTCTTTACAGTGAATATGTAATCATACATTAGCTTTGAACAAGTTAAGCCAGTGAAAATACTTCCAACTCTGCTCCCTGATGACTCACCAGTCCCCAGTGTGCCCAGTCATGTTGAGAAAACCTGTTTTACAGTATCATATCTTTAAAAGCAGATCATTCCTACTATTATTTAGTAAGATCTAAAACTAAAACCCAGCAATGGAACCACAAAAACCCATTTCCAAACTTAGTTCCCAAATAAAACAAAACACAAATATAATATTTATGTTTTACTTTTACACTGTATTTAAAGCAGTAAAAAATGTGAGCAACTTTGAAAAATAGCCTTTAAATAATTCAGAACCTGCGCGCTTTGTAAAACAGACAAAAAAAGGTATAATATAAGCCTACAAAGCACATGGCTTATTAAGATAAGGAGGCTCAAGTAAAGTTGAACAGGAAGATTGGCATTGTTGGGTGCGGAGCAACCTTGAAGGGGAGGAATTAATGTCACTTGGATCAAGGCAAATGCCAGTTCTGTGACAGGATCGGCCTTTCACAGGATACAGGCCAGAGATTGCAAACGTGCGATAACAAGAGTCTCATTTTCTTGTAAGACATTCCAGGAAAATGGTATTGTATACAAAATATATTGGCCTTATTTATTGATTGCATTGGGCTGCATTTGTTTTACCACTTCATCATTCAGAATTCCTATGTAGCTGAGCGATGGACAATAGCTTTTATATGGGGTTTTTTCCATATTTATCGCAGAATCTATATATTTTATCACAGAACAACACATAAAGCATATTTCTGTAAATCCTTGGCAAAAGGTGCTTATGAAAACACTGGGGTTTCAGGATTTATTTACAATTAAAATGAGAATTAACAACTTAACGGGTATGTATTCTGAAAAAAAAAAGTTTGCCCCATCTTAATCTTTAATTAAATATATTTAATTAGCACATAACTCTGAGGTGTGTGTTGTGTGCAATAGATAACGCTACCGACGTGTTGGGGTCTGCTACCAGTTGTGAGTCCAGTGCTTCAATCGACTCCCAATACACCTGTCTCCCGATAGGCATAAGGATTCGTAAAAATACGGGGAGTATCTCCCAGAAGAAAGGCCGGCAACCAGACTCGGAGAGTGTACGTGAAGATAAAATTCAGAACTTTATTTCGACTTTTAAAAGCAAAACATGCAGGGTCCAAACAGATGTCCATGTTGTTGCATCATCCATGACTGTTTGCACAGGCTCAGTATTCCCCCTCCTTCTCCTAACTGACTACTCCTTCCATATGAGCTGACTTTCTTTTAATGAGCATGCTCATTAGTCTCTATGAGCCACATGGTTAGTTAATTATCCACCATGCAATTCACAAATACAACTGTCCCATTCCAGTTACAGCAAATCGTTACATAGCAGATACGATTATGATAATAAGGTACTTGATTGACAGATGAAAAACAAGATATTTCAGAATGGATCTCAAAGAAATAGGGGACAGATTATAGTTTCCAGTCATGGGAAATTTAAAAAAAAAATCTTTTACCAGTGCACATACCCTCCTTGTTAACAATAGGTCTATAATACAGCATTGATGTTAAAAATAAATAAGGGCTTGTTTAATAAGAGGTGCAACAATTTGCCTATGCTATTGATCTGCAGCAACCAATCAAATGTTATCAAATGTTTTTCTAATTGCAATAGACCAGATAAAAGGTATCATCTGATGGTTACTGCAGATTTTTGCACCTCTTATAAAGGACAACAATACCAAAAAAACCATCACCCCCATTACATGTCCACACTTCCAGCCGCTGAAATTGCTACTCACATTTACAAGCTGTGCTGCCCTCCTTAGATATCACACACCAAATGAGTGCTAAATGCCACCTCCTAGACGGCCCAGGCCGTATTAACATAACATTGTTATTGGCTGGTGGGAATGTCTGTTACAACCTTCTCTCCCTCCTCTTCTCCTCCTCCGCCAGTCAAACAAACTTGAAATTGCTAGGATACAGCCTATATAATCAAGCTGATCAAAGGTGGGTGGGAGGAGTGTTTCTTGCATGCTAGCTCTGAGTGCCAGTTAGAGGCAGACAGAATCGTTACACCCCCTCGCAGCATGGCTAATTGAAGGGCCAGAGAGAGGCTCGAAATCAGTAAATAAATGTATGGGGAGGCAACATACCTTGCATTGAGGCAATACAGTTATCCTTTAAAGGACAACTATACTGTTTTACTATAAAAATGTACTTTTATAAATTAGAAAGTACCAGGGGACAGGGAGGTATGATTGATATTTCCATATCCCAATATTGTTTTGTGAGGGGCTACAGCACACACAGTTTTAGGTTATGGCCCTGGGACTTCCTTCATTAAAGATAGGGATGAAGCAACTCAGGAAGCCTGGCAGAAGTAGTTTTCTTTCTGCTGCCTATATTGAGTTAGCAAGTACCAATCCTACCCTCCTGCCCTAGGTACTTTTTATTTTAACTGTTTTTGAAAAAAGTTTACATGCAAATAGTTCTCCATATTTCTCTGCTATAGTTTTCCAAGGTTCTCCTAAGTGCTTACATGTTCTTAAACCCTTAGCTAACCACCATTTACATAAAAAATGCACCCTCTTTTGTGAAATGAAAGGATATTAGAATTTACAGATGAGCTCCATGACCATATAAATGACCATATGAGCCAAGTTCTTTTACAGGTTAAGGAACGCCTTGGTGAATTATAATATCCTTTCAGAATAATACTGATGACATAGCAAAGAGACGGTTCTAAGTTTATATTTAACATATCCATGGCAAATATGCATTGCAATGTAATATAATTAAAGGGTCACTATATTCACCGAAACAACTTTACATTTTCTGAAACTACAATTTGAGACAAGTAAAATTATGGTACACACATATTTATCTGTGCTTGCTTTGTCATTAAATTATTAAAGGGTATGTCCACCCCTAAAAACAATTAATATTCTGCTCCCCCATGTCCCCCAGCCCCAACCGCATGTTTGTTTTTTTCAAAAAGCTCCCCAAACTCTACTTACCTCCCCTCGATCCTCCGCCGCACTGCCGCCCCTCTGCTTGCGAGAATGCAAGCAGAGGGGCGGGACCGGCAGTCGCGTCTGTGATTGGTGAGCGGCAGCCAATCACGGACGCGGGGCTGCCGGTCAATCAGTGCAGCGGAGGAAAGCGGAGAGAGGTAAGTAAGAGTTGGGGAGCTTTTTGAAAAAAAAAAACATGCGGTTGGGGCTGGGGGACATGGGGGAGAGCATATTAAGGGGGTTTAACGTAGGGGGAGGGATAGTAGAACGGGAGGGAGGGAGAGGGGGGGGGAGAGGGCTGCAGTGCGCATGGCAAATATTACCGGAGGCTAGATAGCAGGCAGAGCCTGCTATCTCCTGGTGGTAGTTTTGAGACTTTGGGGGGGGGTTTACAGGAGAACCCTATGGAGCTGGGAGTGAGGTAAGGATTAAACTACACTACATGGTGGGCCAGTAGTTGGGGGATTATAGTTTTGGGGGTGGACATGCCCTTTAATGTGTTAATGAGTACTCCTAATTTCCCCCCACCCTCCCTTACTCACTGCCTTCTTTTAGTGGTCTGCGACACTTAGTGTTCGGCACAGCCTCACCATGGACACTACATTGCTTACACATCACCCCCTCCCTCCCCCTGTGTTTCTTTTCTCTGCTGATTCTCTTAAATGTTGAAGAAAGTGTTCTGGCAGGCAGGCAAAGAGGTCAAGCATGGGTTACATATTATATTTCTGCTTCTGGAGTGACAGGTCTTTCCCTGTAATGCTGTGATTAAAATGATGATTTCTCAGAATCTCCTGTTCAGATTTAAACTCTGAAAAAAGTTTGAGTTTTGGAATCTTGTTGAATCTAAAGGTACTATTTTTGAAAATGCAATTTTTTTTAAGTAAAGATACCTTTACTGTATTGTCTAAGGCTGGGTACACACATTGGAAATTATTTGTCCAGACCAAGCATTCACTACTATACAAATAACTGTCCCCATTGTTTCTCTGAATATTCAATGGCTCTAACAGTATGAATTGTATTCAAATTAAATTGTAACATACAAAGAAAAATTACAAAAATAAGTATAAAATAATAAGTTTGTTACAATCTGAAAAATTCAGAGAAACAATGGGAGATCGGAGTTGTTACTTGATCGGAGTTGTTTACTTAACGGACAACTGTATTGTCTAAGGCTGGGACCACATTATTTGTCCAGACCGAGCGTTCACTACTATACAAATAACTGTCGGTCGTGACAATAGTGGCTGCGGCCCACAGTTGCTTGGCACCATAGGAAACTGCACAATCGCCCTTGCTTTACGAATGGGCCCAATTTGGCCACGCCACACACACAGTAAGATATTTTTGCATTATACACGGCATTATCGGTCAGTCGGAAAATATCTTACAATGTGTACCAAGCCTAAGATCCCTAGTCTGGGATTTATCCAATAAAAAGTAACGCTTTCTGCATAACGTGTCTTCTAGGCCAAAAGGGTGTGAAAATGGTATCTAAAATGGTGAGATATTTGTCTGATGAGATTACACTTGTGCTCTTAGATCATCTGTTCATCTAATAGATAGAATATATTTCCACAAAACATTGAGGCTAAACTGAGGCACTATTTAAAGGAATGTGATTAGTTTTGTGTATGCTTTCTGTGTATGCTTTCTGTGATTTTGTACTGTTAAATTGCTTTTCAGTGTAGAGTGCTGAGGCTATTTTAAGGGTCTTTTCACTTAGGCTGAGGCAACACTAATGTGCAAGCAGCACGTTGCCGTGTGTTGCTATTGCACAATTGGAGAGGATGCCATTGCGCGAGAAAAAAACGTTGATCGAATGCGCTCCAATTAACGGATTGCACTCTGTAAGCACATTACTGTGGCCCAGCCCTTAAGAATAAGAAAAAAAATCTGCAGTATGGTGGGTTATCTCAGACTCTAAAGGAGTAATGGTGGCCATACATGAAGTGATATATCACCCAATAGCTGATAACATTGCAATATTTTGCACCATTATATTATTGCTACATGTAGGCCACCTTAAGTGGTATAGGCTCGTGGTGGGGAACAGAGTATACCAGATTGTGAAAGGATGCCCTATCAGCTTTATCCATGCAAAATGTTAGTTATGTTGTGTAATGTGGGCCTTCTAAATCCAAACCTTGTTGCAAAGCCTTTATACACAAAATGATATAGTAGAAGACACATATAAAGGTCATAAAACCGCTTTACTTACAAGACAGATCAGGCCTATAGGTTTCAGGTCTTCCTGTTTGATAAGCAGTATATAAGAGTATTGGTGCTCAGGGGACTCGAGCAGAGCTGAATGTTATAACGCTTGACTTCTCTTGCTACAGACAGCCGCTACACTCTCTGGCTTTCTGGTAGCAAACTCTGGTACTCTCGTGGCATGAGTCCCACAGAGAAGGGTCCGAGTGCCAGCTTGGCACGCATGCCATAAGTTCGCCACCACTGGTATAGAGGAAGCTCTATGGATACCAAACTATTCCACATGTCTTTTTTTGCACTAGAACTTTTACATTTTAATATGAATATATAGAAATGATATTGTTGGTATTAGAGATATGTGAATTATCCAAATATTTGGACTCGACAAGACCAGGGATTTTGGATATTATTAGGGAGCAAATACCAAACACACTACAAGTTTACTTAGGAAATATACAGGGAAAAATCCATTTCTTAGACATGGAAATCTATTAGTGCATAATCCAGTCTTTTACAACTACTGTATATCAGAAATTACTGACCATAATGTAACTTATGAGGAGCTTCATTGCTGCAGCATTATTAAAGCAATACTAAAGGGCAGATAATGACTGGTAAACAGTTTAAACAACACTGTTTTGCTGTATAAAGAAGCACAATACTGAAAGGTCTACTAGTCCTTCAGAAATCACCCAGAGAAAGACATAACAACTGTGGTCACACAAGAGCCTTTCCATGTTTAAATTGTGTATGTTGCAGATTCGTAGTTAAAGGAACCCTGCAATACGATGGGTTATTATTTCTTAAGTGTCCTTGTGGAATAGGATACACAACATAAAGGGGGCATCTACACCAACAAAGCAGACTCCTGTACTGATACACTGTATCCAGACATTACCCTCTAAAATGTGATGTAAAATTTTGGGAAGTGATAATGACACTATGGAGCTGAGGCACTAATGCGCTCTGTGCACCACAAAGCACCAAAATATCTATTCTGCACTTTTAATGAGAGCAATTAGCTGGCTAAAAAGTGCTGAAATAGGTGCCACTATCGGCATATAACATTGAATGGTACACGTGACTTAAAAAAGCAGGAGTGGTGTGCCTCTCTGTACCTATTTATATGGCCTTATTCAATGAGGTGCAAAATTTTGCCTGAGCTGTTATATACTCGAGTATAAGCCGACCCGAGTATAAGCCGAGGTACCTGTTTTAACCTGAAAAATTAGGATAAATTGATTGACTCGAGTTTTAGCGAGGTGTCGAGTAGAAATTATGACCATACTGCCTTCTGATTCAATATTATTTTGATGCTTAAATTGCCCTTTAATAGACAGCAGAATTACCATACAGATGTTTGAAAACTACAACTCCCGCAACTAAAGCATGCTGGGGTTGTAGTTTCCAAACATCTGTATGGGAATCTGCGGTCTATTTAAAGGGCGACTTAAGCCTCAAAACAATACAGAATCAGAAGGCAATCTCTGCAAGATACCTTCTTACTTCTGATTCTGTTTGAGGCTTAAGTTGCCCTTTAAACGGACAGCGCATTTCCATACAGATGTTTTGGAAACTACAACTCCCAGCATGCTTTAGTGGCTGGTAGTTGTAGTTTCCAAACAACTGTATGGGAATTCTGCAGTTAAAAGGCAACTTAATCCTGCAGTGGTAGAGCCCCTTCCCTCCCTCCCTGGAGATTCCTCCCAGTAAGTTGGTCCTTGTTGTGGGCTCCAAATCTGGCTGCCACACGCTTTGTAAGTCCTGTGGATTTGCCAGCTGATGTCACTACTCGGCGCCTCTCACTGCCCGGCGCCGAGTACTGATGTCAGCGGCAAACCCACAGGACTTACAGAGTGTGCGGCAGCTGGATTTGGACCTCGAGTATAAGCCGAGGTAAGGTATTTAGGTTATTTTAAAACCTAAAAAACTCGGCTTATACTCGAGTATATACGGTAATTTGCCTCAACCAATCAGATGTTACAATTTTACTGCTCTACTACAATTAGAAAGATTTGATTATATCTGATTTATACACACTACTATAAAATTAGGGATTTGTACAAAAAAAATAAAGGCACGATTGTAAAATAAAAGAAATCCTTTGAAATCTTGGTTCTATTAGTCTCCACATCCCCTAAATGAATATTTTGATCTATTTATTGTAACATTGTATAGTGTTATAGTTCAGTAGAAACACCACCGTGAAATAAAACTGTTGTGCAGAGCTTGAATCAATCTTCCCCCTTAAGATACAACCAATAATAGATCAATAGCAATCCAGCAGATCATTCTTAATTAAAGTTATCAGTCATCTTCCAATACTCACCCTCCCCATTAACTCACAGCTGTCACCAGGGATTCTGTTAGAGAGGAATCACTATTGGTCAATGTGTTAGACAGAGATCACTATGGTCAATGTGTTAGAGAGGGATCACTATTGGTCAATGTGTTAGAGAGGGATCACTATTGGTAGAGGAATCACTATTGGGTAATGTGTTAGAGAGGGATAACTATTGGTCAAGTTTAGAGAGGGATCACTATTGGTCAATGTGTTAGAGAGGGATCACTATTGGTCAGTGTGTTAGAGAGGGATCACTATTGGTCAGGTGTGTTAGAAAGGGATCACTATTGGTCAATGTGTTAGAGAGTGATCACTATTGGCAAAATGTGTTTAGACAGGGATCAACTATGGCAAATGTGTTAGAGAGGGATCGCTATTGGTAAATGTGTTAGAGGGTCCTATTGGTAAATGTGATTAGAGGGATCCACTATTGGATAATGTAATAGAGGGATCACTATTGGTCATGTGTTAGAGGGATCACTATTGGTAAATGTGTTAGAGAGGGATCACTATTGGTCAGTGTGTTAGAGAGGGATCCCTATTGGTAAGTGTTTAGAGAGGATCTATTGGTAAATGTTGTGTTAAAGAGGGATCACTATTGGTAAATGTGTTAAAGAGGATCACTATTGGTTAAATTTGTTAAAGAGGATCACTATGGTAAATTTGTAAAGGGTCACTATTGGTAAATGTGTTAAAGAGGGAATCACTATTGGTAAATGTGATAGAGAAGGATCACTATTGGTAAATTGTGTGAGAGAGGATCACTATTGGTAAATCTGTTAGAGAGGGATCACTATTGGTAAATCTGTTAGAGAGGGATCACTATTGGTAAATGTGTTAGGGCACGGCCACACTGCAACGCAATCGCACACGGAATCGCATGCGAATTCATGTGCGATTTTGTTGCGTTTGTGCATGCGTTTTACACTAAGTATTGAAAAACGAAGAGATTGCGATTTAAAATGCGGAACGCAAATCTGAAAAAAAGCGCAAACGCAAAAAAAAAATGCAGCAGTGTGGCCTAGCCTTAGAGAGGGATCACTATTGGTAAATGTGTTAGAGAGGGATCACCATAGCAAACTGAGGTCCTATAAGAACCCAGACTATCCTGTCATGTTTCAATCTTATTACATTTATTAGTTCAGGACACAGGTTCATGGCTTCTATGGGGTCTATTGCTTAAAGGGCATGTCCACCCCCAAAACTATAATCCCCCCAACTACTGGCCCCACCATGTAGTGTAGTTTTAATCCTACCTCACATCCCAGCTCCATAGGGTTGCCTGTAGTCCCCCCCCCAAGTCCCAAAAACTGCCCACCAGGAGGTAGCAGAGTCCATATAGGGCTTGCCTGCTACCTTGCCTCCGGTAGATATTTGCCATGCGTACTGCAGCCCTTCTCCCCCCTCCCTCCCTCTCCCTCCGTTCTACTATCCCTCCCCCTAGCATAAAAACCCCTTTAATATGTTGTTCCCCATGTCTCCCAGCCCCAACCGATATTTTTATTTTCAAAAAGCTCCCCAAACTCTTACTTACCTCTCCTCTTTCCTCCTGCACTGAATGCGGCAGCCAATCCACGGACGGGCTGCTGGTCCCGCCCCTCTGCTTGCATTTTCCAGCAAACAGCAGCTCTCCTTTTTGTCTATTGGGGTGGGGGAGTTATGTGAGAGAAGAAGATGTTTTTTACTAAGACTGTCACATGTTTTACAAAGTAAGTGACATATAGTCTTGCAACTTCCTACTGACTTCCTACTTCCTACTAACACTCAGAAAATGTTTTCATTCGTTAACACTGCTGTCAATCTAATATTAAGCACACCATTGGATAACAACACTAAAAGGGAAGTGAGAAATATATTCTTTGTAAGCTTCCATTGCCTCCCTCTAAAACTTCCTGGGGTGTGGCTTAACACTCCATTTTGAAGATACCATTACAAAACAGGAGTGGGGACATGCAAGTACTTTTATTTATTTCTATATACTTTAATGTTACTACACATTTGTTAATATTGATATATCTATTGTTTAGTGCTTAAACAACACAAACACTGTCCCTATGAATATTACTTTACCCACCCCACCAACATAGTACCTCCGAAAACCCCAATGTATTCCCCATGAAATTATAATTATTTATATAATATAAGGGATATATATTATATACACACACCACACCAACATAAATACACACTGACCCAAACTCACTGTGGGTTAGCTAAGCCACAAATCTGCTAAACCTTGGGTGCGCGACACAATGCAGGATTCTAGGCAGATCTCATCAACAATAAACATACGGGACATCACAACATTTGGAAACATACCTCCCAACATTTTAAACTGCAAAAGAGGGATGCGGTGAACACAGCAACATGCAGAAAAATGTTTGGTCACCCCACTTTAAGACCACCCCACTTTGTTTAGGTTAAACACGTTTTAAAGACCATTATTCATATTTAACATTTACCTGTAATATTTTCAAGTGTATGATGTGGTGAAGGATTAGTGAACTATTCCATTTTTGCATAATTAAAAAATGTGAGGTAAAAGAGCTATGTCTTTATCTCCTGTTTCAATTAATGTAACAGGAGGCAGAGGAACAATGATAGAAAACATACCACGAGTGCGATCCACCACTGGCTCATGTTACATTAATTGAAGCGGTAAGATATAGCTCCCTTCAGGGCAGCCATTAGACTTTTCTGGGCACGATACTGGGTAATTACTGGGGGGCACATTACATGCACCAATGTAGATACATTACACACAGACTAAGGGCACGGCCACACTGTGCCGCAAATGCGATCGCACACGATTGCGTGAGCGATTCTGCTGCCTTGTGCATGGGATCTCTTTTTTGAGATACGAAATCGCATGCAACTGCACTTTAAAATGGTGATCGCATGTGATTGCGTATCGCAAAAGGAAAGCCAATTGCAGCATTGCCGCAATTGCAGTGTTAGAAAAATCGTATGGTTCGTCTCTGCAATCGCAAAAAAAGCGCAAGTGTGGCGTAGCCCATAAACACATATTAAACAGACACACTTTAGCCCATATATACAATTACATTTATACTACACTAAATAGTTGAAACACAGACACTGATAAAATAATTGGCACCACACTAATAACTGTTTATCAGACTCTATTAAATAGTTGGCACGCAGACACTGATAAAATCATTGGCACAGTCCCTGATAAATGGTTGGCACACAGTACTGGTTAAAACCATTGGCACAGACCCTGATAAATGGTTGGTACACTGCCACTGGTAAAATCACAGCATATGACAGCCATAGAAAATAAGCATCTATGCAGGTTTCTGTGTACAAGTACTGTATAGGATAATCCTTTTATTATTAAATTTATTTAATAATAAAGGGATTTTGTATTTTTGTATGATTGATTGAAAAAAACGACTTTGCCTCATTTTAGGGTAGGTCCACCCCCCCAAAAAAACTTTATATATTTGGTTGGCAATACCTCAAAACCTCGACCTCGCGGGTTTATAAATTCAAAATGCTTTCTAACAGTTCTTAGCTAGCCTCTTCCCCCAGCACGCTTCTGCTTGCTTCTGTGCCTTTTCTGTGCACTGAAGAAAGTAAAAGGGTCTGGACCGGCAGCATCTTCTGTGATTGGCTGAGACGCGATAGAAGCATCTTTGGATTTTATAAACTTTGTGAGGTCGATGTTTTGGGGGGGGGGGGTGCCAACCAAATATAAAAAGTTTTTTGGGGGTGAACATTTCCTTTATTCTTTAATGAAACATGTAAGCAGCACTTACTCTGAAGTATTTGTGTTGCTGCATGACTTTAGTCCAGTACTTGTTTTTTTAAGCTCAGTCTCTCTGTCCTCTAGCCCCCTGCCAGACTATCGAGCAAGCATGCTCAGCAATCCCTATGAGGCAGCTTGGAAGAGGGAATTTTCCACCATGCAGCTACATATTAAACTGTATCCATTCCAGCTACAGCAAAACTAGCATTATAGTAGAGTTTATGATACTAAGGCCCTTGATTGACAGCAGAAATATAATTAAGATGTTTCAAAATGGATAGCTAAAGAAATAGGGGACAGATCAACAAAAAAATGGTACGAATGGGAAGAATTATAGTTTCCAGTAATTGACAATAAAAAAATAATATTCTTTAAGCGTATCTTTTTTAAACTAACAATGGAAAAGCGTTACGGTATTTTATTCTTGTTTGCAATATATTAAAATGTGTTACGGTTTATGTGGATACGCCACAAGATGGCAGTGTCTTCACATTATGAAGCTAGCCTCATCAATGGTGGTTCTCAAAACAATGGGACATTACGCTGAGGAACTATGATTTATTCTGTCAAGATGTAATTATGCCTTTTGAAATGCCAGATGGGTGAACTTTATTTGGGACCTTAGTATCTCAGAGGGAACAAGACCATTTTTAATGGGGGAGCATGTCACGTCTTGTTTTTTTTTAATGTTTATGGTTTTAAATTTGTGTACACGTGAGTAAAGGAACATGAAGCCCAAAATTATGCTTCATGCCTGGTTTATCAACCTACAGTTGAACACAGCAGAGCCTGTGTGTGTCTCCTTATCTTGTATAGTGTGTTTTGGGGTGCTGTTAAAACCTTGTGTTGTGGTGAATATTGTACAGTTTGACATAGGCTACATGACTGACCAGCTTTTGGGAATTAAAGGACAGCAATATTGTACTTTGAACTCCCCCCTCCCTTTAAAAGTACCCAGGGTAAGGACCTAAACTACTTGGTCCTCACCCCTGAATTCAACCTTAAGTCCTGTACTTACCTATAGAATTTCTGATCACCGGCGCGTGTTCCCGCCTCCCTTCCTCACCCCGGGCTTCACCAATTGAAAACCACACATCTTTAACCGTGTGTCCTCCTATTTGCCAGCTCGCAGACATGGAGGTAGGAAGTGGAGAACAGCACACCGGTATTGGAACTTACAGGGACAGGAATTAGAAGCTGAACTCGGGGGTGAGGTCCTAGTAGGAAAGTTGGACCTCATCCTGGGTACTTTTAAAGGGCCAACAAAAATGATTGGGGCTGAGGTGAGTATAGTTGCCCTATACTCAACTGCCCCCCCAGCCCAAGACTGTTATAGTTACATTACCTCCCTTGATCCCTGTCACTGAAGTCTATAATCCATACCTTCCTCTTCAAGGAACCAGCATCTGACAGACTTTCTTCCAGATTGCAGCAGCTAGCCACTGCAGTGATTGTAACTTTATGGCTAATGACTGACTGGTATTATTGTGAGTACATTTTATTTTAAAGCCTACTTGAAGTTATGGGACTGTGGAATCCAAATATTCCCTACTCTGGTTTTCTTGTAGGCTTTATTGGGATTGATATTACCAGCATTAGAAATAGAAAAGAAGGGAACACTGATGATAGGATACTTTTTTTGAAATGTAAAAATGATGTGCCATTAAGGTCTAGGTCCCACTGCATCGGATTACAAAACGCGGGGCACTTTTATGTCCGCTTGTCCACGTTTCTCCATTTCTATTTACTACTGTGGGTAAAAGTATTAGAAGTGCATTGTAGTTGTTTTCCTGTGTTCCCATAGACTTGAATTGCAAAATGGACAGGAATGGGCACAAACAGACCAAAAGTGTGAATGCATAAGAATGATAAAAGGATTAAAACGCAACGCACATAGTGGGAACTGGTTCCTGCGATTTCCATTAAAAATAAAACATCATTGCAGGTCGGAAAATGCTAGGCTAGGATGAAGAAAAGCGGATAGTGCGACCTACCTTTGATCCCCCCACCACCATGTAGGTGAAGTGGGAAAAATGTTTTTGGGATGGATGGTTTGTTTGTTATATTTGTTGCTAAACTACCTATATGTGACTGCACTGCAACAACTTAACTGCTAAGAAATATCACTGTCTCCATCCTTCTCTACTCTTGAACTACACAAGATAAAAAAAAGCTGTAAAAATGATTTTATAAAACTATTAGAAACCATTTTAAGGCATTCATTTAGAAGTTCCGTTAATTGTCTCCAGTTTTATAGAAGTAATATCTTTTGGACTGGAATCAATCACTGCCATAATATTCATGATGTTGCATTATTTAATCAAGATCTGCAGGTGAAGACCACCATAATTCACAGCAAATTAAGTGGTTTTATGAAGGAAAGATCATGGCAAATCAATCATTTTTCTATGTTATTAACTTGGGCCAATCGGAGAAAACAAAAAAAAATGAAATGTATTTCAATTTTGCAAACTGCTCTCCGCGTGAAGTAACTACAGTGTTTAAACACTTATGTCTATAAAGCCATAAGGATACTTTAGACGAATGGCAAACCTGAGTGGCTGCAGATGTTTGATGAAGATCAGGTAAATTTGGAGTATAAAGTCTACCATTTTGAAATATATATAAAACTAGCAAACCCCACAGCGCACGCGCATCCCCCACCCATCCCACGCACGGAGATCGATGAAAGATGCAGCGCTTGTGCAAATGCTTCCGGATCTTGTGTATATTTACAGCCTAGTATATAAGATATTTCAAGGTAAAATCATAGCTGACTTTAGTAATTAGATCAATCATTTCCTAACAAATTGGGGTTTGTACAAGGGGGTTATTAGTGTCCAATAATATACCTTGTATTATATATAAAATTTATATTTTTATGGAGATTGCATTGAGTTTTTAGGAGCAACTAATTAGGTGGGGTTTATAACACCATTACACATAGGAAAGGTCTATATGTATGTGTGTAATTATCACTATTTAATTAAAATCACCATATGAAATAACACTATACAAAGTATAGTACTACTACCTATACTGAATAAAAAACAATGATATACATTTAATAAATATACTTACTTTATGGACACCCATAAGTTGGAATGGTAGGTTTAGCCACACCTCTAGGATTTTATAGGTCTCTAAAAGTAAGTGGAACACTAATAAGAAGTGGAATTGGGACACTAAGGGCTAGGCCACATGCTGCGTTTTTTTTTGCGATTGCGCTTGCGTTTTTTATTGAAAGTTAAAAAATGCGTTTTTCAGTGGTTGCGATTGCGTTTTGCATTTTTAATCGCAACATGCATGCGTTTTCCTATACTTATTGAAGAAATCGCAAGCGCAAACGCAAAAAAAATCGCACATGAATCGCATGCTATTGCGTTTGCGTTGCAGTGTGGGCTTGCCCTAAAAGGAAGTGGAATTTTACTAACATCCAATGAGGTTCTGATCTTCCACTGTTAGCAAATCAAAAAATTCTCTTAGGCACTGTACATGACAAGACAGGAAGTATAAGGAGTTCCTGTATTACACCCAGTTATGTGCTGTTTGTAAAACATGTGACATCTTAGCCAATTAGAAAATTATTCAGACTCTCACATTTACTCCCCCCCTCCCCTCTCCATAGAAAGTAATGAGACAATCCAGTTAAGGTGGCCATACATATATCTGATTTTACTTACCCAACCAAGCGCTCCTGCGATATTAGATCGATCCTGCCGGAACCACCTTTACCATTCTTCTTGACACCGACAGGCGGTTCTGGCAGGATTGGTCTAATGTCGTGGGTAATGAGTAAAATCGGGATATGTATGGGCTACTTTTGATTGCCCAAAGGTGCTGTTTAGATGCTGTGTCTGTTCTCAGACCTGCAGGTTTATTCCACTAGACCCTCTATATTCTAGCTGGCAGGTAGCATAGGTAAGGGGGGGGTATAAGTGTGATGCAATTGCTTGGGTTTTTTTCAGGACCTTCAGACTAATTTTATTAGTCCTGGATGTCCCTTGGATGTTTCCTGGTGGTTCCTGTAAGCAGCGATCTACACATAGCAAAACATACACACATAATTCCACTGTGCACCAACGGCACACTTTTGCTAGTATCGGATACTAAATTATTAAGGGTAAGGAAAGCAGCATGTAAATGTAAACTAAATGGCATTAGTGTAAAAAGAAAAAAATAGGGGCTTGTTTACAGCCGCAATACGGATTAATGTTGGCAGGAGATTAACCTGAAGTATAGTGGCTCTGGGTAAATCACCTCCATATATCTAGAAGTACCCTGGTAATCCATTAAAGGAGAATACAGTGTATGTATATCAACAGAAAATACTGTATTAGCTGCCACCAGTCACAAATGGAAGTCCGGATTGGAATATTCTGTAAAAAAGAAACCTTTATTTCTCATAACTTAAAAACATGGTGATCAGGCTTCGATAAATATAAGGGTCAGTAAGGGCAAGGCCACACTGCGCCGCACACACAATCGCATGCGATTGCGATTCCAGTGCATTATCATGCGTTTGCGCCTTTTTTTTAGAGATAGGAAAAAGAATGCGATTGCCATTAAAATGCAGACCGCATGCATTTGCAAATAAGCAATCGCATTGCAACAGAAATCACACGTTTTCGGTGCATTGCTGCGATGCAATGTTTAAAAAAATGGCACGCGCAAACGCATCAAAATTGCCATAGTGTGGCCTAGCCCTAACTGAGCGTCCAACGGTTTAGGGCGAACCCTTGATCAGGGTTGTTTGCAGGGTAGGATTCGGAGCCTTTGAATACAATGTAAAGGTTACAAAGACCGTCCCCCCATTAACCAGTGAATTCTAGGTACATCACTGCAAACATGTAATTGTTACGTGAGGTGTCCACTCATAGGATATATAACAGAGCAGTTTGGTGTGGGACTCCTACCATTAGCAGGAAAACAATTGACTTCTAGAGGCCACATGCTGCAGAGCTACAGGGTGGGATTGAAGTGAACCTGATCTTAGCACAGCTCTGTATTAGTCTATCTATTAAAGGGGACTACATGGCATGGTAACAAATTCCCTTCAAGAACCACTAGAACAGTTTAAACTTTAATATGGGAATTCAATGAGTAGTAACTGTAATTAACGTGCACCTCCTCTCTCTCTCTCTCTCTATATACAGACGTCAGGACTTCACTACAGCCTGGTCAGCACCACACACATACAAATCTCACCCACCGTGTGTAGGGTACAGGAAAGACTCTTCACGTGCAGAAACCTGGACGTCTACTTCCTGTAACAAAGTTAGGTTGTTGGGGAGCTCTTGCCCCCTGGTGGAAAAAAGGGAAAAATACAACATGCAGGCTCCACTAAGCTGTTTGTGCTATGAAAAATAGGACAGTGGTCTAGCTGACATTGGTTTGGTGTATGAATTAGAGTTTAGTGTAAATGTGGAGATTAAGTTGGAGGTTTGTGTTTGTTACATGTTTCCAGTGGGGCGGTGGAGACCCCTTAGTTTGCAATGCTTTAAAGAATGTGTTTATTTAACATAAGGTAGGGGGTGTGCACAGCAAAATGACATACATTGCATGTTTACATACAATCCATAGCAGCCTGTATTATGCGTCTTAATTAATTGTCAAATTCATAAATATGTATCTGTCTGAACTGCTTTATGAGAGGTCTATCCAGCTGTTCTGGACGCCACATTGTACTAGGGAGCTTCATATAACATTAATAAAGACTAGAGATGGCCAAACTTCCTGATGTTCGGTTCGTTTCCGTACCATAAAAATTTAGTAAAAGTCTGTAGTTTAAAGGAACCCATTAAAGTCAACCGGAGAGAAAATAGTTTGAAAAGTTCTAGTTAATTTCAAATAAAATAGCAAGTACCTGGGAAATAGTCAAGGGAACATGTCCATATCACCAAAACTGGTTTAAACACTACCTTCCCCCACCATCGGCATTTCAATTTTCCGCATGCTGCATGCAAGGTTATCACCAATTCGAGGGTTACCGAAAGATACATTTGTGGGTTAACGAAATTGAACATATATTCAAGGATTACCGAAATCAAACAATACATTCGAGGCTTATGAACGTTAATTCGAAGGTTAACAAAGTTGAACAATAACATCAAGCATTACTGAAATCGAACAATACATTGAAGGGTTATTGGCAAAACGGAACATTCAAGGGTTATCGCTGTATGTCGCATTGGAGGGTTTATCGCCGAACCGCAACATTTAAGGATTATGGCTGAAAAAGCACATTCAAAGGTTATCGCTGAAAAACAGTACATTTGGGGTTATGGCCAAAATCTTGGGTTGACGAATGGCACACATTTGATAATTATCGTATTTTCAATACTTATCGAAAATACGTCTGCGAGTTTTGAAAACCCGAACTAGTTTGTGGTTTGTAAGTTCTAAAAGTCAGAGTTTGTCCAAACTATGAAAGTTCAGGTCCATCTCAGGTTCAAAGACATGTGTGCTGCTTAAAGGGTTAAATATATACTCATCACTCATAGAACATAGTATGAAAACAAAAGCATATATGGAATAAAAGATTCAATTATGATTGGTTAATTTGTGATCATATGATTTCAAGCATTGAAATCTTAACCAAGCACAATTGTATTTGGTCCTTCTGCAAAACTATATAAATAATAGGTTTATATATAAAACTATAAAAAAGTCCGCAAGTCTGGAAAATCGAATTAGTTCGAACCCAAACTAGTTTGAATAGTTCGAGTTGTTTTTTTTTTTAAAACCCTTCCTAACAGTTGATCCAGAGGAAGGCAAAAAAAAAAAAAAGGGGGGGGGGGATTCCTTCCTGACTCAAACGGCAATCAAAAGTATCCCTGGAGTTCAGTTTAACTTCAACCTTTTTACTTTTTTACTTCCTTGTAGTGTAAGTGTCCATATACAGTAATCCCCAATACAGTGTCCATATACAGTAATCCCCAATACAGTGTCCATATACAGTAATTCCCCAATACAGTGTCCATATACAGTAATCCCCAATACAGTGTCATATAAGTATCCCCAAACGTGTCATAACAGTAATCCCCCAATACAGTGTCATATAGAGTAATCCCCCAATACAGTGTCCATATACAGTAATCCCCAATACACAGTGTCCATATACAGTAATCCCCAATACAGTGTCATATACAGTAATCCCCCAATACAGGGTCCATATACAGTAAGATCCCCCAATACAAAGTGTCCATATAAAATAATCCCCCATACAGTGTCCATATATAGTAAGCCCCCTACACAGGCCCATACAACAGTAAGCCCCCCCAATACACAGTGTCCATATACAGTAATCCCCCAATACAGTGTCCAGTACAGTAATCCCCAATACAGTGTCCATATACAGTAATCCCCAATACAGTGTCCATATACAGTAACCCCCCAATACAGTGTCCATATAGTTATCCCCAATACAGTGTCCATATACAGTAATCCCCCAATACAGTGTCCATATACAGTAATCCCCCAATACAGTGTCTATAACAGTAAGCCACCAATACAGTGTCCATGTACAGTAATCCCCAATACAGTGTCATATACAAGTAATCCCCCAATAAAGTGTTCATATAAAGTAAGCTCCCCAACCAAAATGTCCATATACAGTAATCCCCCAATACCGTGTCCATATACAGTAATTCCACAATACAGTGTCCATATACATAGTAATAACCCAATACAGTGTCAATATAAGTAATCCCCCATACAATGTCCATTACAGTAAGCCCCAATACAGTGTCCATATACAGTAATCCCCCAATACAGTGTCATATAAAGTAATCCCAAATACAGATCCATATACAGTAATCCCCCAATACAGTGTCCATACAGTAATCCTCCAATACAGTATCCATATACACTAATCCCCAATACTGTGTCCATATACAGTATTCCCCTAAAACAGTGTCTATATACAGTAAGCCACCAATACAGTGTCCATGTACGTAATCACCAATACAGTGTCCATATACAGTAATCCCCCAATAAAGTGTCATATAAAGTAAGCCCCCAATACAAAATGTCCATATACAGTAATCCCCCCATACAGTGTCCATATACAGTAATTCCCTATACAGTGTCCTATATACAGTAATAACCCAATACAGTGTCCATATACAGTAATCCCCCAATACAGTGTCCATATACAGTAACCCCCCAATACAGTGTCCATATACAGTAATCCCCCAATACAGTGTCCATATAAAGTAATCCCCCAATACAGTGTCCATATAACAGTAAGCCCCCAATACAGTGTCCATATACAGTAATCCCCATACAGTGTCCATATACAGTAATCCCCCATACAGTGTCCATATACAGTAATCCCAATACAGTATCCATATACAGTAATCCCCAATACAGTGTCCATATACAGTAATCCCCCAATACAGTGTCCATATACAGTAATCCCCAATACAGTATCCATTACAGTAATCCCAATACAGTGTCCATATACAGTAATCCCCCAATACAGTGTCCTATACAGTAATCCCCCAATACAGTGTACCATATACAGTAATCCCCAATACAGTGTCCAAATACAATAACCTCCAATACAGTGTCCATATACAGTAACCCCCAATACAGTGTCCATAAACAGTAAGCTTCCCCCCAATACAAAGTGTCATATACAGTAATCCCCCACTATAACTGTACATGGACACTGTATTGGTGGCTTACTGTATATAGACACTGTTTTAGGGGATTACTGTATATGGACACAGTATTGGGGATTAGTGTATATGGATACTGTATTGGGGATTACTGTATATGGACACTGTATTGGGGGATTACTGTATATGGATACTGTATTTGGGATTACTGTATATGGACACTGTATTGGGGGATTACTGTATATGGACACTGTATTGGGGGCTTACTGTATATGGACATTGTATTGGGGGATTACTGTATATGGACACTGTATTGGGTTTTTAAATTGCATGCTTCTGCAATTGAAGAACGCAGAATTTCGGTTTCAGGACCTTTCATGCCTTACGGGCATTGTGGTGTGTCCGCATCCTATCAAGCCTAACACACAAAAGATGACAGGAAATTGAGGGCAATACATTATGTTTCTGGTTTTTACATACCACGGCGCTACTATACTTCCTATAGCTGGCAGGGTAATAATAATTTATGTATGGCCTGGCCTTATTTTTCCCTCTTGTATATTCTGTTTCCAGTGACCAACCTGCATAATAAAAGCAATCTCTGCCTATACATGTATAATATTGACACATCAATATAATATAGAACAGGTCATATTTACATTTTTCATTTGTCTCCATTAGTTCCAAAGATAAAAGTTTCTTAGGACTAAAAAGCCTTAAAGTGCATGTTCGCTTCTCAAACGAATAATCATATTTATTTTAGGTCAGTCATATAGAAACTGATATCCACAACATTTAAAAGCTGACCGATTAGGCCTTACATGATGTGGCAAATGTCCTTCTCCTCCCTTTCCTCTACCCCTCAAAAGGTTTCCACCTCCTCTCCAAGTTAGCCCATGCTCAAAGAGGCAGCTTGAGGAAAGGACTCAGTCTTGACTGTGATGTCATCTGTCAAATCCATGACTGACAGCTGCAACCCAAAAGACATCAGGCAGCCCTTAAAAACCCTTTGTGGGGCATGTATAAAAAAAAACCAAATTCAATAACATTTCTGCAACAACTGAATCATGTATGTATAATTATTTATATGTCCCAACCTTTCTCATTATTATCTAATGCAACGTTTATCAAATGCGTAGGATGCTTCTGCAATTGGTGAGACACAAGATTCTCCTTAAATTAGTGATCTGCTAATCGAACCGAATATTCTTTATTCCCAGCAAAATTATTCACATTTCCTTCTTAATAAGCCTTAGCCTTCTAATTACAGATAAATGTTGATGTTTGTAACCAGCTAAACGCTCTTGAAATGAATAATTTATTTTGTATTATATTTAAATCCTCCTCCGTAATGATTCACCTAATTTCTTATTAAACATAATTACAGTAAAGTCATATCTAATTAGGAAACTGCATGTTATAAATGATTAATTTAGCAAAATAACAATATTTATTAAACAAAACATGGCTTTTAATTTGCTCACTAGCAAGTTTATAACGGAGAAATTTGTTTGAAATGTATTGTGCTATGTAAAGGCAATTGTGTTTGATAGAGAAATCCTCCCTCACAGTCCAAATTGATACATATATACCCCATACACATACACCCCCAACTCACACACACACACACCCCAAAACAGATCACAATACTCCATCTTTCCCACCATCCCTGAAAGGAGATATTCCTCCTCATCTTCGCCATCTCTGCTTGGGCAGTCATAGAGGAGCCAGCTTTTGGTCATGCTACCAGCTGCTATCTGAAAGGTTGGAAAAGAAGATCACCAGAAGAGGAGGAGATGGTCTCTCTCTCTGGGACATCAGGAAAGAGGTATCACAATATTGGGGTTTCTCAAGAGAAGACATGTTATGACTCTCAGCAGGAGGAAAAACAGTGACTACTTTACAGATAAGTACTGTAGTGAAGCCTAGGAATGCACAGGGTTAACTTAACTCAGCATCCACACTACCCAAAACCGTCAGTGTTGCCGTCACTTATATATGTATTAACCTAAACCAGCATTCAAAGAATCAGCTTAAAGGGCACTTATACTGTAAAATTACTTTTCCTCATCTTTTCCTATATAATCCCTAACTGCTGCGACCGTTCCGGTGTGTATGTGTGTCCTTGCAGTGTCTATGGATCAACCACTTGAGGGAGACACACACGCATGGAGCAAGGACTCATCACAACTACACTTACCTTACCCACTGGTGACCAATGGTTAGAAGCGTGTCTTCTCAACACGAAGGCGGAAATGGAGTCGGAGCTGGAAAGCAAACTTTAAGTAAGTATTTCAAATCATAGACCCAGGGTAGTACTGACTGCCGAGTCTGCTGCATTGGATGGAGGTAAGTATACTTGGGTTTAGGACACTTAGTAACATAGTAACATAGTTTAAGGTTAATAAGACAACGTCCATCAAGTCCAACCTATTCACCCTCTTTATTTTTTTTTTTTTTTTTTTTTTTTTAACCCTACCAGTTAAGAAACAGTTGATCCAGAGGAAGGCAAAAAAAAAAACAGCTAAAAAGGGGGGGGGAAATTCCTTCCTGACTCCAAACGGCAATCGGAATGTATCCCTGGATCAACCAGATCTATATGCATTAATACCAGTAATTCTCAATATTTTTTAGTTTTAGAAACTTATCCGGCCTTTTTTAAAGCTATTCAATGAACTTGCCATTACCACATCTGCCGAAGACATTTCCACAATTTCACCGTTCTCACTGTAAAAGAAACCCTTCCTCAACCCTGAAGTTATGATATTTGTATAAAGTAAATCATGTCCCCACGCAAATGTCGCTTCTCCAATGTAAACAGCCCGCCTAACTTGTCTAATCTCCCTGCATATTCGAGCCCCTCCATTCCCCTTATTAATTTATTGCCCTTCTCTGAACTGCCTCAATTTCCAAGATTCCCTTTTGTTATATGGGATTCCAAACTTGCACCGCATATTCCAATGAGGCCTTACCATGCCTTGTAAAGAGGGAGAATAATATTTTCTCTCTTGAATCTATTCCCCCTTTTATACAGACAATATCTTGCTATCGCTAGCGCCTTGCTACCTGGGCATTGTTTGCTATGGTCTGTTATCTACCAGAACCCCAAATCTTTTCCATTACAGATGCACTTAACACAGAGTTATTTATGGTGTAGGTGGCACAGGGATTATTAATCCCAAATGTATCACTTACTTTATCAACTTGAATCTCATCTGCCATTCTGCCTGCCCATTTTGATATCTATCTAGGTCTGCTTGCAGCACTTGTACATCATTGGAGTTTCCAAAGCTCTGATAGTTTAGTGTCATCAGCAAATACTGAGACCTTGCTCTCAATGCCCTCTTCTAAGTCATTTATAAACAGATTACAGAAGCGGCCCCAGTACAGAACCCTGAGGCACTCCGCTTAGAACTTTAGCCCACATAGATGTAGCTCTATAAACCACCACTCTCTGTTTGGCGTCCAATAACCAGTTCTCTATCCATGAACAATATTTTCTTCAAGGCCAACAGTCCTCAGTTTATACATTAGTCGCTTTGTGTCACAGTATCAAAAGCTTTTGCAAAATCCAAATAACCACATCCACTGCTGTGCCTGAATCTAGCTTCTTACTCACTTCTTCATAAAAACCAATTAAATTGTCTGGCATGATCTATTTCTCATAAATCCATGCTGACTACTACTAGATATGGTCCCTGGAAACAAAGTCAAGATATGATCCCTTAACAAGTTTCCATCACCTTCCCTACCACTGTGTTGGCTTACAGTCTATAGTTTCCAGGCTGTGAACGCACTATTTTTTGAATATTGGTATTACATTGGCTTTTTTCCAATCCAGCGGCACATCCCCAGACAAAAGCGAATCTGAAAAGATGAGAAACAGTGGTCTAGATAGAACTGAACTAAGCTCCTTTAAAATCTGAGGATGCAATCCATCTGGTCCTGGCGCTTTATTGATATTAACCTTGTCTAATTGTTTCCGTACCATATCCTCTGTTATCCTATGTGAAACTCTTCATTTCTTTCTTCTTCCTGCATATTATTACAATCCCTACTGTAAGGACAAGGATTCTCAACATTAAAAACCGATGTAAAAAAGGTTTACAGATTAGCCTTTTCGGCATCCCTACTACCACCTCAGCTCCATTATTTAATGGTCCCACATTCTCATTCCTCATCTTTTTACCATTTATATACTTAAAAAACAATTTGGGGTTGGACGTGCTTTGTTCGGCATCCTATTTCATTTTTCTATTTTAGCTGTTTAATTACTTTTTGCACTCTTTATTACAGCTTTTGTACTCCCGTGTAAGCCTGTTCTGTGCCTTCTGTTTTAAAAGCCTTTTCTCTTTTTTTCCCATCTCCCTTTTTTACCTGAGCATTAAGCCATGCAGGACTGGATCTATTTTAATTGTTTTAAAGTACCGATTTAGAAATGTATAGTTAATATCCCTTTAAAGTGGTCCACATCTCTCAGTATCTTTACCTAGAACAGTTCCCCCAGTCTATGAGCAGAGCGATTCCTTTAACAGCATAAAATTAGCTTTCCTAAAGTTAAAAGTTTTTGTTAAGCCAGTGACTTTAGTTTTTTGTCAACCTATATTAAATGACACTATATCATGGTCACTATTCCCTAAGCTTCCCATTACCCTCATCTCCAAAATGAGCTCAGGGTTATTAGATATCACCAGATCCACAACGCATTCTGTCTAGTAGGAACTTCTAACCATCTGTGAAAGAAATGCTCATATAGGAAATTTAAGAACTTTATACCTTTTGAGGTGCTGGCAGTTCCCTTACTCCAATCTATGTCGGGTAGTTAAAAATCCCCCATGACCAGAACATGCCCCATACAGCAGCCTTCGCCACTGCATATGGAGATTCATTTCCACCTCCTCCCCCGCATTTGGCGTCTTATAACATACTCCAACATTTAATTTACCTACCTTCTTGCTTCCTGTACCACAGTTCCACCCATAATGTTTCTGCCGTATCGTTTACTCCCCCATCTATTCCATCTTTTAATTTGGCTTCAATTCCTGTTTAACATACATATTAAGCCATGATTCTGCTCATACAATCATCATACCTTTCCTTTAAGGCTATTATTTCAAGTTCGCCGTTGTTTTTCCAGCCAGACTTCTTGCATTTGTAAACATACATTTTAGATTATCAATTGATTTTACTTCCATACATGGTCGTACATGCCTCCTTATCCTCTATGCTCCCCCCTCCCCCTTCTCCTCTCTCCTTGTGTTAATAGCCCCCTGATCCCTAACTTCTCTATCTACCCCTGTGTAGTTCAATGTTCCCTCCCCCCCCATACCTAGTTTAAAATCTCCTCCAACCCCTAGCCATCTTTCTCCCCCAAACAGCTGCACCATCACCATTGAGGTGCAATCCGTCACCTGTTAATTTAATGGGCTTAATACAGCTAGTTTATAAAAATACATGTAGTAACATTTACTCTGAGGTGTGTGTTTGCTTCATGCCTTCAATGCATTCCCTGATATTCACAGACAGAACAGCACAGCATACAGATGTCTTAAGTAAGGCTTATGTGTGTTGGTGCTTTGTCGTGGGGGGCTGCTGATACATATATTTGTTCTGCAGGACTATAACTGGGGGGGGGGCTGTGGCACTGATGCAAAACTTCCACCTACAGTCCGTGCAGTAACTAGGTATCACTGGCCCCCTTGCAAAACTGTGATGGGGCCCCTATCCGTGTTTAAACCACAGTTGTTTTCTTGGATAAGGCTATATCTTCATAGGAAAATAATAAGATGGGCCCCCTTGGCTCCCGGGCCCCCCTGCGATTGCTCCCCTTGCTCCCTGTATTTACGCCCCTGGGTCTGTGACTTAAGACTCCCGATTGTGCCCCCCTCCAGGTATGCAACCTGTGTGGTCGCCCATATCAAAGTCCCGCCCTGTATATGGATACTGTATTGGGGAGCTACTGTACTGTATATGGACACTTTGTATTGGGGAAGCTTACTGTATATGGACACTGTATTGGGGGGTTACTGTATATGGACACTTTGTATTGGGGGAAGCTTACTGTATATGGACACTGTATTGGGGAGCTAACTGTACTGTTTGAAACACTGTATTAGGGGAATACTGTATAGGACACTGTATTGGGGGTTACTGTATATAGACACTTTGTATTGGGGGAAGCTTACTGTATATGGACACTGTATTGGGGGGTTACTGTATATGGACACTGTATTAGGGGAATACTGTATATGGACACTTTATATTGGGGGATTACTGTATATGGACACTTTGTATTGGGGGAAGCTTACTGTTTATGGACACTGTATTGGGGGTTACTGTATATGGACACTGTATTGGGAGGTTACTGTATTTGGACACTGTATTGGGGGATTACTGTATATGTACCCTGTATTGGGGGATTACTGTTATGGACACTGTATTGGGGGATTACTGTTTATGGACACTGTATTGGGGATTACTGTATTGGATACTGTATTGGGGATTACTGTATATGGACACTGTATTGGGGGATTACTGTATATGGACACTGTATTGGGGATTAGTGTATATGGATACTGTATTGGAGATTACTGTATATGGACACTGTATTGGGGGATTACTGTATATGGATACTGTAATTGGGGATTACTTTATATGGACACTGTATTGGGATTACTGTATATGGCACACTGTATTGGGGGATTACTGTATATGGACACTGTATTAGGGGATTACTGTGTATATGGACACTGTATTGGGGGCTTACTGTATATGGACACTGTATTGGGGATTACTTTATATGGACACTGTATTGGGTTATTACTGTATATGGACACTGTATTGTGGAATTACTGTATATGGACACTGTATTGGGGGATTACTGTATATGGACATTTTGTATTGGGGGAGCTTACTTTATATGAACACTTTATTGGGGGATTACTGTATATGGACACTGTATTTGGTGATTACTGTACATGGACACTGTATTGGTGGCTTACTGTATATAGAACACTGTTTTAGGGGAATACTGTATATGGACACAGTATTGGGGATTGTGTTATGGACACTGTATTGGAGATTACTGTATATGGACACTGTATTGGGGATTACTGTATATGGATACTGTATTGGGGATTACTTTATATGGACACTGTATTGGGGGATTACTGTATATGGACACTGTATTGGGGGCTTACTGTATATGGACATTGTATTGGGGATTACTGTATATGGACACGTATTGGTTTATTACTGTATATGGACACTTATTGTGGAATTACTGTATATGGACACGGTATTGGGGGGATTACTGTATATGGACATTTTGTATTGGGGGAGCTTACTTTATATGAACACTTTATTGGGGATTACTGTATATGGACAACTGTATTTGGTGATTACTATATGGACACTGTATTGGTGGCTTACTGTATATAGACACTGTATTGGGGGATTACTGTACATGGACACTGTATTGGGGGATTACTGTATATGGACACTGTATTGGGGGATTACTTTATATGGACACTGTATTGGGGGGTTACTGTATTGGACACTGTATTGGGGATTACTGTATATGGACACTGTATTGGGGATTACTGTATATGGACACTGTATAGTGGGCTTACTGTATATGGACACTGTGTATTGGGGGGGCTTACTGTGTATGGGCACTGTGTAGGGGGCTTACTATATATGGACACTGTATTGGGATTTTTTATATGGACACTTTGTATTGGGGGATCTTACTGTATATGACACTGTTTGGGATTACTGTAGGACTGTATTGGGATACTGTATATGGACACTTGTATTGGGGGATTACTGTATAGGACACTGATTGGGGATTACTCTATATGGACACTGTATTGGGGATTACTGTATATGGACACTGTATTGGGGGTTACTCTATATGGACACTGTATTGGGGGATTACTGTATATGGACCCTGTATTGGGGATTACTGTATATGGACACTGTATTGGGGATTACTGTATATGGACACTATTGGGGGATTACTCTATATGGACACTTACACTACAAGGAAGTAAAAGTAAAAAAGGTTAGAAGTTAGAACGAAACTCCAGGGATACTTTCTGATTGCCGTTTGGAGTCGAAGGAATCCCCCCCCCCCTTTTTTTTTTTTTGCCTTCCTCTGGATCAACTGTTAGGAAGGGTTTTTAAAAAAAAAAACAACTCGAACTATTCAAACTAGTTTGGGTTCGAACTAATTCGATTTTCCAGACTTGCAGGACTTTTTTATAGGTTTTATATATAAACCTATTATTTATATAGGTTTGCAGAAGGACCAAATACAATTGGGCTTGGTTAAGTTTCAATGCTTGAAATCATATGATCACAATTAACCAATCATAATTGAATCTTTTATTCCATATATGCTTTTGTTTTCATACTATGTTCTATGAGTGATGATATATATTTACCCTTTAAGCAGCACACATGTCTTTGAACCTGAGATGGACCTGAACTTTCATAGTTTGGACAAACTCTGACTTTTAGAACTTCACAACCCACAAACTAGTTCGGGTTTTCAAAACTCGCAGACGTATTTTCGATAATGTTGAAAATACGATAATTATAAAAATGTGGGTACCATCGCTAACCCAAGATTTTGGCCATAACCCTCAAATGTACTGTTTCATCAGCGATAACCTTTGAATGTGCTGTTTCAGCCATAATCCTTAAATGTTGCGGTTCGGCGATAACCCTCCAATGCGACATACGCGATAACCCTTGAATGTTCCGTTTTGCCAATAACCCTTCAATGTATTGTTCATTTCAGTAATGCTTGAATGTATTGTTCAACTTTGTTAACCTTCGAATTACGTTCAGTAAGCCTCGAATGTATTGTTTGATTTCGGTAATCCTTGAATATATTGTTCAATTTTCGTTAACCCACAAATGTATCTTTCGGTAACCCTCGAATTGGTGATAAGCCTTGCATCAGCATGCGGAAAATTGAAAATTGCCGATGGTGGGGGAAGGTAGTGTTTAAACCAGTTTTGGTGATATGGACATGTTCCCTTGACTATTTCCCAGGTACTTGCTATTTTATTTGAAATTAACTAGAACTTTTCAAACTATTTTCTCCGGTTACTTTAATGGTTTCCTTTAAACTACGAACTTTTACTAAATTTTTATGGTACGGAAACGAACCGAACATCAGGAAGTTTGGCCATCTCTAGTCTTTATTAATGTTATATGAAGCTCTGCCTAGATACAATGTGGCGTCCAGAACAGCTGATAGACCTCTCATAAAGCAGTTCAACAGATACATATTATGAATAATTGACAATTAATTAAGACGCATAATACAGGCTGCTATGGATTGTATGTAAACATGCAATGTATGTATTTTGCTGTGCACACCCCCTACCCTTATGTTAAAATAAACACATTCTTTAAAGCATTGCAAACATAAGGGGTCTCCACCGCCCCACTGGAAACAGTAACAAACACAAACCTCCAACTTAATCTCCACATTACACAACTCTAAATTCATACACCAAACCAATGTCAGCTAGACCACTGTCCTATTTTCATAGCACAACAGCTTATGTGGAGCCTGCAGTTGTATTCTTCCCTTTTTTTCCACCAGGGGGCAAGAGCTCCCCACAACCTAACTTTGTTACAGGAAGTAGACGTCCAGTTTCTGCACGTGAAAGTCTTTTCCTGTACCCTACACACGGTGGGTGAGATTGTATGTTGTGGTGGTGCTGACCAGCTGTAGTGAAGTCCTGACTTCTGTATATAGAGAGAGAGAGAGAGAGAGGTGCACGTTAAATACCAGGTTTACTCATTGAATTCCCATATTAAAGTTTAAACTGTTCTAGTGGTTCTTGAAGGGAATTTGTTACCATGCCATGTAGCTCCCCTTAATAGATAGACAATACAGAGCTGTGCTAAGATCAGGTTCACTTCAATCCCCACCCTGTAGCTCTGCGCATGCTTGGTCTCTAGAGTCAATTGTTTTCCTGCTAATGGGTAGGAGTCCCAGCACCAAACTGCTCTGTTATATATCCTTAGTGGACACCTCACGTAACAATTACATGTTTGCAGTGATGTAACTAGAATTCACTGGTTAAGGGGGGAGCGGTCTTTGTAACCTTTACATTGTATTCAAAGGCTCCGAATCCTACCCTGCAACAACCCTGATCAAGGGTTCGCCCTAAACGCGTTGGACGCTCAGTTAGGGCTAGGCCACCACTATGGCAATTTTGATGCGTTTGCGCGTGCCATTTTTTTAAACATTGCAATCGCAGCAATGCACCGAAAACGTGTGATTTCTGTTGCAATGCGATTGCTTTATTGCAAATGCATGCGGTCTGCATTTTAATGCGCAATCGCATTCTTTTCCTATCTCTAAAAAAAGGCGCAAACGCATGATAATGCACTGGAATCGCAATCGCATGCGATTGTGTGTGCGGCGCAGTGTGGCCTTGCCCTTACTGACCCTTATATTTATCGAGCCTGATCACCATGTTTTTAAGTTATGAGAAAAAAGGTTTCTTTTTTACAGAATATTCCAATCCGGACTTCCATTTGTGACTGGTGCAGCTAATACGTTTTTTCTGTTGATATACATACACTGTATCTCCTTTAATGGATTACCAGGGTACTTCTAGATTATGGAGGTGATTTACCCAGCCACTATAGCTTCAGGTTAATCTCCTGCCAACATAATCCGTATTGCGGCTGTAAACAAGCCCCTATTTTTTTCTTTTTACACTAAATGCCATTTAGTTTACATTTCATGCTGCTTTCCTTACCCTAATAATTTAGTATACGATACTAGCAAAAGTGTGCCGTTGGTGCACAGTGGAAATTATGTGTGTATGTTTTGCTATGTGTAGATGCGTGCTTACAGAACCACCAGGAAACATCCAAGGGAAACATCCAGGACTAATAATTAGTCTGAAGGTCCTGAAAAAAACCCAAGCAATTGCATCACACACTTAACCCCCCTTACCTATGCTACCTGCCAGCTAGAATATAGAGGGTCTATGTGGAATAAACCTGCAGGTCTGAGAACAGACACAGGCATCTAAACAGCACCTTTGGGCAATCAAAAGTAGCCCATACATATATCCGATTTTACTCATTACCCACGACATTAACCAATCCTGCAGAACCGCCTGTCGGTGTCATAGAAGAATGGTAAAGGTGGTTCCGGCAGGATCGATCTAATATCGCAGGAGCGCTTGGTTGGGTAAGTAAAATCAGATATATGTATGGCCACCTTAACTGGATTGTCTCATTACTTTCTATGGAGAGGGGAGGGGGGGAGTAAATGTGAGAGTCTGAATAATTTCTAATTGGCTAAGATTCACATGTTTTACAAACAGCACATAACTGGTGTGTAATACAGGAACTTCCTTATACTTCCTGTCTTGTCATGTACAGTGCCTAAGAGAATTTTTTTTGATTGCTACACTGGAAGATCAAACCTCATTGGATGTTAGTAAAATTCCACTCTTTTAGGGCAAGGCCACACTGCAACGCAAACGCAATAGCATGCGACTTCATGTGCGATTTTTTTGTGCGCTTGCGTTTCTTCAATAAGTATAGGAAAACGCATGCGATTGCGATTAAAAATGCAAACCGCAATCGCAACACACTGAAAAACGCATTTTTTCGCATTTTTAAAAAACGCAAGCGCAATCGCAAAAAAAAACCAGCAGTGTGGCCTAGCCCTTAGTGTCCCAATTCCACTTCTTATTAGTGTTCCACTTACTTTTAGAGACCCATGTAGAAATCCTAGAGGTGTGGCTAAACCTACCATTCCAACTTATGGTGTCCAGTAAAGTAAGTATACTTTATTAATGTATATCATTTGTTTTGTTATTCAGTAATAGGTAGTAGTACTATACTTTGTATGTGTTATTTCATATGGTGATTAATTAAATAGTGATAATTACACACATAATAGACCTTTCCTATGTGTAATGGTGTTATAACCCCACCTAATTATGTTGCTCCTAAAAACTCAATGCAATCTCCATAAATATAAATTTATTTTATAATACAAGGGATATATTATTGGACACTAATAACCCCCTTGTACAAACCCCAATTTGTTAGGAATGTCTATTGATCTAATTACTAAAGTCACTATGATTTTACCTTGAAATATCTTATATACTAGGCTGTAAATATACACAGAATCCGAAAGCATTGCACAAGCGCTGCATCTTTCATCGATCTCCGTGCGGGGATGGGTGGGGGATGCGCGTGCGCTGTGGGGTTTGCTAGTTTTATTATATTTCAAAATGGTAGACTTATACTCCAAAATTTCCTGATCTTCATCAAACATCTGCAGCCACTCAGGTTTGCCATTCGTCTAAAGTATCCTTATGGCTTTATAGACATAAGTGTTTAAACACTGTAGTTTACTCACGCGGAGAGCAGTTTGCAAAATTGAAATACATTTCATTTTTTTGTTTTTTTCCGATTGGCCCAAGTTAATAACATAGAAAAATGATTGATTTGCCATGATCTTTCCTTCATAAAACCACTTAATTTGCTGTGAATTATGTGGTCTTCACCGCAGATCTTGATTAAATAATGCAACATCATGAATATTATGGCAGTGATTGATTCCAGTCCAAAAGATATTACTTCTATAAAACTGGAGCAATTAACGAACTTCTAAATGAATGCCTTTAAAATGGTTTCTAATAGTTTTTAAAATCACTTTTTACAGCTTTTTTTTATCTTGGTGTAGTTCAAGAGTGAGAAGGATGGAGACAGTGATAGTTTCTTAGCAGTTAAGTTGTTGCAGTGCAGTCACATATAGGTAGTTTAGCACCAAATATAAGCAAAACAACCATCCATCCAAAAACTTTTTCCCACTTCACCTACATGGTGGTGGGGGGATCAAGGTAGGTCCACTATCCGCTTTTCTTCATCCTAGCATTTTCCGACCTGCAATGATGTTTTATTTTTAATGGAAATCGCAGGAACCAGTTCCCACTATGTGCGTTGCGTTTTAATCCTTTTATCATTCGTAGCATTCCCGACTTTTGGTCTGTTTGTGCCCATTCCTGTCCATTTTGCAATTCAAGTCTATGGGAACACAGGAAAACAACTACAATGCACTTCTAATCTTTTACCCACAGTAGTATAGAAAATGGGAGAAACGTGGACAAGCGACATAAGTGCCCCGCGTTTTGTAATCCGATGCGTGGGACCTAGACCTTAATGGCACAATCATTTTTACATTCTCAAAAAGTATCCTATCATCAGTGTTCCCTTTCTTTCTATTTCTAATGCTGGATATCAATCCCAATAAAGCCTACAAGAAAACCAGGAGTAGGGAATATTTGGATTCCACATTCCCATAACTTCAAGTAGGCTTTAAAATAAAATGTACTCACAATAATACACAGTCAGTCATTAGCCATAAAGTTACAATCACTGCAGTGCTAGCTGCTGCTGCAATCTGGAGAAAGCCAGCATCTTTTGCTGAAGAGGAAGGTATGGATTATAGACTTCAGTGACAGGGATCAAGGGGAGGTAAGTAACTATAACGTCTTGGGCTGGGGGGGCAGTTGAGTATAGGGCAACTTACTCCCCCTCAGCCCCAATCTTTTGTTTGGCCCTTTAAAAGTACCCAGGATGAGGTCCAACTTTTCTACTAGGACCTCACCCCCGAGTTCAGCTTCTAATTCCTGTCCCTGTAGAAGTTCCATACCGGTGTGCTGTTCTCCACTTCCTACCTCCGTCTGCGAGCTGGCAAATAGGAGGACACACGGTTAAAGATGTGTGGTTTTCAATTGGTGAAGCCCTGGGTGGAGGAAGGGAGGCGGGGAACAGCGCGCCGGTGATCAGAAATTCTATAGGTAAGTACAGGACTTAAGTTAATTCAGGGTGAGGACCATAGTTTAGGTCCTTACCCTGGGTACTTTTAAAGGGAGGGGGAGTTCAAAGTACAATATTGCTGTCCTTTAATTCCCAAAAGCTGGTCAGTCATGTAGCCTATGTCAAACTGTACAATATTCACCACAACACAAGGTGTTTAACACGCACCCAAAACACACTATACAAGATAAGGAACACACACAGGCTCTGCTGTGTCAACTGTAGGTGATAAACCAGGCATGAAGCATAATTTTGGCTTCATGTTCCTTTACTCACGTGTACACAAATTTAAAACCATAAACATTAAATAAAAAACAAGACGTGACATGCTCCCCCATAAAATGGTCTTGTTCCCTCTGAGATACTAAGGTCCCTAAATAAAGTCACCCATCTGGCATTTCAAAAGGCAATAAATTACAATCTTGACAGAATAAATCCAAGTTCCTCAGCGTAATGTCCCATTGTTTTGAGAACCACCATTGATGAGGCATAGCTTCATAATGTGAAGACACTGCCATCTTGTGGCGTATCCACATAACCGTAACACATTTTAATATATTGCAAACAAGAATAAAATACCGTAACGCTTTTCCATTGTTAGTTTAAAAAGATACAGCTTAAAGAATATGTATTTTTTTATTGTCAATTACTGGAAACTATAATTCTTCCCATTCGTACCATTTTTTTGTTGATCTGTCCCCTATTTCTTTAGCTATCCATTTTGAAACATCTTAATTATATTTCTGCTGTCAATCAAGGGCCTTAGTATCATAACTCTACTATAATGCATAGTTTTGCTGTAGCTGGAATGGTGACAGTTTATATGTGAGCTGCATGGTGGAAAATTCCCTCTTCCAATGCTGCCTCATAGGGATTGCTGAGCATGCTTGCTCAGATAGTCTGGCAGGGGGCTAGAGGACAGAGAACTGAGTTGAAAAAAACAAGTACTGGACTAAAGTCATGCAGCAACACAAATACTTCAGAGTAAGTGCTGCTTACAGTATTCATTTAAAAATAAGGAAGTTCACCCCCCAAAAAACTTTTATATTTGGTTGGCACCCCCCCCCCCCCAAAACATCGACCTCACAAAGTTTATAAATCCAAAGATGCTTCTATCGCGTCTCAGCCATCACAGAGATGCTGCCGGTCCAGACCCTTTTACTTTCTTCAGTGCACAGAAAAGGCACAGAAGCAAGCAGAACGTGCTGGGGGAAGAGGGCTAGCTAAGAACTGTTAGAAGCATCTTTGAATTTTATAAACCTCGCGAGGTCGAGGTTTTGAGGTATTGCCAACCAAATATATAAAGTTTTTTTGGGGGGGTGGACCTACCCTTTAAAATGAGGCAAGTCGTTTTTTCAATCAATCATACAAAAATACAAAAATCCCTTTTATTATTAAATAAATTTAATAATAAAGGGATTATCCTATACAGTACATTGTACACAGAAAACCTGCATAGATGCTGTATTTTCTATGGCTGTCATATGCTGTGATTTTACCAGGCAGTGTACCAACCATTTATCAGGGTCTGTGCCAATGGTTTAACCAGTATCTGGTGTGCCAACCATTATCAGGGACTGTGCCAATGATTTTATCAGTGTCTGCGTGCCAACTATTTAATAGAGTCTGATAAACAGTTATTAGAGTGTGTGCCAATTATTTTATCAGTGTCTGTGTTTCAACTATTTAGTGTAGTATAAATGTAATTGTATATATGGGCTAAGTGTGTCTGTTTAATATGTGTTTGATGGGCTACGCCACACTGTGCGCTTTTTTTTGCGATTGCACGAACGCATACGATTTTTTCTAACACACTGCAATTGCGGCAATGCAGGCATGCATTTCCTTTTGCGATACGCAATCACATGCGATCACCATTTTAAAGTGCAGTTGCATGCGATTTCGTATCTCAAAGAAGAGATCCCATGCACAAGGCAGCAGAATCGCTCACGCAATCGTGTGCATCGCATTTGCGGCACAGTGTGGCCGTGCCCTTAGTCTGTGTGTAATGTATCTACATTGGTGCATGTAATGGTGCCCCCCAGTATTTACCCAGTATCGTGCCCAGAAAAGTCTAATGGCTGCCCTGAGGGAGCTATATCTTACCGTTCTTCAATTAATGTATGAGCCAGTGGTGGATCGCACTCGTGGGTATGTTTTCTATAATTGTTCCTGCCTCCTGTTACATTAATTGAAACAGGAGATAAAGACATAGCTCTTTTACCTCACATTTTTTAATTAATGCAAAAATGGAATAGTTCACTAATCCTTCAACCACATCATACACTTGAAAATATTACAGGTAACAATGTTAAATATGAATAATGGTTTTTTAAAACTGTTAACCTAAACAAAGTGGGAGTGGTCTTAAAGTGGGGTGACCAAACTTTTTCTGCATGTTGCTGTGTGCACCGCATCCCTCTTTTGCAGTTTAAAATGTTGGGAGGTATGTTTCCAAATGTTGTGATGTACCGTATGTTTATTGTTGATGAGATCTGGCCTAGAATCCTGCATTGTGTCGCGCACCCAAGGTTTAGCAATTTGTGGCTTAGCTAACCCACAGTGAGTTTGGGTCAGTGTGTATTTATGTTGTGTGTGTGTGTATATATATATATATCCCTTATATTATATAATAATTTATAATTTCATGGGGAATACATTGGGGTTTTCGGAGGTACTATGTTGGTGGGGGTGGGTAAAGTAATTTCATAGGGACAGTGTTTGTGTTGTTTAAGCACTAACAATAGATATTCAATATTAACAATATGTAGTAACATTAAAGTATATAGAAATAAATAAAAGTACTTGCATGTCCCCACTCCTGTTTTGTAATGGTATCTTCAAAATGGAGTGTTAAGCCACACCCCAGGAAGTTTTAGAGGGAGGCAATGGAAGCTTACAAAGGAATATTTCTCACTTCCCTTTTAGTGTTGTTATCCAATGTGTGTGCTTAATATTAGATTGACAGCAGTGTTAACGAATGAAAACATTTTCTGAGTGTTAGTAGGAAGTAGGAAGTCAGTAGGAGTTGCAAGACTTATTGTCACTTACTTTGTAAAACATGTGCAGTCTTAGTAAAAACATCTTCTTCCTCTCACATAACTCCACCCCACCACTAGACAAAAAGGAGAGCTGCTGTTTGCTGGAAAATGCAAGCAGAGGGGCGGGACCAGCAGCCGCGTCCGATTGGCTGCCGCATTCAGTGCAGGGAGGAAGAGGAGAGGTAAGTAAGAGTTTGGGGAGCTTTTTGAAAATAAAAATATGCGGTTGGGGCTGGGAGACTTGGGGAACAACATATTAAGGGGTTTATGCTAGGGGGAGGGATAGTAGAACGGAGGAGAGGGAGGAGGGGGGGGGAGAGGGCTGCAGTACGCATGGCAAATATCTACCGGAGGCAAGGTAGCAGGCAGAGCCTATAGGACTCTGCTAGCCTCCTGGTGGGCAGTTTTTTGGGACTTGGGGGGGGGGGACTACAGGCGAACCCTATGGAGCTGGGATGTGAGGTAAGGATTAACTACACTACATGGTGGGCCAGTAGTTGGGGGATTATAGTTTTGGGGGTGGACATGCCCTTTAAGCAATGACCCCATAGAAGCCATGAACCTGTGTCCTGAACTAATAAATGTAATAAGATTGAAACATGACAGGATAGTCTGGGTTCTTATAGGACCTCAGATTTGCTAATGGTGATCCCTCTCTAACACATTTACCAGTGATCCTCTCTAAGGCTAGGCCACACTGCTGCTCTATTTTTTTTGCGTTTGCGCTTTTTTTCAGATTTGCGTTCCGCATTTTAAATCGCAATCTCGTCGTTTTTCAATACTTAGTGTAAAACGCATGCACAAACGCAACAAAATCGCACATGAATTCGCATCGATCATTCCGTGTGCGATTGCGTTGCAGTGTGGCCGTGCCCTAACACATTTACCAATAGTGATCCCTCTCTACAGATTTACCAATAGTGATCCCTCTCACAGATTTACCAATAGTGATCCCTCTCTAACAGATTTACCAATAGTGATCCTTCTCTATCACATTTCCAATAGTGATCCCTCTTTAACACATTTACCATAGTGATCCCTCTTTAACAAATTTACCAAGTGATCCCTCTTTAACAATTACCAATAGTGATCCCTCTTTAACACATTTACCAATAGTGATCCCTCTTTAACAACACATTTACCAATAGGGATCCCTCTCTAACACATTTACCAATAGGGATCCTCTCTAACACACTGACCAATAGTGATCCCCTCTACCACATTTACCAAATTGATCCCTCTAACACATTACCAATAGTGATCCCTCTATTCACATTTACCAATAGTGATCCCTCTATCACATTTACCAATCGATCCCTCTAACACATTTACCAATCGATCCCTCTCTAACACATTTGCCAATAGTGATCCCTGTCTAACACATTTGCCAATAGTGATCACTCTCTAACACTTAACACATGTGACCAATAGTATCCCTTTCTAACACACTGACCAATAGTGATCCCTCTAACACACTGACCAATAGTAATCCCTCTCTAACACATTGACCAATAGTGATCCCTCTCTAACTCTGACCAATAGTTATCCCTCTCTAACACTTAACCAATAGTGATTCCTCTACCAATAGTGATCCCTCTCTAACACATTGACCAATAGTGATCCCTCTCTAACACATTGACCAATAGTGATCTCTGTCTAACACATTGACCAATAGTGATTCCTCTCTAACAGAATCCCTGGTGACAGCTGTGAGTTAATGGGGAGGGTGAGTATTGGAAGATAGACTGATAACTTTAATTATAGAATGATCTGCTGGATATGCTATTGATCTATTATTGGTTGTATCTTAAGGGGGAAGATTGATTCAAGCTCTGCACAACAGTTGTATTTCACGGTGGTGTTTCTACTGAACTATAACACTATACAATGTTACAATAAATAGATCAAAATATTCATTTAGGGGATGTGAGACTAATAGAACCAAGATTTCAAAGGATTTCTTTTATTTTTAACATCGTGCCTTTATTTTTTTTGTACAAATCCCTAAATTTTATAGTAGTGTGTATAAATCAGATATAATCAAATCTTTTCTAATTGTAGTAGAGCAGTAAAATTGTAACATCTGATTGGTTGAGGCAAATTACCGTATATACTCGAGTATAAGCCGAGGTTTTTAGGTTTTAAAATAAACCTAAATACCTTACCTCGGCTTATACTCGAGGTCCAAATCCAGCTGCCGCACACTCTGTAAGTCCTGTGGGTTTGCCGGCTGACATCAGTACTCGGCGCCGGGCAGTGAGAGGCGCCGAGTAGTGACATCAGCTGGCAAATCCACAGGACTTACAAAGCGTGTGGCAGCCAGATTTGGAGCCTCAGCAACAAGGACCAACTTACTGGGAGGAATCTCCAGGGAGGGAGGGAAGGGGCTCTACACTGCAGGATTAAGTTGCCTTTTAACTGCAGAATTCCCATACAGTTGTTTGGAAACTACAACTACCAGCCACTAAAGCATGCTGGGAGTTGTAGTTTCCAAAACATCTGTATGGAAATGCTGCTGTCCGTTTAAAGGGCAACTTAAGCCTCAAAACAGAATCAGAAGTAAGAAGGTATCTTGCAGAAGATTGCCTTCTGATTCTGTATTGTTTTGAGGCTTAAGTCGCCCTTTAAATAGACCGCAGAATTCCCATACAGATGTTTGGAAACTACAACTCCCAGCATGCTTTAGTTGCTGGGAGTTGTAGTTTTCAAACATCTGTATGGTAATTCTGCTGTATATTTAAAGGGCAATTTAAGCATCAAAATAATATTGAATCAGAAGGCAGTAGTGGTCATAATTTCTACCCTCGACTTAAACTCGAGTCAATCAATTTATCCTAATTTTTCAGGTTAAAAACAGGTACCTCGGCTTATACTCGGGTCGGCTTATACTCGAGTATATAACAGCTCAGGCAAAATTTTGCACCTCATTGAATAAGGCCATATAAATAGGGTACAGAGAGGCACACCACTCCTGCTTTTTTAAGTCACGCTGTACCATTCAATGTTATATGCCGATAGTGGCACCCTATTTCAGCACTTTTTAACGCCAGCTAATTGCTCTCATTAAAAGTGCAGAATAGATATTTTGGTGCTTTGTGGTGCACAGAGCGCATTAGTGCCTCAGCTCCATAGTGTCATTATCACTTCCCAAAATTTTACATCACATTTTAGAGGGTAATGTCTGGATACAGTGTATCAGTACAGGAGTCTGCTTTGTTGGTGTAGATGCCCCCTTTATGTTGTGTATCCTATTCCACAAGGACACTTAAGAAGATAAATAACCCATCGTATTGCAGGGTTCCCTTTAACTACGAATCTGCAACATACACAATTTAAACATGGAAAGGGCTCTTTTCCGCTTTTTCCCCGGGCTTGGCCCCCCCTTTTTTAGTAACGGTTTTTTTTTTTTGCCTTCCTCTGGATCAACTGTTTAGGGTAGGGTAAAAAAGGAGGGTAAAGGTTGTACTTGAGGATGCATTGTCTTTATATCAGACCTCAATAATTTGTTTACTATGTTAATGGTAATACTACTGCATGGAACTTAAAGTGTAATCGGCAATACCCTTGGAGAGTCGTGTGTGTCGCTGACAGTGTTAACTCTTGGACGGGCTACAGCCCTTACTGCTGCTTTGTTAATCGGATCGGATTGCAGTTCACGCTAGGGCATAAAGATGGCCTAGAAACAACCCGGGCTTATGGATGGGCTGATGTACGGACTTTTCTTGAAACTGTTGGACAGCAAATGCGATAGTTCCTTTTGCCAACAGAAAATTGTGTAGGACTAAGGCCATGGGTGCAAGAATACAAATAGATAAAAAGCGTAAATTGCAACCAACCTGTACTCCAGAAGAAATGAATGAGTTATAACGCAGTTATAAAAACATGTAGATACATACATCTTGGTCAAATAAATAAAACAATAGTTTGGTGTTAATCTGATCGTTAAAGTGTTCCAGTCCAATAAAGTGATCAAGTATCCCAAAAGTAGAATGTTCGGTCGAATTCAGACACAGTCATGAACGTACGAATTAGTTACTAAAAAACAAGTCAGAACGTAATCTGAACACAATAGTAATATATACCACCGCTCCCCACCAGTCTGCACACCAACAACACTGACCATTTTCTTTCTCCACGATCCGCTACGATTGTCTCCCCTGCTGGTTCTTCTCGACTTGCTGACTACAGACCACCACTCTGAACACAACCCCACTGGGATATTATGTTGTGGGGTTTCCTTGCATAGGTAGACGCAGGACTACCATATTTCTCGCCCCCAGTCCCGACCGCAACGACATACAGATAGCATAGGACTTCGTTCAGTGCAGATGTCTCGACTTTGCAAAGCAATTTACATCATTATACACCAAATAGAATAGTGTTTAGAACTGTATCAATTGATAAGGAATAGGGAATAATATAAACATTTTTCTCTAAGAAATTCAGGTCGGTGCCATTAAAGCAAATTACATGTGTCATAAATGTTATTAAAGGAGGAAAGCATAAGTTTTCATGTGTGTAGATATCCCTATCATGCTTACCTTATTAGCTGTTGCGTTTTTTTGCCACCAGTCCATATAAAGCATATAATTAATTTGAAAGGGGTGCAGACGTGAATTGGCAAAATGTGCTGATAAGAGTAGATAAACAGAAATATGTAGTAGTGCCTAGGCAACCTCTCTCTACTGATTTCCTAAATGAAGGTCTTGTTGTAGAGATGGCAAGAGTTATTGGCACTTTAGAGAACCTGGTAGTTTGCCACACTCAAGGGCGAACGAATAGAGTTAAATGTTTTCTATTCAAAAGAGCGTTTGCAAGGGGATAAAATAGCCATACACATAACGTTAGAAGGGAATTACAACATTATCAGGGGCATCTTTTTCACACAGGGGTTAGCAAAGAAATAGAGAACACCCCCTTGAATTGAGAAAACCACTTACTGGCCCTCGAGTTAATGTGAGGGCAGAAAGGTTGTGAAATGCTCTGAGATGGAGGAATGTCAAGCCAACAGGCAGAATATCTGGTGTACAGCTAATTATCTACAGTACATTCATTTTGCTTTATTAGCTACATCTAGAACCTGTTAGTGTAGTTGTCCCATTTGTGCCAGCTTTTGCCTGCTAAATCTTTATAGGTTTAATTTTGCATCCATCCTCCTATGGTGTATATTTTTCATTACTATACACACAGTATCTTGATTTAGGTGCTTGTTACGTCTCATGTTTTGAACAATTAAACCCAATATCGTTTTTTTTTTGCAAGGTCTCAGTTCTCAACATTGATTTTTCAGCTGGTATAGGGGCAACTTTAATATTCTACACACACGACTGGAGCAGTCTCAGGCCACAGCTCTGATTGTTAACAATTGCACACAATCCATTGAAAAAAACAAAGCTAAGGAAATAAACCTTTTACAAATACATCACTTCTGCCAATGTAAAAAATCAAATCTTTTCACCACTAAATGGAGAAGTCTCTGGCGCTGATTTGACTGTCACTAGTAGTTCAGACCATTTTAAGCTGATGAAACGCTGAGAGATTTAATTTTATTAAGCAACGTTTGTCTTTTAGCTGCTATGGTTTATTTAAATATTTTCAGAAGGGAACCTTGTCTAGTTTTACTTATACATTAGAAGTATGGGGATGAGTTGATTTTCTTTTTACTAAATAATTATATTAGTTTGAATTTTCACATTGGAGATGTAAGTGGGCAGTAGTTTACATGTTTAATACATATCCTAGGCAGCAGAATATACTTACTGGGTAAAGTCCTGTTTCTGTAGATGATATTTCTTTCTTCATCTATTCCTGTTTTTGTCCTCACGGGGGTCTTTCTTTCTCTGTTTTCACATATGGCAGTGCTTTGCTCTTTAGACTTTTAAGCTGTCAACAGTTTCTCCCGTAGTCGAGTTCACAGTCCTGACTCCTAACAGGTTTATAGTCTCTATTCCTGGAATATATTCTGTTCTGAGCATGTTTGAAAGATAATCACCTCTCATATCCTCATTCATTCCATTAATGCAAGAGATAAATACCTTATATTTTATTATGCAGGGTCTTACTAGACAAAACCTATATAGATGTAATACTTTTCAAATGTTATACCATTAGATTTTAGTTATTTCTCTACCCAACTGCTATTTTTATGGCAGGCATCCTCTTCTTTTGTGCTCTTTAATACATAAAATATTAAACACCCCATCTTTAGGTATTAGTCTTCATAAGGATCACTTTGATGTATCCATTGGCATTCACAATCATCTGGGGATATTTCATTGCTTTCTACCTTTGGCGTGCCTGTTTGTCAGTATTTATAACACTAATGTTTGAATCCAAACTGCTTAGCAACACACAGTGTCTGAAAAACTTTAGAATTTAGGGCCCTGCCCTTTTCACACTCTCATTTACTTACTGAAGTTGCTTCTTTCTATGGCAACCGATCTTAATTGTAAGCTCTTTACAAACAGGCTCTTATATTGATGTGTTAGGGACATGCTGTGTAATGGCATATCTATGTCACTCCTTAATGAGTGGAATTGCTTTTGTCAACTGTTTTTCCCGATTTTAAAATTGTTTTCAGTTTGTCTAGAACAATGTGATATAACTCTCTGCCGGAGAACTTGGCCTGGTGTGACCGTTATAAGCACGACATTTCCCGTTTTTTCATTTCAATAGCACTTTCCTAATGATGCACAGAGTGAACCTTAAGTAAACTGGAAATGTCTCTTATAAATTATTTGAACAAAATAGCACAAAATAAAGTGAAAATAAGGAATGTAGACTGTCGTCGCGTTTTTATTCCAACATAACTAAATTGTGCTCCGTGTGTATACTTTGTTTACAGGACACAAATAGATTCTATCTTAATGTGTAAATTTTGAGAGCTAAATAATCCCCACATGGTAAAATATATGGCTTTGGAGTCAACAAAGAAGCCATATAAAAGCATGAAGCTATAAGTGACGTTGGAAAGAGAACAGATACTGCTCCTGTAACAAAAGAATATCTTTGCAACGTTTTTGATGGGCAATGCAGTAGTTAGTGGATGTTAGAAAACAGGAGCAAAAAACTACTGAATTGCCCTTAGAATATTTTATAAAACACAATAGGATATTCTGATGTGAATGTAAACTATATATTTTTCACCAAGAGCCACTGCCGCTTTTACATTATCCATGTAATAAACTGATACGGGACTCGGTGTATTGTAATTCCGTCGATTAACACACACATAAATGCAGACCAAGAGATATTTAGTAAAAAAATTGATTTTAAAAGGCAGTTTGGGACTATTTGCCCACGATAAAATAGTCTCATTTTGAGAGTTATAGCTCTGTGAGAAGGGTTTCTTCTCTACATGAGATAGTACTTCCTAGGAATCCATTTCAATACCCTTTCTGCTTATGTTCTTTTGCCCATGTAATGGTGCAGATTGGAAGGCTTTGATTAAAGGGCAACTGTGGGTCTCAAAAACAAGGTTAGGGTTAAATAGAAGTCTGCAGTATCTCTTTTAATATGAAGCCGAGAATTACATCTCTGGCTAGAGGCTGTGAGACATAATTATTGGGGTGAATGTTCAAACTTCCAGCTTTCAGTAGGTTTGAGTGACATCTGCCTGACTTCGTCCCTGCCCATCCTCCCGGTGGGGGGCATGCTCAGTAACTTAATGCTGGGTAAAACGAAGTAACGGGTGAAATTACAGTTGAGAAGGAGCCTATTATGCAGGCGAGCTGGTCACATGTACTACAGCTGGTCCATGGCTGGAAAAACAGGAAGTGTTTAACCAGGAAGTAATGCTGCTGAACCTTTCCAGCAATATCTTCTCACAAATTTTATCTAGAGATGTGATTGGTTTTATTTTGAAGGTAACCATGTGAAGGTTTTTATATCATTCTTCACTAGTTTGGAAGAATTCCAGGACCACACTTTACCCTTTAACATCCCTTTTCCAAACTGGGAGCCCAAACCAAACTAAAATTTAATAAAAATCGATACCTCCTAATGTCACTGTGTTGCAGCCGGCTTTTATCATGAAAGTGTAATGATGATTGCTTTTAATAGAGGTCTTATTTAAATCTCATAGCGATAGTTTTAATGGACAACATAAAGCAGCTTTTTAGTGCTATTCTCTTTGGTCTATAAAATGTTGAAGATTTCTTATTTTTACAACTAGTGCTAGGTTTTGCCCCAACCAATCAAATATTAGTACCATTTTTAAAGCCAATATATTATTGGTTGGTTGGCATAATTAGCACATTTTTAATGATGTGAACTTTTATTTACATAGGCCTGATGTGTTTTTTTAGTTTATCACTATGAGCAAATGTATCCCAACCAATCAGTCACAAGCTTTCCATATCCATGATGTTGCATATTATTTATTAACAACCATCTGGCAACATTTTTTTTGTTCTTTTTTTCCATGACAAAACTCCATCCTCCACCAATTACTGAACTCTCAGACATGTGGAAGCACTTGTCCCATGACAGAAAAGCACTATTGAATGTATATTGTAATGTAATAATTTCGCTATTGTATCTGGGAGAGCCACATGCACTGGTGAAGGACATCCATGTTTATGCAGATAAATTGCTCTGACCAAATCAGACATTGTGACCATTCCAGCAAAAAACTGCCAAACAATGAAAATATAGCTGCTGAAAAGGTTTGTAAGCTAGCTACTTGATAGGGAGACGTTTGATAATATCGAATTTACGAAGTTTTGGTCCGTTCGAACTCATAAAGTCGAGTTCTATCCATCCTAGTGCAGTGTATATATCCTAATGAAAAACCTCCTAACTACTAGTTTAAGAGGTTTTTTATAAGGATATAGTTCCACTGTACCTCCCATTGAAAGTACCAGAACCTATATGTATTTATATATATATATATATAATATATATTATATTATATATATAATATATATAATTTATTATATACACATCAAGTCAAAAGAGGGAAAGTTGCACTCTCGGGGCTTAGATAAAAACATAATATTTTATTATAACATATTAAAAAGAGTATGCGTGATCTACGCGTTTCAGCAACATGCGTGCCGTCATCAGGATATGCATCGTCATTAACTGAGTACTTTTCTATAGAGTCACTAATACAAACCACACCTCCACCATTATGACAAACACCATTAAAAACAATAAATAATCAAGACAAGGCATCTTAAACATATACAAGTGCTGAGTTAGTTTCTCCCAAGACTTGTATAAATCACTCATATCACATTTAGTGGTAACTATTAGAGCCATATTAATCAACATATATAAAAATATGTATAACTGTTTGACTTCCTTCACAAAACCACAGGAGCTGCGTTACCACTGGCAAGTGTATGCAATCAAGATCCTTAACACATTACACATTGCAGTTCACATAAAAATACAATGTAATACCACTGCTCTTCAAACGATACCTCTTGGAGACTGTGTATCCAAGTGGAAAATTGGCCTCCATTGCAGGAGCAGTCTTGTCCTTTATCAGCATTGGATTTTTGCATTCTTCACTTAACCCATCAATGACCATACACTTGAGACTAGCAGGGAATGACCCTGTGGGCGGTGCAACAGCCAAATACCCAAATTTGGAGCATATGGCAGATTTCATTTTTTACCCCAATGCTTTTCTTAGGATGACGCGATGATTGGCCATACTTTTCTTTAAATGAGGTTTTTGTTTGCCCACATAATATGACCACATGGACAACCAAAAAATTAACCACATATTTGCTTGTACAAGAAAAAATGCTGTCGAATTGGGATGCGTTTACCGGTATGCGAATGGGCAAAATGTATGCAGTTCAGAACAGCGATAACAACCAAATTTTTGGGACTCCATATCCCTTGGTTGATATCTTTATGTGGCCTTTCAATAGCGGTCTGCAATAAATAATTGGCCCAAATTATGGGCCCTTCTGTACGTATTACGATCTCTGGTCTGAGCAATGTCAGTTGTCTATCTTTTTTTAGGTATATCCCAATGTTTTGGGGTACTTTCCTGTAGTGTGGTGCTATAGGGATTATAGATGGTACACAATTACAAGTCCTCATTACTGGACATGGGTGGCGACTGCATGTTACACTCCCTGTTAACATAGAGCTTGGCTCTATCCAATTGTCTGTGCACCAACTCCGGATGATACCCTCGATGTATCAGTCTGTCAAACATTTCTTTCAGTTGGGTATCAGCTTTTTGACTCGTCGGTCATGTTTCTGAGGACACATACAAACTGACTATATACTAATCCAATTTTTAGTGCTGTTGGATGACAGCTAGTGCCATATAAAATTTGAATCTCTTATCCGTGTCCTTGCGAAACAACGTGTTTCCCAATTTGTTGCATTTTGGAAAATTCGAATTCAAGAAATCAATGTAGTTTGTGCTACAGGAAAATTAAACAGGAGTGGGGAAAGCATTTAACCCATGCACAAAGAGCTCCCCTCACTTTGTGAAGAACGATGCCTTTTTATCTACTAATCCAATCTCGCTGAATTGTTTTCAAAGCTAAAATGTAAAAATCACATTTGTTACGTTCAGCGTGACTTTAGGACGGTGGTGCTAAGGGAACACTTTAAATTCATATTAGGTAACAGAAAAGGGGTTAGTGTTGGGAGTAGTGGTCTTGTGATCTTCTAAATGGTTTCTTAATGGTTATTAAAATAACACAGGATAATAAAAACCAGTTGGTATTCAGTTATACACCAACATCCCCAACAATTCTGTATTTTGGTTTGAGACATGTAAAACCTTTACATATTATTAACATGGTTATCAAGTTTGTTATTAGTCTGAGTTCTTATTATTACTTGCTATAGAGGATGGGTTGGTTCTCCTGGCCTGTGTGTTTAATGACGGATGATGTATGACCATGTTTAACGCTCTAGTTACCGCCCAAATGCAAATCAATTAGGGTTCCCTACAAAAAGTGATTTTAATACAGTTAGACCAGCCCCCCCCCTAGCCCAAAAGGTCAATTTTTTGTTTTCCTGTCCTATCCAGTCTCCTGTATATATTCTGGTGATCGTATATGGTAGTTTGTGCATTTGGCTATAGGTGCGTTCACTGTAAGCCAATATCTTAACACAACCACATTGTTAACCATATGAAAAATAAGCAACTGTACATTAATAATTATTGTGGGTTGTAACTAGGTTATTAAACACTGCTAAAAAAATGTAGGTAGATAAAAAAAGGTTGATATATCAAAAAGGCCCATTGCCTCTGCGACTGTTTCCTTTCACTTAAGCACGCATGCTCGCTATAGTTAAGAAACCCGCAAACGGTCGGCGAACCGGTCAGAGAATCTGGTGGTGGGGTCGCGCAGGGGTAAATTTTTTTAAGCTTTCTGTTCAATTAATTGAAGAACTCCTCGGCTTCAGGTTAAGGCATCTCCTCTTTAGCTTCAAGGTATGGTCACCATATTTTGTAAAGTATTTTTATTCAGTTAAACCGAAGAAACAGGAGGTAATGAAGACCTGTGTCTTAGCTTTCATTCTTCAGTAAAACCTGCAGAGAAGAAAAAAACTTACTGCAGATCGCTCCAGCGCTGCTGACGTCTTCTGACTCTAAGACATGCTTGGCCAGTCTGGCACCTTTACCCCAGTTTCTATAGAAAAGCAATGGTCAACTTGGAGGTGTGTTAAGGGTCCTTTTCATGTGGGAATACTGCCCTGTGGCCCCACCCATCATACTTGACGGTAGACATGACCCACTTTCCTTGTACTTACCCTCACCTGCTTGATATCATCTGAACCAAACAAGTTTAACTCATCAGATCATACACAGTTCCAGTAATCCATTTACTTGTCTCCTTGTCTTCATCAAACTGCAGACTTTCGTTGTTTGTCATCTTTAGAAGAGGCTGCCTTCGGGGACAACAGACATGCAAACCAATTTGATGCATGTGTGGCGCATTGTCCCTCCCACCCTTTATCCTATGCAGCAATGGAGGCAGCACTCATCAGTGGCTCACTTGTTAAAACATTTGGGGCCCTGGATCTTTGGCAAAGTTTTAACATCTCACCTGATAGAGGTTCTCCCGAATATTCTTTTCCAGTAGCTTTGCGGCTCCGCGATGACGTTATTGTGGGCGCCAGTGCGATGATATCATCACACAACATGGAAGGACTATTTGGAACTGCACTGCCCCCCTGCGCTGCTGACTGCAACAAAAAATCCCCGGTCCTCCTGCGTCTCCACTAACTTGGGGTAAGTTAAAAGCTTCCCCACTATAGATGAAATAGCAGTTTGCTGTATTTTGTGATGAAATGCATTCCATACATACTGAAAGCCTGTACACTGACTATTTTACATTGTATCAAGTGTCATAGCTTCAGTATTGTCTCATGGAAATTTAATACAATATTACAAAAGTAAGTGTACTAAGTAAAAGTGTACTCAAGTAAAATTCTTATTGTTAAAAATGGTGCTAATTTGCCCCAACCAATCAGATGTTAGCTTTCAAATGTTAAATAAAATCTGATTGGTTGGGGCAAAATTAGCACCATTTTTAACAATAAGAACTTTTTTGAATAACCTGTAATTGTATTTAATCAGAATGATTTGTGATATGAAAACTACTTTTATTGCTCAGAAATGTTATTTGAAACCCGCAGCAAACGGACTGACATTCCCTTCCGAAATGCTTTAAATGTATACCCTTATTTTCTCTTTCTGGTTTTGTCATTTTTGTTAAATTAGAACACTATTGCTTTCCTATTTCCCATGGGTCCTTAGTGAATGTGTGTCTGTACTTTTTTCTGGGGGAAAACACTGCCTGCATGACTCTGGACCAGCCAGGTCATTGGGCAGGTGCTGTTGCTATTATGGGGTATGATACTTGTGTATGACATCTTTACTTGCCCTTAAATTTCATTCACATATGCCCATAATGCTTTTTTCTTTAAAATAACCAATATGGAGATTTTCATTTTAATTTTTTTCAGATATGACTCATTTAATTTTTCTTCTGCATTCGAATTGGTAAATTGATCACATTTCTTCCCGAAAGTGTCAATAAAACCTTAGCACGATGCAATGCGCAATCCCTAATGTATAGGTGCAGGGGAGGAGTGTTCTGGAGACCTGCCAGCAGCCAGAACAATGAATTCCTGCGACCTCAGTGCCTTGTGCTGAGAGTGATGTAGATATGAAGTGACAATTCGCTCTCCAAGTTAATGCTGATGATCAAAACAACATTTTAAGTTTCTTAAAGGTTTATTCTTTATATATTAATTTAATGACATGCTCCTTGCATTTAGAGTGTGAGAAGGCACAGAAGGGGTTAACTGAGTTTTCCCTCTTCCTTTTATGGTTTTATGGAGTGCACAGTAGCAATTGAGAGTGGTGACAGAAGTCATCTTATATACACACATTAGAGTAATATATTATACCCACTGACATGAGCATGTCAATAATTAAACACACACACACAAGACACCTACTAGTAAGTAGATGTAATTAACATGATGGATAAGAGTTACACAAACCTGCATAATATTGCTCATTAAAAGCCTTAAGGTTCGTACACACACTCAATATGGTCCCTACCCGCAACCCCCGACCCGAAGGCTACACGTAACGAGGGAAATTTACGGACTTTCCCGAACGTTCGGTGACCACACCTTGTTCGGAAAAGCGGCCACACACATTGCCAATAACAGATGGTATCTGGGCTTTATCAGTACTGTGTGTACCTAGCTTTAGGCAGTGTACACATCATCATTGCCGTGTATCGGTTCGGTCGGCCAGAAATATCTAATTTAATTTAAATATCTTTCGGACGAACAGTGATTGGGACTGACGGTAAATCCCGGCCGATCCTGCGGTTCCCTATGCCGCGACTGACAGTCATTTGTCCCGACTGACCGATCGCAAGTAGCGAATGTTCTTCGGGACAAAAACTCGGCTGGTGTGTACCCATCCTTAATGGTCATGTCTCCACCATCTTCTTTAGATTAGAAAACTATACTTACTGCACTGGATTTTCAGTTAGATTCTTGTTACTACAGGTTTTCAGTGGATTCATTAGTTTCATTACAGATCTCATTCTAGCATATTAATCAATGAGAAATTCTCCCTGGATCATCAATTACCTCATTTAAATGTTTAATTTTGAAAGCGAATTTCTGCTCTCTGTCTGGCCTATCCGATTACAGTAGGAACCAAGCAAACCGTTAATTAAATGTTCTAGACAGAGAGCTGAGTAATTTCCATATATACATTGGTCTTTAGAGAAACTCTTTCAATTATGTGTTGCTTATCTGCTTACCTGATAGCGAATATTCCCCTACAGATTTCATTCAGTTGTTATGGGTGAAAATGGTTATACCGCTATAAGGAAAAAGACGCGTCTATCCATAATAATATGCTTATAAACAGCTCTCGCTCATCAGGATAATGTAAGAGTATTAAATTTACGTCAGTTCTGCTCACGTACGGTCGCATATTTACAGTAGGAGGTACATTGTTCTCTTTATATACTTGTATTTTAATAAAAAAACTCAGTATATATAATATAATACTGAATCTTGTTAACCTGTAAAACTAACTATACGGACCTCCTTAGTTTATCTCCTCATTGACTTCTTATGTCCAGTAAATTATTATGAAAGAACAGTGCCCCATATAGAATATGGCCGCACTAGCACATTTCTCACACATACAATTGTGTTTTGCAATCCATTTGCGCATGCTTTTTTCAGTGGTTAACATGAGCCTAAGAGTCACTTTGCCCAGCACGTTCAGGGTTTCCATGTGCTCTTCTAAGATCTGTAAGACTAGGTTCCCTGTGCTGCCTGCTTCTGTTTCTGTTACTTGTCTTACATAGATTGGGGATCGCTTATTGTCCCATGACTTATGCTGACAGTATTTACCTTTACATATGGATGAATCCAAAAGGGGGGAATCCTGCACACACCTAGATAATTTAGATAGAACAACATGCTGGGTGCTCAATGGCCGACCAAGGCAACCTATTCACAGATATAGAAAGTATTAAAGCCATGCACACCAGACTAAGATAGCCCTGTGTATTTTATTGCTTCACACACAGGTACATCAAGTGACGTTTCGGTAACAAAGTACCTTCTTCAGACAAAATATTTTAAAATAAATATTTTTCTGAAGAAGGTACTTTGTTACCGAAACGTCACCTTGATGTACCTGTGTGTGAAGCAATAAAATACACAGGACTATCTTAGGTCTTGGTGTGCATGGCTTTAATACTTTCTCTTTACATTGGATAGCTAGGTACTGTTTTGAGTCTAAAGACTGGTGAATAGGGGTTTTGGAATATGTATACATGTATCATATCCAGAGCTTTAACACGCCACTCTACAATTAGGCAGAGTGAGACATTTGTCTCAGGCTGTACATCTTCACTGAAGAAGTAAGGCGGCAGACAAGCAGTGGTGAAAAAAAAATTCCCTTAACCGGCAACATGCACGAGAAGTGTGAGCGCCGCCCCGCATGACCCAATACACGGTACCTTGAAGTTGCTTCAACTCCACTTCCAACTTTTATATGGTTAGGTTAGCTTTAGTTTTTAGGCTAGGTAATCTATTGTTTGCTGTTGGGGCTTGAATTGGTGGCAGGCTTACAAATCTTTTGTCTAAATTCTTTTATACTACGAAAGTATGCATTTCTTATGTATTTTAACAGTTGAACAACATATATAGCACAGGCTATAAAAGAAGTAATTTTAATCAACTAAAATCTGAAAGGAGGCAATATGTTAGTTAAAACAGCTGAGAAAGTGTAATACCTGTTTCTAGTCCTTACATTATTGGTAATTGACGAGGAACTGTTTAAAATTTAAATCCCTTTGTGATAGGAATCTTAAAATTTTATCCACCGCCCACCAGCGCAGCACGGCCATTGCATAACCAACCAACTTTAACTTGGCGGAGCACAAAGGGCAGCATTCAAAAGTTTGGCTCAGGCAGGAAAAACCCTAGAATTGCCCCAGGCTTTATATCAATGTTAAAGTATACCTGTACAACCGTGTGTTTTTATGGGCTGTTTTTAACATGTTCACTCTTTAAAAACTATTTTCCAGAGTCTATTAAAGGAATCTGAAATACATAATAGAGTATGCATGATTATTCAGGTCTGTTTTCTGCATAGTTTATTATACAGTGTATGGTATCAGCTTACATTTATGGCTGTATCATTTAATTATCTACATCAATATTATAATCCAAAAGGTCAAAAAGGGGCCAATATAAATATTAAAAATAAATTATTATGTACATTAAACATATTCGAGTGCTAAAACCTCACAAGTTTATCTCTATTATTTTCTATCTTGTACTACTTTTCACTTAAAAATAAAAAATAATAAGGAGAGGCATTTGCAGAAAATGGTGTGTTGGCCATGTTTAGCTAAATCAAAGGGTGTAGCATTATAGAACAATCTTCTAGTAGAAGGGTCACTAACACTGAAACAACTTTACATTCTGAAACTACTATTGAAAACGTAAAAATGTCTTAATGTGCTTGCTTTGTAATTAAATTATTAATGATTAATGAGTGCCCCTACTCTCTCACCCTCCCTTACTCACTGCCTTCTTATTGTGTCTGCGACCTAATAAGTTCTGCCACAGCCTCACTATCGTCCCTGCTCTGCTTACACATCTCCCTCCTCCCTTCTTTCTTTTCTCTGCTGATTCTCTTAATGTTTCAGAAAGTGTGCTGGCAGGCAGAAAAGAGGTCAAGCATGGGTCACATATATAATTTCTGCTTCTGGAGTGACCGGTCTTTCCCTGTAAATGCTATGATTAAAAGTGATTTTCTCAGGATCCTCAGCTCAGATTTAAAATGCAAAAAAGTTTTGGATGTAGTGTCTTGCTGTATCTCTACTATTTACTGTTTGAAAATTCCTTTTTTTAGACTAAGATACCCTTTAAGGGCTAGGACACACTAGCGTTTTTTGTGCGCGTTTGTGCACAGGTTTTTATGCTCGCGATTGTGCTCGTGATTTTCGCTAAAATGGAAATTCACACAATTTTTGATGCAGATGCAAGTGCACGTCGTGCCGTTTTATAACGCATGCGTTCACCATTTTGTGGTGCATAAACCATGCGTTTCCAGAACATAAAACAACGAAATCGCATGCGCATACAATCGCATGCAAAAACCGCTTGCGATTCTGTGCACGATTTGGTGCATGGTAGTGTGGCTTAAATGTTCTTGGAAGGCAATATTTGTTTATCCCATGTTGTGGATGGATAGCACAGGGGATTGCACAGTCGGTACTGATTTTCGGACAAGTCCGATCTTCTGTTCGTTTGATCCAGGCATAATGAGACAAGATGGTCACAGACACCCATAAATACCCCATCCAATTTTTCAGACCGATGCACAGTAAAATCCACTATGCCCACACTAGACACGTTCCTAATACACCTCCGATCATGATTTGCAGTCCGTTTCTGCATGCGAACAAAGCGCAGTGCATGTTCAATGTGGTTTGCCACACTGAAGTGTTCTGCTTTGCGCTGCAATACATTTTTTTGCAATCTCAATTTTTTGCGAATATGATGATCAGATTAAACATCATTGCATCCCTTCTCTGTGTGCTGTGATGATGGAAGGTTTTAGCACAATGTAGACCTTCTCTAACCATATAAAGTATAATTAATTCTCATATACTTTTTTATAGATTGAATAGTTTTGTCTGTGCTCGTTATCATCTAATAATAGGAGTATATTTAGTATCACCAGTTTATTATTATTATATTAAGTATGACCTTTCCAATAACTTATTTCCATAGTAATTAATAATGCCTTAATAAGTAGTGTTCTAATTGTGTTTCCCAATGTTAGAAGTTGAAGAAAATGATGCAAGATATAGATAGCAGGCTGGAGGATTTTGTGGGAATTGTTTGCTGGGAAACTGGACACCTACTGTTAAATATTATAACAATACAGAATGGTCATGCACACCTCTGTTATATCAATGGGTAAATATCAGTATGATTTGCTGGGTGCTGCAAGCAGTCGGAAATATATCCAAATGGAAATGAAAACCTGGGCACTCCAGTCTTAATAAACTGACTCATTTATTTAGTCATTAAAGGGTATCTCCACTGCTAAATCACTGCTAAAAAAAACCTGAATTTTCAAAAATAGTACCTTTAGATACAGCAAGATTCCAAAACTTTATTCAGAGTTTAAATTTGAGCATTAGATTCTGAGAAATCATCATTTTAATCCACAGCATTTTACAGGGAAAGACCTGTCACTCCAGAAGCAAAATTATAATATGTAACCCATGCTTGACCTCTTTGCCTGCCTGCCAGCACACTTTCTGCCAACATTTAAAGGGCATGCCCCCCCCAAACTATATCACCTGATGAAGGGGTGTATCCCTCGAAACGTCGCATGTTTGCTGTTTTGATGTTTGGCTTTGAATAAACACGTTCTTGTTTGGAGTGCAGTCCACCATTGCATTTATATTAAAACCTGTCACTCCAGAAGCAGAAATTATAATATTGACCCATGCCTGACCTCTTTTCCTGCCTGCCAGCACACTTTCTGCAACATTTAAGAGAATCAGCAGAGAAAAGACAGCAGGGGGGAGGGGGAGACGTGTAAGCAATGCAGTGTCCATGGTGAGGCTGTGCAGAACACAGGCATCCCACCTCTCCCTAAAGTTTAGGGAGTATCCCTGATTTTAATGGCAGCTCCCTGACTCCCTGAAATAATATACAATCTCACTGAAATATTGTTTTGAATTAGAGTGAGGGAGCACAATGATGTCAGAGTCTTTTAGCGGTTAACAAGTGACAAAAACATAATGACATGACTTGTTGTAAGCATGTGGTGTCTGACTGTTTTCATGATGGTGTGTGTGTTGAGATGCATGTGTTGTGTGCAAAAGTGTCTGAATGTATACATGTGTGGGTCTGTATTGCATGAATTATGTGTTAATCTTGGGTGGGCATTAGGGAGTGGTTATCCTCCCTGAAATTAGTTTTGGCAGGGTGGGAGGTCTAAGACACATAAGTGTCGCAGACACTAAAAGAAGGCAGTGAGTAAGGGAGGAGTGCACTAAACATTATATTTAAAGGGAACTGTGGTCCAAAATGAGTTTAAGTAAACTGACAGGAATTGCTCTCCTGAGAAGTTTTGCAATTTATTGTCATTATTATTTTGCATAGTTTTGAAGATATTTACATATTTGTATGTGATATGGCAGCAGCATCACCAGCTCCCCTGCACTTCCTGCTTCCTGCTCTGAAACCATGTCAGTCAATTTGCCCTGTGTCTCCTCCTCCCCTTTGCAGCTCCCCTTGGTCCCTCCCACTCCAGTTGCAGCCCCCCTTGGCCCATTCTCTTACACACCCCCGGGGTGCCGTGGCCCTGCCCACTCGTGGGTGCATAAGCCCTGCCCACTCGCGGGTGCTGGTGGGCCACTCAGACACCCCCCCCTACAGAAAACTCAGTGGAAACCGCCTTTTCAGGCAATGAGAACTCTGCACTGAAAATCTGTTTTCACATAGTGGGAAGAAGGGCTGTAGATTCCTTACCTACTCTGTCAGGACTTCACCAGCAGAGAGGAGGAGGGACTTCCTGTCTCCCTCACGCACTGAGAAGTCTGAGGCTGTGCTCACCGGCTGCACTGTGCTGGAAACCTTAGGAATGTCACATGTCAGCCTCCCACCCATTAACTTTCTGGTCAGTCATTTCTTTATACTTGGGCTGTGGAGCATGTAGAAAGGTGGTTTGATGGCTAGGAAACTTGTTTGAGACCACAGTTCCCCTATAATGACAAAGCAAGCATAGATAATATGTGAGTACCATAATTTTACTGTCTCAAATTGTAATTTCAGAAAATGTAAATTTGTTTCAGTGAGTATAGTGACCCTTTAATAAAACCATCAGAGGCAGGGAAAGAAGTAAAGAACTTACCCGTTCTCTCGCTTCTCTCGCCCGCCATTATATATATAGTCCTATGATGTGACATCTCTCTTCACCTGTATACCCCCAAGGAGGCTGTTTATATGGTGAGAAAATGGCTAGGCCAAGACAGCACCCTTACCACAAAATTGATCTTAACCCAGAACAGGTGTGTTCCCTACTAGTGTTCCTACATAGGCCTGAATAACCGCCTATTTCAATACAGGGAAAAGTTTTATAGCAAAAACATGGATGTACTATGGAATCTCCAGTTTCACCATTGTGGCCAACCTTAATACCTTTAAGGGCATAGCACCCAGCCACTGGTTTCGGATACATGGTGACACCTGGTAAAATCCACCAGGATTCACAGAACACATTAATGCTGTAGACCAAAACATCAATTTACAAGACAAAAGGTACAACAACAACACACTGGCTTTCTTGGACTGCATGGTAGAAGTCAGGGAAAATGGTAAACTGGAAGAAGAGGTTTACAGAAAACCAACCCACACAGACCAGTATTTGATGTTTGACTCCCACCACCCTTTAGATCACAAGCTGGGTGTCATCAGAACCCTGCAACCAGAGCAGAGCATCTCCACTAGCACAGAGTGAAGGCTAAAGAAATAAAACCTCAGAGGAGCCCTTAAAACCTCTGGATATCCAGACTGGCCTTTGTCAAAAAAGGAAAGAAGGAAGAAAAACACAAATAGCAACAGTGAAGGGGAAACAAGACAAGGAAGAACATGGTCATCCCATATTAGCAGGGGTCTCCAGAAAATTAAGGAGAATTTTCAAAAAACCCCGTATCCCTGTCTGCTTTAAAAACCAAACAACACACTGAGGCAGCAATAGGTACATCCGAAAGACCCAATGCCGAAACACAAGAAAAGCGACATCATATAAGCAGTGCAGTGCAGTGAAGAATGCTCTCCTTTGTACGTGGGGGAGTCCAAACAGCAACTGCACCAACTTATGGCCCAGCACAGAGACCAATCCCTCGGGTCAGGACTCAGCCGTGTCCCTGCATCTTAAGGATAAAGGACATACATTTGAAGATGTAATGTTAACAAATTGGCAAGGAACATGACTGGTTCAAGAGAGGTGTCAAGGAGGCCATTTATTGAAAATAGAAGGCCGGGGGACACTGGCAAACTTACCTATCTGCGCTCCACTCGCGGCTGCTCCTTAGCTTTCAGCCGCACTGCCCGATTGCGAGCCTATGTTTTGTATTGCATGTGCAGATAATAGGCGCTTGGTCGGACAGCACTCCTGACGTGAAGTAGCCGAGTGGAGCGCCGGTAAGGTAAGTGTTGTAGTGTCCCCGGGTGTTCTATTATTCCACAGGAGGTGTGACAATAAGTTGTTCTCCTCTGGCCTCCCTGTGAAAATATAAACAGATTTTATGTATTAACAGAGTACATAAAATCTGTTAGTGTCCCTTTAAACCTATGTTCAGGGCTGGTCTATAGTAAATTTCAATAGATATTGTTTCTAAATAAAAACAACCTGTGAGGGAAACTTGGAAACATCTTAATATTGATAAAAATAGCTGTTATATTTCATTACTGGAATATAGTGTACACACTAATGTTACTAATAACATTCCTATGTTACTAATAACTTACTGTTACTGTGTTACCATTGTTACTATGTTACTAATAACATTACTATATTACTAATAACATACTAGTTCTATAACATCACTATGTTACTAGTAACATTACTATGTTACTATGTTACTAATAACATTACTGTGTTATTATGTTACTAATAACATTACTATTTACTATAACATTACTATGCTAAGTATGTACTAATAACATTACTATGCTACTATGTTACTAATAACATACTACTTACAATGTTAATACCATTACTATGTTCATTTTTACTAATAACATTACTATGTTACTAATAATATTACTGTTACTGTGTCACTAATACATTACTATGTTACTATGTTACTAATAATATTACTATGTTACTTATGTTTACTAATAACTTCTATGTTACTATTTACTATCTACTACTGTACTATGTTACTAACACATTACATGTGTTACTAATAATATATCTGTTACTAATAACTTTACTATTTCCTAGTAATATTACTGTTACTATGCTACTAATAACATTACTATGTTACTAATAACATTACTATGTTTCTATGTTACTATAACATTGCTGTTACTTATTTTACATGTACTATGTTACTAATAACTATGTCTATCTTCTGTTAACTATGTTACTAATACATTACATTACTATGTACTATACATTACTACTGTATGTTCTATGTTACTAATAACATTACTATTTTACTAATATTATGTCAATAAATCGCAGATGATATGCCCAGGTGCTTTTAGTAGTTCTATTTTATCTGCTTAGAGAGAGACACAGTTGAGATGCAGTCAATTTTTATTAAGAAAATGCTCTTTTTAAATCATTTTGGTGCAAGTCTTACTGAAGAAGGAATAATAATAATTAGAAAAGTCTATAAACCATATTGACAGGGACAGTACAGGGACAGAGACACCTTGGGAGAGAAACGTAAGAATTCAAACAGTAAAAACGTTCACTTCTCCTGACCATGGAATCAGCTTTGTAAATTTCCCAGGGTCCGATTATCTACCAGGGCCTGATTTATCTACAAGGGCCGATTATCTACCAGGGCCTGATTATCTACAAGGGTCAATTATCTACAAGGGCCAGATTATCTACAAGGGCCAGATTATCTACAAGGCCAGATTATCTACAAGGGCCAGATTATCTACAAGGGCCAGGCTCCTGCCTAGGGCTCAGGAAATGTTTGGGGCCCAGTTCCTGATAGGATTTACTTGGATTATTTGGTGATGGGAACTAGAGCTGTGTATGCAGTGGTGACAGAAACTAAAGCTGTACATACAGTGGTGATGGGTAGAGATGGCCGAACTATATAAAGTTCGGTCCGTTTTCAAACTTTCGAACTTCAGAGAAAGTTTCGAAAGTTCTATTCGGACCCATTCGAATTTGGACCCATTCAAGTCAACGAGGAGTGATAGTTCGAAGGTCCAAGTGTTTTACAGCTAAACTAACAATGATAACTAGCTCTAAATGGCTGTGGCACCTGGGAAATGGTCTGGGGACATGTCATGATCACCAAACTTTTTAAACCACCTGTGGAACACGAGTGGGCAATTGTCAGGTTTTTACCCCAATGCGAGGTTACCGAATGATACTTTCAAGGGTTACCGAAATAGGCCACTACTTTCGAGGGTTAACGAAAATGAACGATACCTTCGAGGGTTAGTGAACGATACATTTGAGGGTTGGCGAAAACAATCCACACATTCGAGGGTTAACGAAATCGGCTGTTACTTTCAAGGGTTACCGAAAATGAACAATACTTTTGAGGGTTAGTGAAACGAATTTACGATAATTATCGAAAATACAGCTGCAGTCTGAAAAAAACGAACTAGTGCAAATAGCTCGAGTCGTCCGAACTAATAAGTTCGGCTCGAACTTGGTTTGAGAAAGTTCTAGTCCATCCCTAGTGATGTGGAACTAGAGCCCTGCATGCAGTGGTGATGGTAACTAGAGCTGGCGTGCAGAGGTGATGGGAACTAGAGCTGTGTATGCAGTGGTGATGGGAAATGAGCCCTGCTTGAAGTGGTGATGGGAACTAGAGCTGTACATGCATGGTGATGGGAACTAGAACTGTGCATGCAGGGACTATAGCCGTGCATGCAGTGGTGATGAGAACTAGAGCTGTGCATGCAGTGGTGATGGGAACTAGAGCTGTGTATGGAGTGGGGACAGAAACTAAGCTGTGCATGCAGTGATGTGGGAACTAGAGCTGTGCATGCAGTGGCGGTGGGAACTAGAGCTTGCATGCAGTGGCGGTGGGAACTAGAGCTGTGCATGCAGTGGTGGTGGGAACTAGGCTGTGCACAGTGCGGGACACAACAGCGAGGTGATAAACTAAGTTCATGCATAGTGGTGTGAACAGAGCTGTGCATGCAGTGGTGACTGAGTGGGATGACAAAACTAAAGCTGTGCGTGCAGTGGTTGTGAGAACTAGAACTGTACTGCAGTAGTGTGGGAAGTTGGGAACTAGAGCCCTGCAGCAGTAGTGATGGGAACTAGTGTTGTGGATGCAGTGGTGAAGAGAAATAGAGCTTGGCATGCAGTGGTGGTGGGAACTGGAGCTGGTGTATGCAGGTGATGGGAACTAGAGCTTTGCATGCAGTGGCGGTGGGAACTAGAGCTTGCATGCAGTGGTGATGGGAACTAGAGCTTGCATGCAGTACGATGGGAACTAAGTTGTGCATGCAGTGGCGTGGGAACTAGAGCTTGTGCATGCAGTGGTGGTGGGAACTAGAGCTGTCATGCAGTGTGGTGGGAACTAGAGCTGTGCATGTAGTGTAGTGGGAACTAAGCTGTGCAGGCAGTGGCGTGGGAACTAGAGCTGTGGTGACAGAAACTAAAGCTGTGCATGCAGTGTTGTAAGAACTAGAGCTGTACATGCAGTAGTGATGGAAAGTTGGGAACTAGAGCCCTACATGCAGTGGTGATGGGAACTAGAGTTGTGCATGCGTGTGATGGGAAGTTGGGAACTAGAGCCCTGCGTGCAGTGGTGATGGGAACTAGAGTTTTGCATGCAGTATGATGGGAACTAGAGTTGTGCATGCAGTGGTGATGGGAACTTCCCTGACATGGACACAAGACTTCCTTATATTATATTCAGAATTATTGGTTACTTTTGTATAGTTGGATTTTCTATAAAAGCCAAAGTGATTCCTGGAAGGAGCTGTTCATTTTATTGTATTTAATTAACCATTCGGATTTAAACCACATTAATAGATCTCATACTTGTATTTATGTAATCTCCCTGGACTTTTTATAGAGTGTAGATATTATCATGTCCACTGAAAAACCCTCCCTGTCAACAGCCCATTAATTTCACATTCACAGCTGTGCCATTGCCAAGTTTCACCGTTTGTTAAATAAATTTATGAGAGATTGTGTAAATTTCTCTAACCGCAGGGTTTTTTTTTATTAGCCATTCGTTTTTTGAGTGGAAGGGAATAAGGTGCTACAAGCTCAGTCTCACTCAACCATATTAAAAATATTTTCCTCAATCATAGTGGAGATTCTTTTCTCCATACATTTGCTGCATTGATTTATCACCATTACATGGAAACCATCTGTCACCTTGTAGTAGCCAGGCTTTTGTGCAATTCCCATTTGTAAGAAAGCTGTGATAAGGTATAAGATAAAGAATGTTGTAATCAAGGCTAATTTCAGTTTTGGCAGTCTGGGTTGGCTGCCTAATACAGATTCATATACAGCACCATGGTCAAATTCACAGTAAGCCGACCTTTAGTGCAAAATTTAACTTGGGCTTTATTGTATTGGGTGTGCCGGGCTGTTTCCAAAAGCTTCGGGATCCCCAGAGACCCCCATTTATATTGTATAACCCATATTGTGTAGCCTGGGGTTTTTTTTCATCATCGCCCCCTAGTGTGATAACAAAAGAATGGACAGGAAACGTACATTACATATACATATATTCTAAATATATGTGCTGCTTTGAGAAACAAAACCTTGGGAGCTGTTAAAAACATTGAGATTAAGTTAATGCCGAGGGTGGGGCCATCTTATTTCACTTTATCAGTTTGACAAATTCACGTTTATATTTAGATTTTTCTGGTATTTGTATAAACTTCAAAACTAGCCCACATTCAGATTACATATTATACTGCACTAGCCACCCAGGGAGCAGTGGGGGTCTCCCACTAATATAAGGCACCTCTTCAGCAGCCACTATACATGGCCCAGTTCTTTCTAGTTGCATCCCTTATGAGTGTTGCTGATTTATTCTCTCAACCAGTGGTGTAATTTGAAATAACCGGGCCCCAGCAAAACATTTCTGGCCCCTTCCTGGTTCATTTACGTCAGTTGAATGTGTATGTTTTGTTGTGAAAAGTTTAGACGCTGGCCCGCTCATACAGCCACTAATCCTGGTAATAGTTCTGCCTTTGCCTGTAACTGTGCTTAGATCCATTCTTGCCTTAAGTTTATATGTACTTATGGAATACATTTTCTGTGCCTCCAAACTAGAAGTGCATATCTTTAGTTAGGAATGACATAAGAAGTGAATATACTGTATTGTTTTAATTGGCATTTTCAGAGACATGGAGTCTACTGCTCCCTGATACACATGGCATTTTGGCTAAAATTTCCTTGGAGGAAATTTCTCTAGCCAAAAGTTGAAACCAAAAACACCACAAAATCACTTCCTCATGCACTCATGGTCGATCGGCCTAAAAATATCTTCTGATGTGGGCGGCTGGCCACGACCGTCCTCATCGTCTGTTCTTCCGGATCGGACATGTCAAAAATCCTGATCGATCATGTGGTTCCCTGTGGGACGCACGGTCGATCGTGTGCAAATTCTGCACCGACAAATTAGCCACGACCGACGGACATTTGTCCTGGCCAGCCTTGCTCGTAGCGAGCACTCAGTCAGGACAAATAATCCCTCCGTGTTTACCCAGCCTTAGGGAATGTTGCAAAATGGCTACACACTTCCCCCCGAGATGTACAAAGCAACAACAATAGATTTGTCCATTTTTATTTTATTCAGTAAGTCCATTGTTTCTTACAATGGTTGTTTACGGCTTTCCTTTCTTAACATCCTTTTAGGTGCTATTTATTTTTATTTCTGTGTGATTTAAACCATATAATGTAGACTTTATGCAGGTTCTTCATTCTCTGTATCAAGCTGAATAATATGTGAAAAGGCCTCTGTTCCTTGCATGCATTAGTCCACCTTATTGGGTTTCGCCGTCTTTTGCTCAAGGTCACAGACATGACTGGAAGTGCTGCGCCAGGTGCTATATTTTCGTTTTTTACATTGTTATAGCTGTAGGCATCAGAAGAGCCATACATATAAAACCATCGTTTAATGGCTAGCCTATATAAGTTATTTATACTAAAAAGGGGAATGCTGGATGTCCATCAGGCAGTAAAGCCACTGATGTGGTGAAAACAAACAATATTTGATTGGGTCGTTAATGTGTATAGTTTATCTTCTGTCCAAACAGATCAGCACTAAAAGCTCAATTAACCTTCATTTCCAGAAAAATAACCAGGCAGCTATATGCTCCACTTTAAAAGTCCCATGTTTCCCTTGTTTGTTCTCAAATTGTCTTTAGTAAAATACAAATCATTAGGCCACAAGATCATCTAACCCATTTTCCATTAAACAACTACAGTTGGCCATGTACTGTGGATAGGAAGGTAAGAACAGATAGAGATGGCCCCTTTAATAAGTAAAATATATATATACATATCTAGGACCCCACCTGCTGTGATCAACACAACCTCAACCTTGTACCAATATAATAAGTGCCTATCGCTAAAATAAATCTTAAAGGCATGTTCTACACCTACCCAAATTAAAAATATTTAATACACTCCCCAGACCCTAAGGCTGGGTACACACCAGCAGATATTTTCGTCGGCCGATAGACCGATTGACGGCAGTTTCGGACAGTCAAAAATATCTGCTGGTGTGGGCAGCCGGCCGCAGCCAACCTCAATCGTTCATTTGTCCAGGTCGGATGAACAAATGATCGACGTGTCAGTAAATTCTGATCGATTGTGCGGTTCCCTATGGGGCCACACAAAGATCCTTTGCAAGTTCGCCCGCAGCCGAATTGCCGCAACCGTAGACATTTTTCCAGCCGAACGCTCGCTTGTAGTGAGCGCTCGTTCGGACAAATAGTCCCCCGTGTGTACCCAGCCTAAAACTGCAGTAGTTGGAAATCTGAAAGATGTAAGTCTAACCTGAAATTCTGCCTGATCTGTTACCTCTTCTGCTTCCTGTTCTTCTAGTTACATCTGTCAGTAGTGTTCCCTCTAAGCTGTGCGCTCGTGCACACGCACTAAACTCTGCAGGCCTGCACACACAGGTTAAAGTGGTGCCCAAAAAAAATTTGTCTGGAATATAATTGCTGTGGTAGGGAGAACACAAAATGTTATTTTATATGCGCACAGAAAATAATATTTCTGCGCACACAGCCGATTTTAATTAGAGGGACCATTGTCTTCAGTCATCGATGTAACTATGACATGACAGCCAATGACTGAATGTTATTCCCCTAGCTTCACTTGTAAAAACAATAAATTTAAGAGGAGGCGTAAACTTTTGCGAGGCAGAGGAAGGAGTAGAACATTATCTAGCTGAAACAGATTAGCCCTACATCCATTATATATATATAGATATTTGTATTTTTTATTTGAGGAGAAATGATCACTAAAACGAAATTCTTAGTACCATATATAAAATGAATGAGTGGAACTGCTGTAGAAACAGCAGCCCTGACGGAGAACTAAAGTCTAGTAATATTTAAATATGCTTCCCTGTGTTATAAGAATCCAATCTGCCATATTTGTAACTTAAAAATGACTGATACATAACTTTTCTCTCTATTTCCCCTGTTCCACTGCAACTGGTGATGGCAGCCCCATATTAGTTTGGGAAATCTTAACTACGCTGTAGGTACATTTTTACTAATAAAAATGCAGACGAACAGAATCTACTTGTCAACACCTACGCTAACCTCCTGACACCAATCCCATGTCTCCGACTGCCTCCTTGCCATGTCCTCCTGAATTCTCAACACTACCCTCAAATTAAGTCTTTCTAAAACTGAACTGATCATTTTCCCACCTAAACCTGGTCCTGTCCCATCTTTCTCCATCTCTGTTGACAATACCTCCATTTCGCCTATCCAATCGGCACGCTGCCTAGGGGTAACTATTGACTCTCTCTCTCCTTTTCTAACCGCATTAACTATGTTGCGAAAACCTCCGCTTCTTCCTTTGCAATATAGCCAAAATTTGCAGGTTCCTTTCTCTCCCGACCACTGCTATGCTTATGCATGCTCTCATCCTATCGTGCTTGGACTATTGCAACCTACTGCTGCTCCCCACCTCTCTCCCCTTCAGTCTATAATTAACTCCGCTACACGTATTGTTTTGCTCTCTAATAAACCGGATCCCAAATCTCCTCTGTACAGGACAACAACCTGGATTCCCGTTAAACAGCGCATTGTATACAAACTCTTCTCCTAACATTTAAATCCCTTCGCTCTGCTGCTCCTCCTTATATTTCCTCTCTAGTCTCCCCATATTTTCCTGCCCGTACCCTCTGCTCATCGCAGAACCAGCTCCTGTACAAACCCCCACTCAGACTGCTTTCTCTCGCCTTAAACTTTTTCTCTTGTGGCTCCCATCCTCTGGAATTCTATTCTCCTCTCTCTACGTCAAGAACCTCAATTAGCAGTTTGAACTATCCTTACATCCTACCTATCTGGTAACCAGCACAGTATCATTGTTTTTTTGCACTGCATACATCTCACTGCAGCACTTATACCCATTCCATTGTATCTGTATGTTACCCGCCTAACTAGATTGTAAGCTCTATGGGGCAGGGACCTCCTTTCCTCGTGTGGCAAAGCCCTAGTCTATTTATATAATTTATATATTTATGTACTGAACTATCTATGTATTTTTCCCCTTGTATGACATTATTGTATTTTGTTACTGTACAGCGCTGCGTCCCCAAGTGGCATTTTATAAATAAACTATACATACATACTACAAAATGTTAAAGAGATATTGTTGCACAAAAAATGAACCGCATTGCATTACAATAAAGCACACATATGCTAGTGAGATAAGAGTCCGTTGTTGGTAAAATCAGCACTAAAACATCTATTTCATTGGTAATACACTGAAATCTCTGAAATGGCTAATTTCTACCGTATATACTCGAGTATAAGCCGAGGTTTTTAGGTTTTAAAATAAACCTAAAAACCTTACCTCGGCTTATACTCGAGTCAAGGTCTTCCTAACCGCGAATCGAGGTTGCTGAGGCTCCAAGTCCTTGGGTTTGCCGTCTGACGTCAGTACTCGGCGCCGGGCAGTGAGGACCAACTTACTGGGAGGAATCTCCAGGAGGGAGGGAGGGGGCTCTACACTGAAGGATTAAGTTGCCTTTTAACTTCAGAATTCCCATACAGTTGTTTGGAAACTACAATTCCGAGCCACTAAAGCATGCTGGGAGTTGTAGTTTCCAAAACATCTGTATGGAAATTCTGCTGTCCATTTAAAGGGCAACTTAACCTTCAAAGCAATAAAGAATCAGAAGGAAGAAGGTATCTATTGCAGAAGATTGCCTTCTGATCCTGTATTGTTTTGAGGCTTAAGTTGCCCTTTAAATAGACAGCAGAATTCCCATACAGATATTTGGAAACTACAACTCCTAGCATGCTGGGAGTTGTAGTTTTCAACATCTGTATGGGATTCTGCAGTAGTGGTCATAATTTCTACCCTCGACTTATACTCGAGTTAATCAATTTATTCTAATTTTTCAGGTAAAAACAGTACCTCGGCTTATACTCGGGTCGGCTTATACTTAGCCTGCTGTTAAACGGAGTTCAGATTTCACATTACTGACAACTATATGAGTCTCTGGACATTTATGTCAGGCCAGAGACCTTTCTAGCCATTTTAGTGGTAAATTCCCCACCGAATTAATCAGACCGACTCAGAAGCTCTTTAGATACCCCAACTTAGGGCTCCCAGATCAGAGGACGCCAATTAAAATATATGCAGCAAGACTGAGTTAGCGGTAATGCAATCTGAATGTGGAAATTCAGGCACGTTAGCATGTCAATGTTAGGCACCTCCCTAAATTATTGGCTCTGCAGTTCTCTAACTAGCAGAATTATAGCTGTTGGTATTGGTAAAAGTATGAATACCGGTAAGTATTTCGTTTAATAGTTAAAAGCATAATCAACTCTTAAAGTTTCCTTTGGCTTAGTGGAGAATAGCACAATCTGTTATGTAACATGGTAACCTGAGTTATTTCCAATACGTGTCCTTGCTCATTGCTGTCCCAAATTATATACGCTGGCATCAAATGTCATGAAAAAGTGTCTGCTATTGCTTTATTCGCCTGCATTCGAAAGATTTTCATTGTTCCATTTGCTCCATTTGCGCAGTAGAGGCAGTTCCTTGCAACAGGCAATTTTTTTAGTGCTTTTAATAAAGCACATTTTTATTTCTCAAAACCCTTCTAACAGAACACCAATAAACTGTAAATTAAAATTAAAAAAAAATAAAATTTAGTAAGATAACATATAGTAAGGTACTTTAGTAAGTACATTTATAAAGTACATTTAGTAAGGTACATTTAGTAGTAGGTACATATAGTAAGGTACATATAGTAAGTACATTTAGTAAGGTACATTTAGTAAGGTACAATTAGTAAGGTATATTTGTAAGGTACATATAGTAAGGTACATATAGTAAGGTACATTTAGTAAGTTACAATTAGTAAGGTATATTTAGTAAGGTACATTTAGGTATATTTACTAAATACATTTGGCAAGGTACATTTAGTAAGGTAAACATTTATTAAGGATACATTTAGTAAGGTACATTTAGTAAGTACATTTAGTAAGGTACATTTAGTAAGGTACATTTAGTAAGAGACATTTAGTAGGTACATTTAGTAGGTACATTTCGTAAGGTACTTTCGTAAGGTATATTTAGTAGGTATATTTAGTAAGATACATTTAGTAAGGTACATTTAGTAAAATACATTTAGTAAGGTATATTTAGTAAGTACATTTAGGTACATTTAGTAAGATACATTTAGTAAAGACATTAGTAAGGTACATTTAGTAAGATACATTTATAAGGTACATTTAGTAAGGTACATTTCGTAAGGTACTTTCGTAAGGTATATTTAGTAAGGTATTTAGTAGATACATTTAGTAAGGTACATTTAGTAAAATACATTTAGTAAGGTATATTTAGTAAGGTACATTTAGGTACATTTAGTAAGATACATTTAGTAAAGTACATTTAGTAAGGTACATTTAGTAAGGTACATAAGTAAGGTACATTTAGTAAGGTACATTTATAAGGTACAATTAGTAAGGTTATTTAGTAAGATACATTTAGTAAGGTATATTTTTAGTAAGGTACATTTAGGTACATTTACTAGATACATTTTATTAGCAAGGTACATTTAGTAAGGTACATTTATCAGTAAGATACATTTATAAGTACATTTGTAAGGTACATTTAGGTACATTTTAGTAAGGTACATTTAGTGAGGTACATTTAGGTACATTTAGTTAGGTACAATTAGTAAGTTATATTTATTAAGGTACATTTAGGTACATTTAGTAAGGTACATTTAGCAAGGTACATTTAGCAAGGTACATTTAGTAAGGTACATTTAGTAAGGTACATTTAGTATTGTTCAATTAGTAAGGTATATTTAGTAAGGTACATTTAGGTACATTTAGTAAGATACATTTAGCAAGGTACATTTAGTAAGGTACATTTAATAAGGTACATTTAGTAAGATACATTTAGTAAGGTACATTTAGTAAGGTACATTTAGTAAGGTACATTTAGTTTGGTACAATTAGTAAGTTATATTTAGTAGTAGAGAATTGTACCGTGTTAGCCATAGATGAAAGTGAAGACATCTTGGATATAAAGTAATACCTTTTATTGGCTAACTAAAATGATTAAAAATGCAAGCTTTC